>OY365818.1:19832954-20254178 GCA_959347315.1 Bimastos eiseni | reverse complement strand
AGGGGGAATAAAGGAAGAGATCTCAATACGAGGGCAGAGTGCAGCTAACAGAATACATCGTAACTGGCGGAGGGTTCCAGACGTATAACATGTTAGCCTGTGCTTATGTATAGCCTGTGCATATCTATAGCCTGTGCTTATGTATAGCCTGTGCTTATGTATAGCCTGTGCTTATGTATAGCCTGTGCTTATGTATAGCCTGTGCTTATGTATAGCCTGTGCATATCTATAGCCTGTGCTTATGTATAGCCTGTGCTTATGTACAGCCTGTGCTTATGTGTAGCCTGTGCTAATGTACAGCCTGTGTTTATGTATTGCCTGTGCTTATGTATAGCCTGTGCTTATGTATAGCCTGTGCTTATGTATAGCCTGTGCTTATGTATAGCCTGTGCTTATGTATAGCCTGTGTTTATTTATAGCCTGTGCTTATATATAGCCTGTGCTTATGTTTCGCCTGTGCTTATGTACAGCCTGTGCTTATGTATAGCCTGTGTTTATTTATAGCCTGTGCTTATATATAGCCTGTGCTTATGTTTCGCCTGTGCTTATGTATAGCCTGTGCTTATGTATGTGAGCATGTTTAGCCTATATTATATATATGCAGTTGTTTATGCTTATGCTTATGCGACTCTGTAGGACTATATTCGTAGGTGAAATTATATGGGAAGCATATGAGAAAGTTCACATATGTATGCAGGAACTTTCAACTAAATGACCTGATTTATCTGATTCGAGGAAATTAATGATCGCGTGATGAAAGGTGAATGATTCTCGTTATTACAATCATGCACTCCATGTAGTGGGCAAAGAAAGACTTTTCGTGTCGACCCAAATGAACTAACTGGGAAAGAAACCCAGATATATATTTATATACAAACACATATAGGTATATATATACACACATCGAATATTACATGTGCATTTCTGCACGCACCCATGTTCATTCATACGCAGAGCTCTGTATTAAGGTCTTATGCATGCCATTATGCATGTATCTGTATAAGGTAGTATGCATGTATTTATGTATATATGTATATAATTATGTCTATATCTATGTATGTATTTTGGATGTAGGCCTATGCAGAATGCACGCTTCAGACCTCATCGTCATGAACCATAAAAACAACTCACATCAATAACAAATTTTACAGATAATGTACAAATAACTGCAGAAGACAGACTCTAATCACTGTCTGTCTGTCTGTCTGTCTGTCTGTCTGTCTGTCTGTCTATATAGGACGTTTATTAATATCTAGTTTGAAATGAGAGACCTGGGGGTGTATGTCTAGACAGACAATTGAAGAGTCGATCCATGCTCTAAACTTTTATTTGTCGCTCTGCGCGTCTGTCTGGCTGTGTGTCCATCTGCCAGTCCGTCCGTCCGTCCGTCTGTCTGTCCATATGTCTGGCTATGTGTCCATCTGCCTGTTTGTCCGTCTATCTGTCCGTCTGTTAGTCACTATATCTGAATACCTGTTCATGTTTGTAGGTTATCGCTGTTGCCTGTTTAAAAAAATGGACATCGACCTATATTTCTGTTTAGACATTTTCAGTGAAGAGGCGACCTCTGCTGTAGCCTTTGCCTTCCTTTCCTGTTTGCTTATATATATATATATATATATATAATATATATATGGGAAAGAAACCCAGATATATATTTATATACACACACATATAGATATATATACACACATCGATTATTACATGTATATATATATATGTATAGTATGTGTGTCTGTATATATATACACACATATATATGTTTATATACTCACAGACAAAAGGTTAAAACACAGATCGGCTCTTCACTCATTAGTATTATATAGACCCAGACACGCATACCCACAGACATATATAGACAGACAGACAGACAGACAGACAGACAGTATGCCTACGAGTCTGTGGGAAATCACTGGACCTATATGTATGTGTTCCTAAGACATGCATACTTTCTCTGAGTGTATATTTTTATGCAGAGACTGATATGTTTCTTTGTGTCTGTCTTGTTGTCTGTTTGTATCTGTGCCTGTATCTGTATGTATGTATGGCTGTATGCATGTATGTCTGTGTATTATTCGCTTCATATGATCTGTCCTCCTGAGTCTGTGTCTATTTGTCTGATAAGCGAGAGGTCGATCTGCTCCTATCTACTGACTGGCAAATTCTTTGGAAACTCTAAACATCTGGCCAGAGAATTCGAGTGGGTAGTTGTCTGGAAGAGATCCGGGAAGTTAGAATGGTACGGGATAAGTGGAACGGGATAATGTTCGCATGCGGGAAGAGTGGGAGATGAAGAAGTTTAATACGGCTGCCGCCTATACGTCTTCCCATTCCTCTGCCTCTGTCTCTCCCTCTGTCTCTGCCTCTGTCTCTCCCTCTGTCTCTCCCTCTGTCTCTCCCTCTGTCTCTCCCTCTGTCTCTGCTTACGCCTCTGCCTCTGTAGCTGCATGGAGCGAACTTCCTGACCATCTCTCTCACCGCTCGAACTCTTCGCATTGATACATCCGGGTCTTCTAGGTCAGCACTCGACGAAAGGCTTCTTAGTTGGCTGTGAGCGGTCGATTTATTAAGAAAACTCATGTAGAGCTTTAATATAAGCAGGAGAGCACTCATCATAAATGAGCCATTGCTCTGAAATATAGACCTAAGCGGTTACTGCAGCGCTGAGTGACACGAAGTCTGAGCTAACCTAATTGATGCTAAGTGTCATTTAGATAAGAAATATCAGAAAGTTAGAAGAGTAACCAGTGATCTAGGCGTTTTATCTCTCTCTGTTATTTCGTACGAAGTTTGCTCACCTCCTCAGGTTTACATTTTGCTACTTCCGGCCGAATTAGCTGCCTATGACATCCAGGTCAGCCGGAAATAAAAAGAGCCAACATATATATATACATACATACATACATACGCACATACATACATAGATGCATACATACATACTTACATACATACATAGATGCATGCATACATACTTACATACATACATAGATGCATGCATGCATACATACATACATACATACATACAGCATACATACATACAGCATACATACATACAACATACATACATACATACAGACATGTACACACAGATACATACGCACTTGTATCGATAGATACATATATACATAGAGAGTCACTTGTATATAACATACCTGCAAGCATGGAAAAATTCAGGGAGGAAGGAAGGAAGGAGGGAAGGAAAGAAGGAGGGAAGGAAAGAAGGAGGGAAGGAAAGAGGGAGGGAAGGCGTGATCTCACACGCACGCTTATACAGACACAGGCAAAGAGCGAGAGTTAGACAACGAGATGAAACGGTCTGCTTTGTTGATTCAGTCTCTGCCAGAATGAATGACCGGAGAAGCACCAACACTTGGCATCACCATCATCAGTCACATCTACAGCTCATCTCAATGGCAACCGCTTCAGCAACCATGGCCAGACGCATAAAATTGCCTCCCTCTTCAATCCTCGTTCTCGGGTCTCTCTCTCTCTCTTTCTCTCTCTTTCTGTCTTTTTTTCTCTCATTCTATTTCTCTCTGTCCGTCCGTCCGTCTGTCTGACCATCTGTCAGTCTGCCTGTCTCCCTCTTCAATCCTCGTTCTCGGGTCTCTCTCTCTCTCTCTTTCTGTGTGTGAGTGCCTTTCTAACACACGCACATCTACGCATGCACAAACAAACACATACCCATCCACAATAATGCAAACACCTACACACACACCTACGCACATTCTCCCATATACACACGCACATGCCTACACCCACACATACCCGCGGTGAGCATGCTCATAGGCTACTGCTACGACACAACTACTTCTCCGTGTGGCAAAGTTTAGGTAACGGTCACAGACACAGAGTACAGGAAATGGATTAAAATCGGTACGTATTGGGATTTCGTGACCAAGGCCGAAGATTTTTGTGAAATAGAGGTAAAATTAGGACAAAGAAGAGAAATAACGACTGAATCAACGTGAAGAAAGTTTAATGGACTTCAAGCATAAGTAGCGTTTAAGTCAATTTGAACGAGAAATGAAGAGAAGAGTATAACGCCAAGATTAAATTGAGGGAAGGAGACGTATAGAGCATATTGGGAAACAGAAGAGACAGGTGAAGTTGATTTGCAAGTGACATAGAGAGATCATTGCACAGAAGCAATTATTCTCAACATCAGTTGCACTTGGTCACGCAGATATGCGCACGGTCATGGATGGTCGAATGCACGACATCGGCAACCCTCTACCTAAATGGACACGTTTAATAACAAGGACCACTTACTATAGGTACCAACATTAGCTTAAAATAATACACACTCGTTTGCTTATGAATTATGCATGTTGTTATTGTAAATTGTCATTATAAACTTATATGGCGCCACCATTCATGACCAACGGTGTGTGTTGGTGTGTGTGCGTGTGTGTGAGAGAGAGAGAGAGAGAGAGTGAGACACGGATAGGGTAGAGGGAATGGAAGTGGAGGAAGGACCGTAAGAATGTAACGGGAAAAGAAAAGAGGGATTGGATGGATGGAAGGAAAAAGAGGATCGCGTCAATTAATCCCCCCCACTTGATCCCCGTCAGTTGATCCCCGTCAGTTGATCCCCGTCAGTTGATCCCCGTCAGTTGATCCCCGTCAGTTGATCCCCGTCAGTTGATCCCCGTCAGTTGATCCCCGTCACATCTCTAGACTGCGCGTCACAGACTTGTAGCTAATACTGTCAGTAAATATAAAATTAATTTTACAGATCTGCAAAATAACATTACTAAATAACAAATTAATGCTCAGGCTTCGTATCACTCAGCGCTGCAGTAACCGCTTAGGTCTATATTATAGAGCAATGGCTCATTTATCCCATGCATAGACGCTTATGCTTAGAACTTTATGTTGATAAACTAATCATATCATGACTCTCAATTACGCTTTAGTATTTTTTATCATTTTAACATTTCGTGCTCTCTTACATCGTTCTTTTAATAAATGGAGAAAGTCGCAAGTGGAACAGAATGATGTATCAATTGGGCTGAGTCCAATAGGCAGGGGGTCAATTGACGGGGGATCAATTGACGGGGATCAATTGACGGGATCAATTGACGGGGATCAATTGACGGGGATCAATTGACGGGGATCAATTGACGGGGATCAATTGACGGGGATCAATTGACGGGGATCAATTGACGGGGGATCAATTGACGGGGATCAATTGACGGGGATCAATTGACGGGGGATCAATTGACGGGGATCAATTGACGGGGGATCAGAAGACGTAGAATCGGAAAAAGGTAGGAAGAAAATTAAGAAGGAGAGAAGTGAGCGAGAGATAAATGGAGCAAGGGAGGAGCATAGTGAGAAAAGGAAGAATATAATGGAGGGAGGGATGTCTGGATGGATGATGATGATAGGACGGAGAAGATGAAAGAATGTCGCGAGGGATAAAGGGATTGACAGGTCTGGAATAACTACGGCACCGGTGCTTCCGAAATTTCATAAATAGACCCCCTACAAAATACTGCTTATTCGACATCACACACGATGATCAACTTACCTTCAGTCTGTTCAATATAATATACAAAGCGATGCAAAGCAAAGCATCCAATGAAACGATTTTAAAAGAACTTGATCAACGTTGTCATTTTCTATACATAGTCGAATTAAATGAGGTTCACAAAGATACGTTTCTGAGTTTTCGTTCCAATGTTGTGAAACTGTAACTTTGTGACAATTGGATTCAATGGCGATCATTTTTGAGTCAATTTCTGTCAGTTTCAACCAAACGATTGCGTCCTCAAATGTTGCAAATATGGAGGAACTCAAATGCAATTATGATTTTTGGATGTTTGTTTTGCTCTGCGTATAGTCTGTAATCTTACACAACCTCTGTGAACAGGAGCGTCGTGAAAGATCGCTTAGTCACTAAAAGCGCACCAAAAAGGCTTTTTGGTCTACGATTGGAATAATTTAACAGTAACTGTGATGAACATCGACTGTGAAATTGTTGACCTACAACGGTCCTTTTCAGGATATTGTTGACAGTTTTTGACTGTTTTTATAGTGTTACAAGTTGACAACGCGTGGTGGACAGTTTTTAATTCTCAAATATCTGTTCTAACATTTGAATTATGTCGTCATTTGTTTTTGGTAAGACATATATCAGAGGCCTACCATACAATTTTGAAACCAGGTCTAGAAAAAATGCTTATCCTGAAGGAAGAGTTTTCAAAGGAAACGAAGAAAGAAAGGAAAAAAGAAAGGAAGGAAAAAAGAAAGGAAGGAAGGAAGGAAGGAAGGGAGGAAGGAAGGAAGGGAGGGAGGAAGGAAGGAAGGAAGGAAAAAAGAAAGGAAGGAAGGAAGGAAGGAAGGGAGGAAGGAAGGAAGGAAGGGAGGAAGGAAGAAAGGAAGAAAAAAAGAAAGGAAGGAAGGAAGGAAGGGAGGAAGGGAGGAATGGAGGAAGGAAGAAAAGAAGGAAGAGAGGAAGGAAGAAAGGAAGGAAAAAAGAAAGGAAGGAAGGAAGGAAGGGAGGGAGGAAGAAAGGAAGGGAGGAAGGAAGGGAGGAAGGAAGGGAGGAAGGAAGAAAGGAAGGAAAAAAGAAAGGAAGGAAGGAAGGGAGGGAGGAAGGAAGGAAGGAAGGAAGAAAAGAAGGAAAAAAGAAAGGAAGGAAGGAAGGAAAGGAGGAAGGAAGGAAGGAAAAAAGAAAGGAAGGAAGGAAGGGAGGGAGGAAGGAAGGGAGGAAGGAAGGAAGGAAGGAAAAAAGAAAGGAAGGAAGGAAGGGAGGGAGGAAGGAAGGAAGGGTGGGAGGAAAAAAGGAGGAAGCAAGGAAGGTAGCAAAGAAGGAAGGAAGGACGGAAGGAAGGGAGGAAGAAAGGAAGGAAGAAAAGAAAGAGGGAAAGAAGGAAGGGATGGAGGAAGGAAGGAAGGAAGCAAAGAAGGAAGGAAGGAAGGAAGAAAAAAAAGGAAGAAAGGAAGGATGGAACGATGATGAATTTCCTATTGATGGAAGGATTGAGGGAAAGATAGAGGTCATGGGATAGAGGCGCGGAATAATAGGACATGAGGAAAATGTCGAGAATGAAAGCGAACGTTTGCGTGAGGGATAGACAGACTCAGAGCTATAAACAAACGGACAAGCACAGGGTTAATGCCACAGACAACGACAGCAAGGAATGAATGAATGAATAAATGCACGAAAGGGATGAATGAATGACCTAGGAATGAATGAACGCATCAAAGATGGAAAGAATGAAAGATTGAATGATTGAACGACTGAAGGAGCAAATGAAAGAACGAACAAATAAACGATTGAATGACTGAACGGACGAAAGATTGAACGCACAAGTGAATGGATGAATTACTGATCGAAAAAATAATGGAACAAAGGAACGATTGAATGAATAACTGAATACAAGAGTGAATGAATAGACGAATGGACAAATGAATGAATGGATAAACAGTTGAATGAAGGAATAGACGAATGCATTAAGTCGATAGATGAACGCATAGACATGATGTAAGAACGAAAGAATCAGAGAATAAAGGAAAATAAGCGAATAAAAGAAAGAATGAAAGAGAGACAAAATGAACGAATGAAATACATTGACCTGCACGATTGAAGGAAGTGCGGGCTTTAAGATCGTCAACGCTATCATCGTAATGATGGTGGTCTGAATTGTCATTGGAGTGCATGATGTGGACTGCGCTCTGATCCTCTGGACGATTTCCTGAACACGTCTTCAAGGCATTGCAACAAAGCGATTCTAACGAAGACAGATGAAGAAAGAAATGCGTGAAGAAGAAGAAGAAGACATGAAGAAGAAATGAGGGAGACAGAGACCAAGAGGTAGAGACCCTGACGTTTAACACTGCAGGGTGAACGGGTTCAAGTCAACTCAGCTGAGATGGTAACGAGGAAGGAGTTTAGGAACCTTGATCAAGTCAATGGTACCTCACAGCTGCACAGTGCCACCGATTGATACTTGATCATTAGATAGTAACGATCATCATCATCACCACCACCATCAGCAGCGTCATCATCAACATCATCATCATCAGCAGCATCAGTATCATCATCAGCATCAGTATCATCATCAGCATCAGTATCATCATCAGCATCAGTATCATCATCAGCATCAGCAGCATCAGTATCATCATCAACATCATCATCATCATCAGCATCAGTATCATCATCAGCATCAGTATCATCATCAGCATCAGTATCATCATCATCATCATCATCATCATCATCATCACCATCAGCAGCATCATCATCATCACTATTAATATCATTATTATTATTGTCATATTATTATTATTATTTGTATTAATGAATGATCAGATAAGCTAACGACTGAATGGTTCAATCTGCTCCTGTATTTTGCTCCCATTTCTTCACTCAGGTGTCTTGGAGGATGTCTTGCCAATGAACGCACGCACAGAATCATTATTTTAAATCCAATAGTCACTACTGTGAAAGCACACAGTTGAGAATTAAGCTCTACAATTAATTGGTAGGTCGAAGTGGGTCCGGGTTTGGGACGCGACCCACCAGGATCTCGACTCGACCCGACCCGCCTAATCTAGAGGCAATCATGACCGCGGGTCGACCCGACCCGTGGACAACGCTGCTCTGTCCATGTTTACGTTTATGTCTCTGTCTCTGTCTCTTTGTCTATATTTTTGCATCTGTCTTTGTCTCTCTTTCTCTGCCTTTGCCTCTACTGCGTACATGTACCTCCCAGTGTATGAAAATCTCTCACTGTCCGCCCTCTAGTGGCAACGATCTGATCGTTCTTGCCCTAACGACCAATGCAGCAGTCTCTACATCTGGCATACACACATCCATCCATTCGTCCGCCCAGTCATCATCAGCAGCAGCAGCAGCATTTGCATCGGAACCTGCAGCATCGGCCAAAGCGTCAGTCAAGCCCTGAAACTTGGTTTCGTCAGATGTACGTGTATAAATGGAAGACGACGAATGAAGAAGACTTACCTAAGTTGTCGTCAATGGACCAAGTGTCCGCCTTCGTCCGTCTCCTTCTCTCCTTCCGTCTCTCTAAATCTCTCTCTCTCTCTCTTTCGAGCGGAGGACTGATGTAGCGACAACGAGCGATTACGCGAGAGAGACGACGCTGCCATGGTGATGACGATTGACGACGTCACCTTCGACGCCGCCATTGTCGAGTCGACTTCGTTCGCATCTTCTGCGCCTCTTTCACAACAATCGTCGTGAAGATAGGAGATCAACTCCTGACAATTACTCGAACAGAATTTGTTGACTCTCTTTGCCTGTTTCTCTCTTTGCCTGTTTCTCTCTTTGCCTGTGTGTGTGTCTCTCCCTCTTCGGTGCCGTCTTTGCGTCGTCGAATTACGCTTCTTCTTTGCCGAAGAAGCCGAATTCTCGTCACCAGATGGCCGAACACGACCAATACGCTGCCATATATCACGTGCTGACGCTCTGCCTCTGTTTGGGAGTGTCTGTTGGATCGTTTGCCGATTCGGGCGGTAAGTGTCTCAATGCATCTTCGATTATGACTCTTTAGAACGTGCGAAAGTACCTCATCAGCACTTAACCTCTGACCTCTGGGTCGTCGGGTGAAGTATAAAATGCATCGTGTGCTGAATCCGACGTTTTCTTTGCAGTATCAAAGGAAACCAGCGCACATGAAACCATCTGAATGACGCTCTATAAATGCCATCTTGTTTCAGTGCAGAGGGCTGTGTGACAGAGTGAGAACTGGTTGTGTCGTAGACAAGTATTTGGATGCATACTTTCGAAGGAATCACGTGTAGACTGGCTGACGCCGATAATGTCCGTTCAATTTGGGGCATTGAGTTGATTTTGCGTTATATGATTATTATTTCTTCTGGGTGGTGACCAATTGATGTTGTGTAGGTCTTTTGAAGTGGTTTAACACTTGACAGCGAGAGGGCATTAGTAGCGACTGAGAAACTATGTGACTTGTTATTACAGTGTTACTCTAAGGAAATTAAATTTAAACAATGACGAAAGAAGCGTTCATAAAACTTAAAGAATCACTCACTAGAACTAAATTTGATGGACGATCTTATTCGATTATTGGATTTAAAATGTTAAAGCAAATTTTGTAAAGGCTTTCCATTTTGTAGGTATATAGAGGCGTAGGCCTATGTCCTCACTAGTGTTGCAATAACATCCACATTTCTGGTAGAATACGAGACCTAGACTGAGTAGTCTACAGTTATTTTTACAGAGCTCAGTAAGCAGACGACCAATTGTCTAAGGCTTAGATTCGGGCGAAAAAGGGAACAGTTTTGAAAAGTTAAGTCTTAAGTTGAGAACGAAATGAGTGAACGGACGGAACAGAATTAATATATATATATATATATATATATATGGGGCCTATACAATTCCAATAATATGGCAATAGAAAAACTAGATCACCAAAAACAGTTTTATTTTTAGATAATATGACCATAGGAAACAATCAGGCGACCTGGTTGACTGCCAGGAATAATTACCACGTGGTTGATGGGCGCATACAGTTTCTTTCAATTTCGATATCCATAATTTGCCTCCTAATTCAATCTAAAAGTATAGGATATCAAAAAAATAAGCACTCTATTAATTTTCAGGGCAACGCATTACGGCCATTTATAGAACAGGTCTTTGATCTTCCATCTACTTGAGATCTCAATAACTTCGACTCGACTAACATCCGCTTTGATATCCGGTGATGCGTCTAATAATACGATTTACCTGATGCTATTACAGCCTCTAAATAAATTGTCTTTGATAACACAAGGAGTGCATAAACTCTCATCGGTCCAGCGGACAGAACTGACCTTAACTCATTTACCTTGAGTTGCCTTCTTATCATCCTATGCCTACCTTCATAAACATGTCTTTCTAGGCATTTACCGTCGATGATAATTAAATCTACTTATACATTTTACACTTATTATGGTTAAAAAGCTGAATGAGGAAGTGGATGGAGGCATTCAGAGATCCTGGGGCTGAATTTGGTTAAATTTAGACTATATTGTGCGATGCATTATCACCATTATCGTCATCAACATTATCACCATCACCGTCAACAATGGCAAAAGCATATTCACCGCTCTATCCATTTGTGTCGACTGCACAATTGCGATTGGCTGCGATAAGATGGGTCCTCAATAGTACAACACAATGTTCCAGAATATAAGTGGACAGGTTATATAAATGCTTAAACGATATGCCTTGCATGTATCTCTCGTGACGAGCGGATATAAATAGTCTCTTTAGCGACAGAAGTCATTAATCGTCTGCTAAGTAACATAGATATATTTTCATCATAGTGGGGCCTGTTATTATTATTATTGAACCTGTATGTACGCTGCTGTTCCTAACTTCCTACTAACACTTTATCTAACGCTGATGATGATGATGATGATGACGACGACGACGACGATGCTGATGGAGCAAATTAGGTTTTGCAGCTAGTGGCTGCAAGTGGCAGCTAGTGTTGGTTTTGGTGTTGTTGGGAATGGTTGGTGGGGTAGGTATGGGTGGCTGTAGTGGCTGTGGTGGTAGTTGCGTGGTACAGCAGCAGAAGGAGGATGAACTGATATTGCTGGATAATAATCGATGATTAAGTTCATCTGCTGATGAACGTCTGTTTCTATCGGAGAATCTCGTGTCTTAATAATTGTCTTAATAATCGATCCGTTCCGAAATTATTATAAGCTACCGGGTACATGTAGATGGAATCTTATCGACCATTGATTCGTTCTCGTGCCATTCACCAAGATTGGAAGCACATATAACAATAAATGGCCCTCTATTGTCACCGTATAGTCATATACTCATATGCTAATAATTATCGACTGTATAGAGGACAAACGTAGTATGTCCAATGCTTATGTACATGGACTTATTCCATTTTACACTTATTACAGTCCATATGCTTCTGGTTCTAAGTATGCATCCATGGCACATGAAATCATAAGCGTACAATGGTGTAATTGTGTAGCCTATGCATTGCACACGCATGCTGTGTGACATTATGCTTTTGTTGACTGATTTTTCGGGAGTTAACTTGATTACAGTTTTTTTTGAGCCATCGGTTGTTTCCTTCTGAATTAGACATCAGCCTAACAGAAGCCAACAGTTGGCTATGTACACTATGTTTAATAATATATCTAACACAGAGAGGTATTACTTAGCAGAGAGTAATCTCTGTAGTTCGGTTGTTGATCGCAATCGTTTGAGTAAATTAAGCGATTATTCATAAACATTCACCTGATTAGTTACATCGCGCGCCATAAATGTGTGGCACTGTGGCCGATTGATTAGAGCGGTCAGCCCATAGCGCTCAGTGTGCGCTGAGTGAGCGGGTTCGAACTTCGTCCGGAGAGTCACTGTGTAGGGACCTTGAGCAAGTTCCTCGCGCACAATTGCTCTGCAGTACAACTGCAGTTGCGTGGTCGAGGCGTGTGCACTTCTGAGCAAAAAAACGTTGGAAGAACGGCGGCACCGGTATCAAATTTCAATATTAATAATAATAATAAATCGCTGTTTACGAAAGGTTCAAGTGTGCAAAATCTCTGTTAGCTCTCATCGTTGAGTGGCTGAACGTCGATTTGTCCAACTGTCGTCACATTGCTCTCTATAAGATAACGTGATTGCAGGCATCATATGAGATCAGCAGAAGAGGAACTGTCCCTTATGTTTACCCTCGAGAGCCATGACATGGCAATGAGAATGTTAGCCGCTGCAGTCTTCCTTATTAGTGTGGCATCCATTTCTCTCTCTCGCTTTCTCAATTTCCCACTGACACTATTATAATATGGCTTAATTTTGGCTTGGGTATCTGTCTGTCTGTATGACTGTCTGCATGAGTCTTTACGTATGACTATCTGTCTGCGTGAGTTTATATGCATGTCTGCATGAGTTATTCTGAGAGAGGTGCTATATAAATCTAAAGATACGATGCGATGAGAGGAGCAGGCGCAGTCCAACTCTAGAACGAAGTTATTCCTGTCCTGAGGGGGGTTTCAACCCCAACTTCTCGGTTGACAATCGACCACACGAACCAGCGTCTAGAAATCTCGGTGGCTTAATCAGAATCGTCTGTCGAGATTGACAGCGCTTAGGTTCCGATGAAAAAACGGTTTGCGACATTTCGGAATGATTCTGCTTGAAAGAATAGACTCTTCTTCAGTACGCCATGAGGAAGTCACTCTGTTAATAAAGAGACTTGCGAGATGTAAGGAATTGGCGCTATATAAAATGAAAATCCAACAACAAAACATCAAGTTGCTTCATCTTGATCTAAAATACAGTTCATCGCTTCACATTGTCAGTCGACAACAATTTAACCGTTTACAATTTAATTCAGTTTACAATTTAACCGTAATCGTAAATTCAAAATTTCCAATGCAATGCTCTAAAGCTAAACGCAAAGCACCAGATGAGTCAAGAGCGATGTTGCACAGAACATTAAAAGAGCATGGTTAATGCACGAAAGGCGCTACATATCTGCGCTCAATGTATGATGCACCGAAAAAAGGAATAAAATCGAAAATATGAAAAAACGAACGAATGAACGAATGAATAGATAAATGAAGGTACAAGTAACAAAGAAATTACTTAAGTAACTCAGTTATGACTGAAAGTAAGAACATGACGATGTTATTCGTTTATTTGCAAAGTAATCAATCTGACAACGATTCTGAAATGCTAACATGACTGACAATGTCATAGACAAATAGATAGAAAAAACTAAAATACTAGTAAATATCAGATCAGAGGACAAATTGGGAGCTGTCTTTAGGTGGGATAACATGGTTGTATGCCCTATATATGTCTTAATTGGTGAATGGAGTGGGGACGGAGTGGATGGGAAGAACATGGGGTTGAGTAAAATGGAGAAAAGGAATTTGGCATCTAGCAAGTTCAGAGACTGGGTTGCTGAATAAATGAATGAATGCGAAATGGTTGCTGCTATTGGAATCTCAACCGGTCAGTTAGGTCTGTTGGCGAATGATCTCAGCCGATGAGTTCACTTGAACATGACCAAGGGGTCGAGTCAAAGGCTCAAAGCATTCGCTCGAGAGAACCGTTTACGTTTAGATTTGTAGTTTAGTTCGTTGGTTAAGAATTTCCTTTTCCTTGCAGTGCACGTCGCCAAAGGAATTTATTGAATGCAGAATGAGACTTAGAACTGAAGATGTGTGTTTGATTAGTTTCATAGTCGACTGCATCTGTTCTCCATCCTCTGGAGCTCCACCCGTCGCCCGACTCTCTGTCTCTGTCTCTGTATCTGCTTCTGTCTGTCTCTCTGTCTCTCTCACTTTCTTCTGTCTCTCTATTTGTCACTCTCTGTCTCTCTCTTTATATATATATATATATATCTTTCTTTTGTCTCTCCACGTCTCTCATACACCCGTGCAGCGTCGGGAACACATGTGCATGAATAAACTCTCGCTGTGACACTGTGTCTCTCTCTGTGTAGATAATTGAAATCGTATGACGAAAGCAAAAAACAAAAAAATGCGGCGTTTCCCTTCCCATGCGAGATTGTTTGTGTTTAAATTGTCTGTTTCTGCTTCTTTCTTTCTCTTTCTCTCTCTCTCTCTCTCTCTCTCTCTCTCTCTCTCTCTCTCTCTCTCTCTCTTGACTATGGAGCCAACTTTTACTGGATGACTTGATCTTCAGCAGACCAAACTGTCTCTTAGAGCCTATACCCGTCGATGCATCGCTTACCACCAGAGGCAGAGGTCATGAACTCATTCGCTCCTTTCAAACACTTTCGTCTGCATTTTCTATTTTCGTTGTCCTTCCTTCGATCTATTCGACCCATTCCAATTCATCACTGCCGTCTCTTCTTTTCTATGCATACATTCGTTCTCTCACTCACTCATGCATTCACTCATGCATTCATCTGCCTTACACAATCGTCCATTCCCTGCACCCGTACGTGCCGTCGATGTCATCCGTTGGTTCGTTCAGACCTCTTCACTGTCCAACGACTGCAGCAGACTGAGCTCCACTTTAATCAACTATCGGAATTTGACCGAAGTCTAGAACGATTTCACACCAATCAATCAATCAATCAATCAATCAATTAATCAATCAATTAATAAATAAATAAATAAACAAATTATTTAATTAATCATTTCAATCAATATGATCGCTTGCAAAAAACGCCATGGATAAGATTGATCCAATCCCCTCTCCATCACCTCTTCTTCCTTCTTCCTCTTCCAGTCCTGTCTACCACAATTCCACAAATGCTTCGCTTCTACCGCCGACCCCCACCCCATCCCTCCGTTCTTTGGTACATGTACAACATATCCAATGATTAACAGCAGCATTTCATCCATCCTCCCTTCCTCTCTTCCACCAGCTACTTTCTGATTACAATTCCCATTCGCTCTCTGATCTTGAAGTTGATGGCTGCCTGTACCATTGAACCACTTTACACACCACCACTGCCAGCACACCACCTCCAGCTCTACCGCATTCACCTCAACCACCTCCAACTCAACCACCTCCACCTCGGCCACCCGTCGACCATGCAGTGCACCGACCGAGTGATGTGCTTCTAGTTACTGAAGGTGGCGGCTGCTTTGAAAGCTCATTGCCACAGAAGAGGCGAATGCGTTGAGTGGGGTTGAAATGGGGTGTAATGGGTTGAGTGGGGTTGAAATGGGGTGTAATGGGTTGAGTGGGGTTGAAATGGGGTGTAATGGGTTGAGTGGGGTAGGTGTGTCACGAACGGACAAATGAGTAACTTGATGAGTGAGTGTGTGAAAGTGAGTGAAAAATGAGCAAGAGTTAGTAAATTAGTGAACGACCCAGAGAGTGAATGAATGCGTGTTTGAGTAAGTTAAAGACTATGCAAGTGAGCGAGCAACATTTTTTAAGTGAACGACCGAATGTATGTGTCAGTGAGCAGATGTGTGATTGAGTGAGTATTCGATTGTGTGTGCAGGTGTGTAATTGAGTGAGTGTGATTAAATGGGTGTGTGATTAAGTGAGTGAGTAGGTGCATGACTAAGTTAGTATGTGATTTAGTGAGATAGTGTGATTAAGTAAGTTTATTAAGTAAGTGTAATTGTGTGTGATTGTGTGATTTAGCGAGTGAGTGCGTGACTGAACAAATGTGTGATTAGGTAAGTGAGTATGCGCATGACCAAATAAGTGTCCGAGTCAGTGAATAAGTGTGATCAAGTGAGCGTGATTAAGTGGGCGAGTGTGTGATTAAATAAGTGAGTGAGTGTGTGCTTGATTAAGTGAGTGTGATTGACTGAGCAGATGTGTGATAAAGTGACTGAGCAAGTACAGTGCATGACTAAGTGAGCGGGATTAAGTGAGTGAGTGTGTGAGTGGGTTTATGCTCTCGTGAGCGAGTGAGTGACTAAATGTGTGTTGAGTGAGTGTGTGATCAAGTAAGTGAGTGTGTGACTGAGTGAACGAAAGTGTGATTGAATGAGAGTTTGCGTGACTGAGTGAAACATCGTGGGGGCGGAAGTGTGAGTGTGAGTGTGTGCGTGTGTGAGGGTGATTGAATGAGCAGGCGAGCGAGCAAGCTAGCGAGTGAGCAGTCGAACGAAGCACGCGCCAGCGATGAATTATGGCAGGCCTTTGCAGACATTTCTGACCCGAGCGAAGTAAATAACCTTAATGCTGGCATATATCTTATCTGGGTGCGTCCGTAAATGTCGAGCCTAACCGAGGCAGCGTTAGAGACGCTGCTGCTGCTGCTGCTGCCTCTCAAGCGAGCGAAGGAAGGAAGGAGGAAGCCATATACATCACTCGGAACACGACGACAAAACCCAGTCGACTGACGTGTATGAATTAATGCCAAGCAACGACGACGAAGCCGACCACCAGGATGATGATGATGATGATGATAGCAATAATGAGGATGATAATGGCTATGATAATGATAATGACTCTGATGACTCTGATGACTCTGATGATGATGACAATGACTCTTATGATCATGGCTATGGTGATGATGACGATAATGACGCTGACGATAATGGCGATGATGATGATGATGATGATGATGATGATGATGATGATGATGATGATGATGATGATGATGATGATGATGAGGGAGAATGATTATGATGGGAGTTAGGTCACCCTTCATCCGCCTAATATCAGTTTGTCCGCATTAACATGAAGTGTTCTCTGGCGCAATTGCTGTCTACCCGCGCGTGAATAACAGTGGGATTTCCTGGTTAAATATATATATATATATATATATATAATTATATATATTATATATTGTGTTCATCTGTCATCTGTCGGCTGTGGCTTTTAATAGAGAACCACTTCGTGGACTTCTGTGCACCGAAGAACCCGATTGAGAGAAGAAGACTTTGGTCGTTTGCTCCGACGGCAGCAGCAGAAGAGTAACTGTGCGTCTGCTCTTCAGGCTACTCTCGTTCTTATTGCTAATTAACAGCTTCTATCTTCGCTGACGTCACAGGGCATCAACCGATGATGCTCTAAAAACCAACCGTAATCAGGTCAATACATATACAATGTATATATAATATGTAGGAGGTCAGTGTATACGAAGAGTCGAAGGCAGAGGCAGAGAGACAGAGAGACAGAGAGACAGAGAGACAGAGAGACAGAGAGACAGAGAGACAGAGAGACAGAGAGACAGAGAGACAGAGAGACAGAGAGACAGAGAGACAGAGAGACAGAGAGACAGAGAAGCAGGGAGGCAGATAATCAGCATGTGGTTGATGAACAGTTTGAGAAAGATAAGTCTTTGTTGAGAGGGAAATTAAATTAGCAACTGAGCAAAGCGAACAGATGGAGACAGAGAGAATTCCACAGCCAGACATAGAGACCGAGAAAACTCGTTCAACGAGATTAGTTCCAGCTTCAGGTCTGGCCAAGTAAAGACAATCGATGGCACCGTTGAATATTGATAAGTATCGGGAATTCGAACTTTTTAAATTTTTCTGCTTGGCCAGCTTTTATGTTTTAGAAACAATGATATTATGTTCTAGTGGCAAAGGCATTTTTGATGAACAGGAAGTAAATGCGAAAGATTTATGCAAACGGTTCTGGTGAATCTGGAGATGACATGAACTGAGCCCCAAATTCAATCGAATGAGCTACAATAAACGACTTAACATGAACAACAGAAATTCAACTCAAAAGCTTTTATTTTAACACATTTTTGCACTTATGTAAGTGGTTCTTAACTAATTTTTATGCTGGCACTTCCCATAGATTTTAGAATTCCACCCAGCGCTAAGAAAACATTGAATTTTCTGATCAAATTGTAGTCACTGTTACTGAATTAATTAACCAGTAGTTAGTTACTAATTAGTTACTAATAACTTGATTGATTAAATGTCTATTGAATCAAATATTCGATTATAAAAGAAAAGTCGAGTTTTGGCGAATAAGGAAATAACGCAGAACGTGCATTTAAGATGCAATAAAGCTGATAATTTGTTGAAAAAAAACGCTTTAGCTAGATTATTAAATTTAAAATTGCACACATTGCAAATGAAAATGCCGATTTTTAACATCATAGAAATGTACAGGTTTCAATTCACCTTGTCAGGACACGAAGTTATGCTGTATTCGATCTACTCCTCGCACCTCAAGAACTCTGACCGCTGAGGTTTCTTCATGAGGCGCTTGAAACATAACATGCAAAGGATCGACCATTACGTTTATTCGTATTTGTCTCGCTTCGAACACAATCAGTGTCCAGAATACTTTAATCGCATTTTTTCCATCTAATAGCTTATGCCATTGCATCGAATGTACATTAATAGTGTTTTTAAACAATGTTCTTTCGCTCACGGATTCCATTTTGGAGATATTTATAATGATGGAAAAAATCATAACAAGGTCGTATGACTATCCGAAGTTTAACAAAAACAAAAACAAGTAACTGTATATGCACGTTGACTAATTTAGTCATTTCGTACCTAGCGAACACAGCATAACATAGGCTTGAAGTGGTTCAGAATACTACTTGCAATCTGTGTTAGAACTGCATCCGGGGGTCTAACCTGTAATGCATGAAGTGCGTCCTTCTTTGTTTCTTTTGAAGATTTTTGATAGCGTCCATTGAGACAATGCTATTATCCAAACCATTCTCCAAGTCACCAACAGCAACTCTTGTAATGATGAATTTCCTCTATAGTGTTCCTTTCTGTTAATGCTGGCGGGTCTCCTACAGGGCTCTCTCTCTCTCTCTCTATATATATATATATATATATATATATATGCGTATTTATATCAAGGCAATGGTAATTGCAGTTTACATAGAAACAACTCGAAGGGTCGAGTAATGTAACGTTGTAATCGAGATGTAACTTCTCTTCAGGGATCTGTAACGGTCGTCTTGCGTTCGTCGCTCGTGTGAAGACATTTCCGTCTTTCGTTTATTTCGTCATCTCATGGGTCTTCGCGGAATCGGAAATAGACGTCAGGGAGTCTCTGGTCCATCTAACAAGACAATGCTCAGAGGAATAATAACAATGGTCACATTTTGACCACGCACCCACCCACTCCCCTTCCCGCTGTAGCTGTGCCAACCTCCTAAACCGGATAACTGATATCGTTCGCCTTCCCTGTAGCTGCAAAAGCGTCTTGCCACAGTGCATCAGTGCCTTGAATTGGTCGGGTGGAGAGAGGTACGTGAGCGTCCCTGTCTCAGCTTATCATCCGTTATTTGCCCCTTGTTAAAGATCTTCCGTTTCCATCTCCATGGCGTGGAAAATATCAACTGCAGCGTCGAATTAGACTGACAATAAGATTGCAGAAATTAATAATTTTGGGTTTCCAGTAAATGAAGGGAGATAGCGAGAGCTGAACGACGGCTAATAAGGCTGTTCATTTGGATATCATTCCAGTTGGCTGTTTGTTGGTTACGGTCCGTGAAGCAGTCGCCAATCTGTCTGCGCTCTTGTTGCGCCTCGATAATTCGCATTACACGCGTCATTGTCGTCCAGACCGGTCGTATACAGACCGCGCAAATTCGCCGTCGTTGCACCTATTATAAGCCCAATCCACGTCTTCGATAAATTATTTACCGAGTCGTTTTATGCGCATCATTGTTTCCATTGTGTAGGAATTTCTGTCGCTCATACTCCGTCGATGAGAGACTGGCGCCAGAGGACGATTCAAACGGATTAATAATTGAATGAATTCGTCTGTGAAGAACCGGACAAAAATCCATTTCCAGCACTGTGTTAGTCGATGGGTTGGTCGCCGTCTGCCCAGATTATGCTAAACCCTGGAGGAGCTCTGTTTAAGCCCAGTGACATCAAGTAATTTCATAAAATTGAACTGGCTTCCATTCGAAAGAGAATCGCTGTTAGTTAGACCTGTAGCCGCCTTCCGCGAATACAAATCAGCACTAATGAGGGGAGGGTACTGTAATCGAAACAAACCGTTGCTGCAACATACGGAGCCGTTATAATACACGACGATAGTCATGTACTGTCTGGTAGGATATCGGCCTAGACTAGAAACATGTCGAGACCTGCCAACCATGGTCATCAGTAATTATAAAGCGGTTCCGTTGTTGTATTGTCAGGCGCATCTGAACTGGTTGTCTAATTTCAAAAACAGACTGTCGCTATTTCGATTCTTCGATGAGCCATTTGTATTGCACCGTCGCTACGATCACGTGACGTCCCTTATCTTTGCGATGAAAGCATCCATTAACTGCGACAAAAATGACAAGTGAACAAAAGGAAGCTGGATGCAGCCTCGATTGAAATCCATCGATTAATGTCTCGTGCATTGGATCAGCGGCGCTACAGAAGCCAGCCAATTGGATCAGCGGCGTTATCGATTGACAGGGATTGGAACACTCGCTTGTAAACTTGCGCTCGCAAAGACTCTCATAATCATATTATGTTGAAGATGTTGTTTATGCTCACAAAATTGTACTTTAAAAACAAAAAAACATTTGAGTTTATTGATTTCATTGAGATGACTTTGCGCTCCGCTAAGTCTACTTAGACCAGACGAAGAAGAAAAGCTTCTACAATCGATTATGTAATTGCTGTTTTTCCGAAGGTAACTGCAATCCGTCAGTAGATAAAAATTGTCCGATATATTTTTTTATTCGAGGTAGATCTGATCCCTCATGTAATAAAAATTTATAGAAAAAGGGAATCTGGAAAGGGAATCTGGAAAGGGAATCTGGAAAGGGAATCTGGAAATGGAATCTGGAAAGGGAATCTGGAAAGGGAATCTGGAAAGGGAATCTAGAAAGGGAATCTAGAAAGGGAATCTGGAAAGGGAATCTGGAATGGGAATCTGGAAAGGGAATCTAGAAAGGCTAAATCCTCTGTAGAAGTCAATAATTATTATTCTAATAGCTTTAGTCGATTATTAACAATTACCAATATTGTTACTGTTATTTTTATTATTATTATCATTATTGTAATAATTATTTTTATTATTATAGCTACAATACTGATTGTACTACAACTTCTACTATCATTATTATTAATGTTATCAGACGACCTAAAAATGTATTATGAGTGTAGCGTTGCTCATGTAGCGAGTCTTAGCCGCAATAATTACTCACTGATTTGTATGACTCACAAATGTTCTTCATCTGAGTTGTCAGATGAAGAACATTCGTGAGGCATGAAGATCAATGAATTACAAAAAGTGTTATAAACAGTGAGAAATATTGAGGTGTTTCTAAAAGGAAGAAAAAGGTTTCTAGCATTAGAGAAACACTGATGGTCAATGTCGTTGCTTGGGAGGTTACAACATTCAATGCATGATGGACAATTGATGGCCAATGACGGCAGTTCTGCGTCGAGGTTCAACCTAACTACAATCGATGGATAGCTGTGTATCGAAGGAAAGGGTCGAGAAAGCATTTCAAAGGTATCTATATTCTGTGATCCTTGGATTCCACGAGCGTTACTTCTGCTGCTGCTGCTGCTGCTGCTGCTGCTGTTGGTTCTTCTTCTTCTCAACGTTGCGCGTGATGGGAGAGAGCGATGATTACTGGTGAGCGATAAAAGAAGGAATTGGAGTAATGGACTGTTTACGTCGAAATCCTTCACCCTCTCATCGCTTCGACCGACTCAAGACCATCTTATTTTCTATACACATGTATAGAATATATATATAGTCTTTTTTCGCAGCATGTTTGATATTACATGTATATATAGACGAGAAGATGCGACAGGCGATTAATAGATGGAATAGTGACAGGTGCTGTATACGCTTACATGGATGAGGATGATGGCATACGAAGGGGTGGGGGGTTAATGCTTCAGAACGAAGAAGAGTTGAATGAAGAAATGCAAACTCCATACGCCTCGAACAAATACTGACGGCGAACCGCTGCCTATTCAAAGAAATGTCTTGATCTTGAAACCGTCTGGACACCGTAGACAAAGGCTGTTCAGATAGAGCAAAGTCTTCTCGGATTATGGAGTCTTTATAAGGGTCAGAGATCAGAGATCGGATAGCTAGTTCAGATTATCTGGCTGCAATTATTTAGACATATCGCTTTTGTGGTGCATGATTAAAGAGGACCGTAAATAATAAAGATGGTTTGGAAGATATGCGACCATAGACAGTCTCAGGTCAAGATGGATGGACTCATTGTGATTAGATGGAATCGAAAGAGACACGTTTGGAGAAGATATATACAGAGGAGGAAGCAACTAATGAAGAAAGATGGAAGGATCGACGACTGGAAGAAAGGAAAGCAGGATGAATGAAACAATTAATACGTGAGAGTAAGGAAGGATGGAAGAAGGGTACGAAAGAGGAATGGATGAAATTAAAGACGGAAGGAAGAAATGAAGAGTGGAAAGAAGGATGGAAGGAGGGTTGGAAAGAGGGATGGATGGAAGGAAAGAAGGAAGGAAGGAAGGATGCATGGAAGCGTTGATAGGAGAATGGATCTACAGCCATTCTTCTACGGAAGAGGAGACATATCGAGAGATGAAAGGAAGAATTGTAAAAGGGATGAATTCAGGGATGAATGGACAATTATTAAAATAGTTTTGATAATAGAAATAATGGAAATGATATTTGTATGATGTAAATAGGATTAGTGATAGCACACAATTTGAATAAAATAATAATGATTAAGATTATAATAAGTACAGGTCTAATTTTTAAAAGTGGTAACATTCTTGACTAATGACTACCCTCATTGTTTGTTTAAACACGAGTTCATTATTCTGCTTTTTAAAATATTAATGTAGTTCGGTGTAGAGGCAAAGTTGATGAAAGCGTGTGAGAGATCTCGCCTGATGATACGACGGTCAGACTGTTCTAGCATCTTTCCCATGGCTTAGACTGCATGTAGACTATCCTTACATCCCTTTCCGCAGCCTACACTTTCTCCGGACATGGGTGTGTCTCTTGGCTGAGCCACTATACAGCTGTGCAGCTCTCGTGCCTATGCGTGCATCTCTGTTCAAAATGAATGGGTCAACGAAATTGCCTGTAGAATTCAGAATAAGATTTCAACTAGTGTGTCGGATGAATTAAATCAGAATAAAAGCCCTCCTCTGAACCCTAACTCACTAATCTCGCTTAACATATCCCTCCCTGCGGCATTAAATTTTCGTATATGGGTCTCTTGGATTAGACACAATGTAAAACTGCTTGAGCATTGCACGTTTCTGCTCCCACCCCGGAATGGAATCGACTTCCAATGTTTGTTCGATGCCCCAACTGATTTCCTGCTTTCAATGAACGCCTCAGAACTCATTACTTCTCATTGGATTTCAAATTCCGTCATATATATGCATACCTATGCATAAATAGTATGCATCATATACAATTACACATGCATATACATACACGTACATACGTATGAGACCTACATACATGCATGCATACACACATATACATTTTATACATGCATGCCTATCGCTCACTCATACATGCATACATACATTATATACATACTTATGCATACAATTCAGTTGCTCTGTTGCAGCTCTTTTGCAATTTGGAGTTTACATTTACGAATACACGTCCAGCACTCTGGCTAACGTTCAACCACCGACGGCCATCGTTGACCACCGTTGACCATCGTTGACCACCGCCGGCCACGGTTGACCACTTCTACTAATTAACCCTCCTGAGTGTCCTTCTTTTGAAAAAACCTTCAGCGACAGATAATAACGCTTCTAATGCGATACAGGGAGGAAAAGAGACAGATAGATATAGACAGACAGACAGACAGACAGACAGACAGAGACAGAGGTGGAATCTAAAAAAGACAAGGAGAGAATGGCATCCCGATCAAACTCCAACATCCAATGCCAGGGGGTCGCGAGAGACATAGGTCTGGCCTCCCATTCCACACCCAATGCGCCGAGGGGCACAACGCCCCGGACGACGAACAGACAACACAGGTCTGGATGCGATTAGTACCAGCAAACAACCAAAGGCTGAGACGACGGTCTGTCGTTCCTAGTATAAAGCATAAACGCTGGACTTCGGTTCTTTCTCATTCATCAAAGAGTCTCTTTATAAATAAAGCTAAGAACATCTGGCAACGAGCGAGTGAGTAAGTTGGTGAGCGAGTGGCGGTGTGGATGAGTGGGTGAGTGCGTAGCTGATTAAGTCCAAGTTCAGTTAGGTGAATGAGTAAATGGGTGGGCAAATCAATCAATTAATCATTATTGGCTTTGAACACGCGGACGAGCGCTGTGCCTGTCCGCCATTCAGTTGACAGGGAAATAAACAAGATTTATTATTATTATTACTATAATCAGTACCATTAATATTATTATTATCATTATTAGTAATAGTATTATTATTATTATTAGCAGTTATTATTAATGTTATTATTGTATATATATATATCTGTACTATTATTATTACCATAATTATTATTATTATTATTATTATTATTATTCACATATAGTGTTATTCATCATTGGCATTGCCAACAGATCTGTCATCAGGCCATCTGTGTCGCCGCTTGTCAGTGGATTGTATTATTATTATTATTACATTACTATTATTAATATTATATTGTTATTGTTATTATTATGTGAATAAAAATAATAATGCTTATTTCATTATTACTATTATTATTATGATTATTATTATTATTACCAATATAGTGATATTGTATGAATTATTATTATTACTACTATTATTATTATAATTGTATTATTGTTATTACTTGAATTATTATTATTATTATTATTATTATTATTATTTGAGATATTATTATTATTATTGTTATTATTAATTATCATTATTTTCATTATTATATTTAGGCCCATTATTATTATTATTATTATTATTATTATTATTATTACTATTATTAATATTATACATATATGTTTGACATATGCTGTTATCTCCCATGTTGGCGAGCTAAGTGCATGGTGGCAATGTCCCGAAGAGGCAGACGGCGTTCTTAATATTATTATAATACTAATAATATCATTATTATTTTTATTATTATCATCATCATCATCATCATCATCATCATTATCATTACTACTACTACTACTACTACTTCTCCTACTACTACTTTCATTACCATTGTTATTATAATTATTTATTTATTTTCATTAGTAGTATTTCTTCCGCTTATACATATTTATTTAACATAGGCTATTTATTATTTGTAAACTCAACAGTTTCTCTCCTCAACGGTTACCACTCTTCAAACTCAGTCGATCGATAAAGAAATCGGCAAAAGCGACGGCAATGAAGCGTTGTATTGTGTGGCACGGAGGATGGTCAGTTAGAGGGGTCGGCCCGTAACACTTAGTGTGCGCTAAGTGAGCGGGTTCGAACCTCGTCCTAGGCGTCAGTCACCTTGAGCAAGTCCTTCGCGCACAATTGCTCTGTGGTAGTGGCGCCGTCGGGGCGTGTGCACTTCTGAGCAAAAGATGTTGGAAGAAGGGCGGTATCAAATTTCAAGAATTTCAATCTGAATTTTAATTGTACAAATGTATTATAGCCGAGAGTCTCAGGAATAAGAAAAGCGTTTCCTTCGTGTGTCTTCTGTCGCCTTAGTCAGATGTTGGCTAAGTTCATGATGAGCGAGAGGCCTCTTGAGTTGATAGGGCCTGAAGTTTCTAACGCCTGTGGGATGAAGTTATGCAAGACTTGCAGGGCCTGATGTTTTTGGGCCTTTCTTGTGTCCGCTATCTCTGTCGCTGCTCATGCATCAGCCGCAGTTGCTTGCTGATGGGGCGTTGCCAGTGTGTCAACGATTGTGGCGACCCATACGAGACTTCGACCAGCTCTCCATGGTATGAGCGCAGCACCGTCCGGTCTCTTTCCGTCTGAGCGCAGTATGCCTTGTGGCTCTTTAATCGACGGGAAGCCTGCCTTGATCAAGCTACGGTGGTTCAGGTCCTTATTGGCACCATGACGAGTCACGCAGCCAAAGCCCAGGCCACAGGACAGGCCGTGTGTGCCTCCTGCGGTTACCAACTTGCCACATGTGCAGGTGTGAGGTAGACATAATTATGTTGGCTCCGGGTATAAGGCCAACCGCAACTCTGATCGTCTCATCGCTTAATCTGAGGCCACAGGATGTGATCGAAAGGCAGTGTAGTCAATCGCCTGCGTGTTTTAAAGAACACTTCTCTCAGGCGCGCCTGTTCATCATCATCATCATCATCATTATTATTATTATTATTTTTATTATTATTTTTATTATTATTATTATTATTATTATTATTATTATTATTATTATTATTATTATTATCATTATTATTATTATTATGTCACATATAGTGTTATTCATCATTGGCATTGCCAACGGATCTGTCATCAGGCTATCTGGGTCGCCGCTTGTCAGTGGATTGTAATCATTATTATATTATTATTATTATAATAATAATAATACTAATATTAATATTATTATTATTATCATTATTGTTATTACTATCATTGTTCTTATTATTTACATTATTACTACCACTACTACTCCACCTACTACTACTACTACTACTACTACTACTACTACTACTACTACTACTACTACTACCATTGTTATTGTTATTATTGTCATTTATTATAATAATTATTTTAATTTTATTGTTATTAATATTAATATTATTATTATTACGAAAGAAAGAGAGACAG
Source organism: Bimastos eiseni (assembly GCA_959347315.1). NCBI lineage: Eukaryota > Metazoa > Annelida > Clitellata > Crassiclitellata > Lumbricidae > Bimastos > Bimastos eiseni. The sequence goes on along the minus strand of OY365818.1, from coordinate 20,227,111 downwards.
GCCTACATGTATAGACTGAATTCATCTGATACTAATTATGTGTGAAAATGATTTTCGCATGAACAGGTATAGGCAGGTAGAACGACGAACGCAGAAGGGTCCTGCGATGGATCAGACGGGGTTTGATTGCAGCAACGTCTATCAAACGACGTTCACTTCTGTCTTTCAATACTTCTGGCGCCAAATTGTCTGCTGTCTGGCGTGATCTCTAGAATTCCAGCGCTGCTGACGCCGCAAATGAATTCCTTGCCAATATGATCGCTGTATTGCAGACTGTTTTCTTATTCATCACAGGGCAACAGGCGTTCGATACACCATTCACAGTTACAAACAGATATATCGAGCACACACGCGCACGCATGAGCACACACACACATGAACACTCACACACACACACACACACACACACACACACCTACTCAGTACTCGCGCATCTACACAAACGCATATAATTATATTATATCAATTCATTAGCCGTATATAAGTATAAGCTGCCTTTGTGCTATGATTTTCCGTCTTTTCATGGGTCTACCTACACATGTTAACACCTGCATCGTCAAACCACCTGTAATGAAATGCACCTCTGCCTCAAAGGTTGTCTAAGCAAACATCAGATCCACCGTTGAACTGCAATCTAAAATTCCAGTAGTGCAACCGACGCACTTCTATATCATTGGCAAATGGAAGAAAAGCCCAGACTAGGTCTGTTTGATGAGATTAGACGTACTAAACGCGAGTGCAGTGCGTGGCGTATAACGTCAAGGTAGCATTCAATTGATTAATCTTCTCGTTTAGCAATTTAGCATTTAATATCTATAGCGTATTACTTGGACGGACGAGCAACAGTTATTCAACCGGATAAATCCTTAATCCACATAAGTATTACTTCAATGTGATGTTCAACCTGCAGTAGACATCTATAGTTTTTGGATAGATAAATATAATTACTTCCACCGTTAGTTGTCAGTGGTGCTTCAGCACAATACTCAATAAATAATAATAATAGTTTAAGAATTATAAATTCTACTTTGAATATGTATGCGTAGTTGTAATAGACTAAAGTCCTACCTTGGATCTCTTTGAGGATTTCTTCAAGGCGCTCCGTGTTGGTCATTTTATCACTTTGTAGGGCGAATAACTTCCTTAGTTAAATTTCACAATGATAGATTATAGGATATTGTATATATCGAAAGTCAAATTTGTTTCAACAATACTTTTTAGACCGAATATAATGGACAGCTTAGACGAGTTACTGCTCTAGACATCGGAATCTCTCTCTCTCTCTCTCCCTCTCTCTCTCTCTGTGCATCAATCCTTTGCACCTGTCCTCCAATAACCTCTGGTCCGTTATATTGCATTCTGGTGCATTATATTGTTTCATAATTCAAACGCATGCTATTGCTACAAAGGATCACTTCGTAATTAGATTGACTCATCAACTGACTTAATTAATGCGGTGTAGACACCTGGCGTCATTGCATTAACCTTCGAGTTTCTCAAATAATCTGAAGATTTTCGCCTCCAGAGGGAGCAATTTACGTATTGTGTACGGGTCTTAATAAGACCGAGCTCCATTTGTACTGTGCATAGTTTGTGTGTAATTATTGTGCTCCTATGCTGAGCGCCATGCATAAGCCATTCTCTGCGTGGACGTCAACAACTTGCAGCCGACGTAGACCCTAATAACACGAAGATAAGACCTGAAACTGGCATATGACCTACTCTGGTCGTACTTTGGTACATGCTCTCACTGTTCTGCTATTGCTCCTAGACATCTCAGTCGTGATACCTGTGGAGAAATGGTGAAAGGAAATGCGAAGGACGTTCCTCATTAGTTATGGGCATAACTTAGCTATCAACGTACAAGGTGTAACTGAGGAAGGTGTTGGGTGAAGTCATGGTTGATGAAGCGGGAGTTGAAAATGACGAGTGACAGAACGAGATAATGTTTACGACCAGAAATGAATGAGACCTTAAGAGATGATTGACTGACGATGAGGGTTAAGCTTGATTGAAATGCTGACATCATTTATTGGAAGAATACTTACATCTACAATTGTTTTAGTGCGAAGTCCGTGTTAACTGCGTTCATCGGTTGTGATCAGGTCCTAAGACTTCTTCGCTTCTATAAGATTGGTCTCAGCATGAACCTTCCTTCCGTCTTTTCTTGTTTCTATCTTCTGTTGTCATCAGTGATTAGCAAATGATGAATGCTGTCTAAGTTAATCTATAAGCTGTTCTGCGTTTTCCATGTATACTCGCCATCCAAATGTTGCACTCTGCATTGTTTTTCCAACAGGGTTTATCTCAAGATTTATAATTATCATCTCATCATTCTTTATGTGGTGAGTTTCGTATTTTAAGGAGAGTGCAAGAGGAGGAGGAGGAGAAGGAGGAGGAGGAGGAGGAGGAGGAGATGAAAAGAAGAAGAGGCAGAGGGAGGAAAAGGGGAAAGTATCAGAATAAACAAGAGGAAAAGAAGAAGGATCAAGAGCATGGAGGAAGAGAGTGAAAGGATGAAGGAGAAGAGATGGAGAAGCAAAAGCAGAGTAAGCAGGTTGATGTCCAAGAGGAGTAGGAGAAGGAGGACGAAGAGGAGGAGGAGGAATAAGAGGAGGAGGAGGAAGAAGAGGAGGAGGAGGAAGAAGAAGAGGAGGAGGAATAGGAGGAGAAGTGGAAGAGAAGGAAGTGGAGTAGGAGGAAGAGGAAGATGAAGAGGGAGAGGAAGGAGAGGAGGAGTAGAAGGAAGAGGAAGAAGAGGAGGAGGAGAAATAGGAGGAGGAGAAAGAGGAGGAGGAAGAGGACGATGAAGAGGAGGTGGAGAAGAAGGAGGAAAAGGAGTAGGAGGAAGAAGAGGAGAAGGAAAAGGAAGAAGATGGGAATAGAAAGAAGTGGAGTAGGAGGAAGAGGAAGGAGAGGAGGAGGAGGAGGAGGAGGAGGAGGAGGAGGACGATGAAGAGGAGGAGGAAGAAGAGCAGTGGCAAGATCAAAGATGAGAAGCAGAGGGAGCAGTAGGCAGATCAGGTGAGTTAGACGACGCAGGGCAGGGACTGGGAGAGGTGGTGTGCGGTCGTTTAAACCACGTGGATCGGTCGCTGTATACGCTGCTGATGACGAGAGTCATATACGTAAGAGAAGAGACACAATCCGTCATAATTGACGACGACGTCACTCGAGTAAATCGGTTTTGAAAGCGAGGTATTCGTTAAATATTGATCGTTGATTGATTGATCTGAAAAGCGTCGCCTCCTCCTCATCCGTTCCTCTCTTCAGTTCATCATCGTTATCTCACCTCAGAGGAATGACCGACCGACGACACATGCAACGAGTAAATATTTGAAATTGCAAATTGGTTTGTACAAAGCACCTCCTATACTGCAAACTCAACCATTTCCACCCACTGCGCTCTTCGGTCGGTTGGCTTGAGTGGGGTGGGTGGAGTGGGTGGGGTGGGTGGGGTGGGTGGGGTGGGTGGGGTGGGTGGGGTGGGTGGGGTGGGTGGAGTAGGTCGGTTGGGTGTCGGCATGGAGGGAGTGGCGCTTAGGGAATCGTCGGTGGTTTCGATTGAACGGATTAACCTAAAAGCCTTGATCCTTTGGAGGATGCACTTCGTGTGGCCTTCGTGTGTCCTCTGTCGATACGAAGAGGATTTATGCGAAGAGACCTCTCCAACGTAGAAAAGTCTCAAAGCCGAAGACATCAAAGATGACAAACAGAGCGTTCACTGGAATGGCTGGGCCAACAAGCAGATAGCAATTTCACCTCATGCGTGAATTTTAGTATCTGGTTTAGTAAGACATTGCCATGTAATGAGATTCCTGGTGGACGCATTCGTTTAAGGACTTCAGTTGAGGGTCAGAAGATGGAGCGACGTCGTCAATTGAAGCGAAGACTGCCATCAGATTGAGTCAGATTGGGTGAGATTGAGTCAGATTGGGCGAGATTGGGTGAGATTGGGTGAGATTGGGTCAGATTGAGTCAGTATTGAACCGGATATTAATTTTAATAATACTGTTGACTCTGGCGTCGCCGCCGCCGCCGCCTCAAAGACTGTTCGGTGTTAATGCTGTCGCGTGTTTCAGCCGATAGCAGAGCCTCCTGTGTGTACGTGATATGGATGGATGTGTGTACATTGATTTTTAAAGCATGTATGAATGTATGATTGTGTTCCTGTTGACATTGCGTTTATATGTGCATATAATTATGTGAGCCCAGGGGTCAAACCCATCACTTGTCGGTTCTGATTTGTAACCGAAATTTTTCAGATACGGTGCTCCACAGGGCTCTACTCGTAGACCACTAGTTTTTTGGCTTTATTAACGACTTACCAAATGTCCCTAGTCTAATGCATTTCCTACTAATTGCTGACGACACAATATCCTTGTGTCTTACTAATCTTACGAGAGAATATTTATCCTGATGAATGGAGAAAGATCTTCTGGATATTGACATGATTATATGAGGCGCTTTATTGGCTCATTCATTGGGCATAGATCGTAGGAGCGATGGAAGTTATAAACTAACCCAACCCTTCACAACAAACCCTTCTCGTATTTACCTAGCCAACCTCCTGACATGCCGTCGCATTTTATTCATTGAACGCTTTCTGTCTTGTATGGTTGAAGCCTCCAGTGACTGCGTGGACTGTGCTTACGTGTTCTTTTATCAAAATCAATATTTCTTTCCACATTTTCTGTTAGTAATTTGTAAGGACATTCACGATTAGCAACACTGTCTCTAGGGCAACTGTTGTTGGAATTGGAACACATTAAATCTGAAAGGAAACACGAATTCTGCAGCGTTGCTAAGAAAGAGACTTCGAGCAATGAGTGAACAACGACGATCATTCGACACAGTTTATGTTTTGAAGCTCTGGAATGAACCTGTTTGAATCTCTTACAGGTCTTAGTGACATGAAAGACCACGGATCGAAATTATTAACAAAGGCTTCATCAAACGTACAGAGAATTCAAGTGGAAGAATTAGTTCACTGAGGCAGAAAGTAGAATGAGAACGTCGTCTATGCATCAATGAATCGACGGATGAATGGAAGGAGGGAGCGCATGCGGAAGAAAAGACCAATCAGCCGATGACTTAGACAAAGGAAGCGAGGAATAAATGCGAGGAGAATGGAATCGAAGAGAGAGAATAAATTACATAGCGAAAATTATTATTGTTATTGGTTGCTATAATTTTGTTGGTACTTGAGGTACACGTTATCCTTCAAGATTAATAACAAGAATTTATGATGATAACGATAATGACGATACAAATAATAATAATAATAATAATAATAATAATAGTATTAATAATAAGTTTTATCATCCATCTCTCCGGTACTACCAAAACAGAGAGGCGACGGAGAAGGAGGAGAAGGAGGTGGAGAAGAAGAAGGGAAGTAGGAGAGAAGGAGAATGAGGAAGCAGTTGATGGCAGATGAGCTGTTTTGAAGCAGGTGTTAAGTCTTAGACCTAAGTTGAGAAAGACGAACTTTATCCTCGTCAGAACAGGACGGATAGATAGATAGATACAATATATTATATAGCTAGATAGATAGATAGATGGATGGATGGATGGATGGATGGATGGATTGATGGATTGATTGATGGATGGATGGATGGATGGATGGATGGATGGATGGATGGATGGATGGATGGATGGATGGATTGATGGATTGATGGATTGATGGATTGATGGATTGATGGATTGATGGATTGATGGATTGATGGATTTTTAGATTAATGGATAGATAGATGGATGAATAGAGAGATGGATAGATGGAGAAAGAAGAAAGAGAGCGTTGAGAGAGGTGATGTGATGGATGGATGGATAGCTGGATAGACAGATAGATGAATAGATGAATAGATGAATGGATAGGTAGGTAGATAGTTTGATAGGTGGATAGGTAGATAGGTAGATAAACAATTACAGTACAATACATATATATATATCATTTAGTACGGATAATCTAGTACAAGAAACTTCCTCTACAACTTGGGTTGTCCCGACCTACCTAAGATCTTTCAGTACATCGGTCTCCTCTTTACCTGCAAGGGCCTCCTTGCGATCTTAAACTCGCGGTCTTCTTGTCGTTCCGCGCATGCGCTCTGCCACGGCCCATTCGAAGAGCTTTGCATATGTTGGCCCTTCAGCTCGGGACTGTCTTCCACAGCCCCTGCGCCTGGAATAACTTATCTTCCCACCTTTCCAGTTTCGTAGACGCCTCAAGACTGTTCTGTTCCCTTCCCAGGGAACGCACAGATGCCAGTTGAGAACGCTGCTGATTTGAGCTACATAAATGCTTGGTAGTCAATGGCAGATGAGTTATTTTGAAAAAAGAGGTTAAGTCTTAAGACCGCTCTATTCACCCGGGGTTGAGTTGGGAGTGCTTCTAAAGGAGCGCTGTATAAATTTCCGTAATGAATGAATGAATTACATTAAAACGTCTACCACTAAAACTCTTACTGCTCTATGACGACGATGACGACGACAACGACGAATACGACTACGACAACGACCACGACGACGTTGTTTTTGTTGGTGATGATCCAAATCTGCGAAATGTTTAGAATATATGAGACATGCGTTGTTTCCCTCTGCAAAACAGTTTCTTTCAACATTTACTAACTTAGCTTGATCTCTAAATGTTAACATTTTTATAGCGTCATTTATGCAAAAGCTTATGAAAGGCGTTGGCCTTTTGCTAAATACATTATTAAGAAAAGAAGTTTCATTGTTCGCCGACTCTTCCGTTATCCTGTAAGGGTTAAGCAGACATCGCTGAGGGACTTAGCAAAGCGAAATCTAATACACTTATGTCGGCTGATTGAACACCTTTGCACCATTGACATCTGTTGCCTGGGTCTGTTTGTCGACATGAAAGAAGATCTAAATATTATGTTATCTGATGCCTCTAAACATCGAGTCACGTCGTTCAAAGAACGCGCAGTAGACACCGCTATCAAAAATTGAAACGCCTCCTTGACAGCTGTTTCATTAAGAAAGATTCCTACTGAAGATCTACGTTCGTCTATCTTAGTACGCAAGAAAATCTCCCTTCCAGGTATTTCGAACAGACTCGTACGCACCGACAATAGGCAGAATGAAACCCAACATATTGATCAACTCAAGCAAAGGCAAAAGGCAGACAGACACACAGACAGACGAACGGACAGACAGATATACAGAAGGTCAGACACACAAACGGATGAAGAGACGAACTGATATACAGACTGACTTATTAGTGCCACTGGAGCAAATTGTTCCACTTCAGCATTTTATATCACTTGAGCGTATTGTGCCATTTAAGCATATTGTGCTATTTAAGCATATTGTGCCATTTAAGCATATTAGCTATTTAAGCATATTGTGCCATTTAAGCATATTGTGCTATTTAAGCATATTGTGCCATTTAAGCATATTGTGCCATTTAAGCATATTAGCTATTTAAGCATATTGTGCCATTTAAGCATATTGTGCCATTTAAGCATATTGTGCCATTTAAGCATATTAGCTATTTAAGCATATTGTGCCATTTAAGCATATTGTGCCATTTAAGCATATTGTGCTATTTAAGCATATTGGGCCATTTAAGCATATTAGCTATTTAAGCATATTGTGGCATTTAAGCATATTGTGCCATTTAAGCATATTCGCTATTTAAGCATATTGTACCCTTTAAGCATATTGTGACACTTAGCATAACATAATTCAGTGGTTTCCTAGTCATGAAACAATTGTTCTGAATGGCTTCCTGTGAAAGTTCGATTAAATGTAAAACTACTGTAAGTGTGATCCTTGTGAGAATATTTGGGAAGGGAAGTTCCCATGAAATGACATATCATTCATAAATGAAGTCGAATGTGTTTCATGTTGAAACTCTATCTCTAAGTAACCCAAATTACTTGAACACACGTCGTTCGGTTGATTGATTTTTAGACTGTTCATTGTTCACCTGCATTGCGTGAACAGAGCTCGGCTACAGCCCTCCCTCCATCGCTCCCTCCCTCCCTACTTCCCTCTATCCCTCCCTTCCTACCTCCTTCGTCGTCTGGGTATCGCTTCATGTAGTCCACGTTGAGTGTGGCGAGTGTTCTGTAAATAATGCATACTCCCTCTGGTCGCCGTTCCTCCTCCTATGTCTTCAGCGCTGATCAATTATTGACGGATCCCTGTATGACATCCGGGTCCGTCTGCAGCCAAGGCTTGCGAGCACCAACTGGCCCATTGCTCCTTCTTCCATTACCCATCAGTTCTCTCCTCGCCTCCATATGCATGATGAGCATTGTCTCCGAGCAGGTGACCGTCAACAACGATTTTCTTCTGACGGTGAGCTTCACAGGGTTCGTCGTAACCTTCAAACAGCATGGAAATGACTTTTGCATGGCATAGTCTGAGTTAAGGGCTTGTAATGTAATGTATTGTAGTGTGATGTACTTTTCTCAGCGCCCACAAAAGTGAGGTCAGGTTGACCAACGTATTCACCGGCACAGTATACTATATTAAGTCCGCAATAACCTAGATGCTCGTTTTCTTCTGGTCAAAATATGGAGGTATCAAGGCGAGGAAGCAGCATGGCGCTACGGTTGTGATCGGTGATGATGGTGGTCGTGTGGTGGCGCTGGAGTAGAATCTAGATACGATGGCTTAAAGACTGAGCATGTGCAAAATACGATTCTGATGCAACACAGTCAACGTCGACGCAAAATCGACTTTGACGCAAGCATTATTTCCATTGACGTCATCATTACGTCATGGACCGCTTCAGGCCAGTGACGTAAAATGGTTTTGCCTTTGGATGATCTGAATTACGCTCAGGTCATCATCGCCACGAGGTTGATGACAGCCAAAAGCAGCCAGTCTGGAATTTCCATGTGCTTCTTCTGTAAGCATATAGAACGGAACCATAACGATCCCAGCAACACAACATCTCTTGCTGAGATTATCTTGGATGTAGTCTTATCAGGGACTATACTTAGAATATATGCAGGCTTTGCATCACTGGTTACCAATGAACTCGCCTTTCTCCGAACCGTTTAACACATACAACAGACACACGGAGTATATATTAACTGCAGTCTGCCTCACTCAGTTGTTGCAATATGGCTGTAATAACGTCAATTAATGTAATTGTTAGATCGCGGTTTGTCAACCGGAGTTAGTTTAATAAACAGATATACATGACATGTGTTTGCACACACATTGTGTGTGCAAATTATATTTATGTGAAATATATATATATATGTGAGTGTTGTGTGTGTGGGTGGGTGGGCGTGAGTGTGTGTTTAACCATCGATTGTTATCTTTAACGTTTCTAAAGTGGCGCCAGAGAAATTAGATTAATTACTTAGATTCAGTTCTTATAAATTATAATGACTCTTAGCGTCATTTAGACCATCGCTTCTGGCGTCAAATATTATAGTTTCATAATAAATTGGTAAATAAATTTTCGTCTCCTTCGAAATTTCTCCTGCAGGGTCACATAGGTCGTTTTATATACACGGTCGGTTCAGTTGAGGAAGGCATTTAATCTACTTAAGTTGCAAATCAGTTGGAGTACAAACAGTTCGTCTCTATTGAGTCTAGTTGTCACACGCACATCTACACAAACATCTATACACACACCTACACACACCAACACACACATAAACACACACACACTTACACACATACACACTTACACACATACACATACATTCAGTTTAAGTAAAGCAATTGCTGCGACAACATCGTACGATTGTTTGGAGCGTTCGGTCTGTAACGAGAGGAGAACTGATCGGAGCTTCGTCGTCGTCGTCGTCGTCATCGTCGTAGGTATAGTTATTGTGTTGAGACATTGAGAAAATTCTTAGCTAATAATTGGTCAGCGCCATCGATGTTACATCGTATGATCATTGGTGAACTTTTTAATTTTGATAGGAAGGTAATATAAAATACAGTTGTAATGTAAAGGAATGACTCGACAGTCAGTCAGTCGCTGGAAGATCTGTCTATCCAGATGAAAAAACTGTGGTTATGGTTATGGTTATGAGATTATCTTACAATACAGCTGCAGCGTCGCTCTGCAGCCTATTGTTCTGTATAGGCTTAATGGCTGTGAGATGCTGTTTGCACTCGATGAGCCTCCGAACAAAAGGCTCCATATAAATTCAGCACTTGCACTGAGATAGGACGGCACTGAATCCATCAGCAATGGTCAGTAGTTCGCTTAAGCGAATCGCTGATAGTATTTCTTCGCGTTACTGCTGCTAAGCAGCTGCAAGCGCTCGCTTAAGCGCCTCCGATCTTCTTTTCGTTGACGACAAGTACGGATTGTATGTCGACGACGACGATTGTGCTAAGAAGCGTCGAACTGGAGACAGTTTTCCAATCGATTATCCACCACAGTGGATTGGTCATCAGCAGGTGATAAGACGATCGAAAACTCATGTATAGTTCAACCCTCAATGAGCAATCAATTTAATGTAGTACATGTACTCAGGTCTATATAGATATAGAGGCTTTTACTTCTGGGGGTTTTATGCAGAACCTAGAAGGCGCTATTAAGTGTCTTGATGAATGCATGCTTACATACTTACGTGTTAAACCATTAATGTATAGATAATGTATAGAACAGAGCTCAGCTACTGCATGTGATGAAGGAGGTCATCTGTCCATTGATCCCTGAATCGAGCGTTGGATTCCTAGGTATACAGAGGAGAGAGAAGTGAGGGGAATATCGACCGCGAAGGGAACTGGATACGGGTCCGTTGGGGATCTTTCACACGCTGAGCGGTGGTGGCGGTGGATTCGTCTGACCTGAACGGCGTGAAAAGAAGAGATACCGTTTAATCAATCAACCACAACAGCAGAGTGGGCAGACGTCAATGCATCTGCCGCGACGAGGAAGAAGGTCCACCGACCGTATAAGATATTCGCTATGCGATCAATTCCTGGTTGAGTTGACCATCAAATTGAACAGATCTTCGACTTAAGAGGATCGTATCCGAAGGTGTCCGATTGCACAGCAGTGTGAACCAGTGTGAACCAGTGTGAACCAGTGTGAACCAGTGTGAACCAGTGTGAACCAGTGTGAACCAGTGTGAACCAGTGTGAACCAGTGTGAACCAGTGTGAACCAGTGTGAACCAGTGTGAACCAGTGTGAACCAGTGTGAACCAGTGTGAACCAGTGTGAACCTTGAAGTGTTCAATCGGCCGAAAGACATGAACAGAAGCCACGATATTATTTATTTGCTTTAACGAACAGTAGAACATTGAGCAAGATATGTGCTACTTTCCTGATAAAGATACCTGTATGTGCGTGTGTTATCTGTGGGAGATGGTGGCTGTTCATTAGAGTCTCGTCTTGAAATGAGAGGAGTTACTGTTCGAATCGCTTTTTGCTGTGTAGAGATTCTGAGCAACTCTTTCATCGATTGATTCCTCTGAGTCGGAAACAATTGGCAACACCTGGATAATGTTTGGTTTGTATTTACCATAAGCGAAATTATTGATATATATTTATTATTAGCAAATGGCTATTAATATATTGTCATCATCAAAACATTACTATTACATTGCATCACTACAGCATTACTAACTTGTTGCTGTTATTGATTCTATTTGTTATTACTATTTTGCTAAAAATAAAAATTATGCTAGACTAAGCGGTCCATCTTCTTTACCAGGAAATGAGCTTAAGACTAAGACAATTGGAGATGGATTTTGGAAAAGGTAACGTTCCGATGAGTGACCATTGATGATGATGATGATGAATATGACGATGATGATGATGATGACGATGGTGATGATGTTGATGACGATGATGATGATGATGATGACGATGACGTTGACGATGACGATGGCGATAATGATGATGCTGATGATGATGATGATTATGACGATGACAATGATGCTGATGATGATGATGATGGTGATGGTGATGGTGATGGTGAGGATGATGATGATGATGATGATGATGATGATGGTGATGGTGATGATGATGATGATGATGATGATGATGATGATGATGATGATGATGATGATGATGCTGATGATGATGATGATTATGACGATGACAATGATGCTGATGATGATGATGATGGTGATGGTGATGGTGATGGTGATGATGATGATGATGATGATGATGACGATGACGATGACGATGGCGATGGCGATGACGATGACGATGACGATGACGATGACGATGATGATGATGATGTTCACGATGACGATGGCGATAATGATGATGCTGCTGATGATGATGATGATGATGACTTTGGCTTGAATGATGAATTGAAGAAAAAGAAGAACAAGGTGATGATGACGATGAAGCTCTATGACATGTACATATTGTTATCCTGTGATTTGTCAGATTGAATGGAATAAACGAACATTTATTTATTTATTTCAAGCCAGTATAGCCATGAGTGTGAGATGCTCTAAGTCCTTGCAGCCTGTTATACAGTAACATCTCAGAGGAGAATATAATTATAATTGTCCCAGCGATCGTTATATCATCTCTTTCTTTCTATGAATACTTGTATACATGTATATTATGATGTTTGTATATAGTACACACACACACACACACGAGAACACACGCACGCACGCACGCACACGCACACACACCTACACACATATATATATCTAATATATTATATGTACATCATATGTAGGTATATATATATATATACTATGTATGTATATATATACTATGTATATATATATGATGTGCAGAACCGAGAGACACGCCATCGGTTCGCTGCTGTTGGTGTCATTGTCATTAGTGACTTCGTTCGTTGAGTAGGTAAGACTCGTGTCGTCGTTTCAAAGAGCGACGGACGAATTGTCCAAAGTGGCGGCTTAATAAAAGTGAACGAGGGTCGGTCTAAGAGCCATGAAGGCATCCTTTGAACATCTGAACGGGTGGAAAGCGACGGCTTTGACACGGAGCCCCCATCGCCACATAATACACTATTCTGTCATTGAAATGGCGGATCATCGCCCCATCTTTGAAAGGCCATTACATCGAGATGTTCATTGTGAATCGCTGACGCTGTTGTGTTCTGCATGTCTCAAAGGTTCCGGATTTGTCACGAAAGTATTTATCGCACCGCCTTTCGGACGGTTCCCTGGCTGCTGATTGACGTTTCGATTTGATGTTGTCCAGGCAATGTTGGCAGACGACAAGAATCAGGATCGAACGGAGTGGATCTTAGAACTGGATCGTTGAGCTGGATCTTTGAGCTGGATCTTTGAGCTGGATCTTTGAGCTGGATCTTTGAGCTGGATCTTTGAACTGGATCTTTAAACTGGATCTTTGAACTGGATTTTTGAGCTTGATCTGTGAGCTGGATCTTTGCGTTGGATCTTTGAGCTGGATCGTTGAGCTGGATCTTTGAACTGGATCTTTGAACTGCATCTTTGGTGCAGAGACTGTAAAAGGTTGAGAACCTTTGTACTAGGACGTCACATGGTCCACATTCCACAACCTATGATTATGAAGATTGAAATGATTGTATATATGTTTGAGTGCGCTCATGTGTGTGCGTGTGGCTTTTCATGGTGTATGGTGAGTATGTGGATCTTCATAGTGTGTGGGTGTGAGAATGTAGGTCTTCCTCATTTGTGGGTGAGTATGTGGGTCTTCATGGTGTGTGGTTGTGAGCATGTGGGTCTTCATGGTGCATGGGAGAGTATGTGGGTCTTCATAGTGTGTGGGTGTTAGAATGTAGGTCTTCCTCATTTGTGGGTGAGTATGTGGGTATTCATGGTGCATGGGTGAGTATGTGGGTCTTCATGGTGTGTAGGTGTGTGTATGTGGGTCTTCATCATTTATGGGTGAGTATGTGGGTCTAATGGTGAGTGGGTGTTTGTGGGCGAGGGTTACTTACCACGTGGTGCCATTAGATGAGATTAGTTTCCGCCATGAATGGAGTGGGTGGGCTTCGTTTGATCTACTGTTGGATTGATGGAGAGGATAGAAGAACAGTGGAATAAGTAGAAAACATCTTAAGAAAAGAAGAAATTGAGAAATTGAATGATAAGAGGCAAGTAGAAGAGGAATGATGGAAGAAAATAACATGTGACATAAGAGTGGAGAACAGAAACACGATGGCATTAACTCTTTATTAAGACTTCAATGCAACAATTTCACCGTTTGTTGTGATTGTTACAATTAAGTCTGTTTTCTGATCAAATTGTAGTATTATCTGTATAAAATTTCTTCCTAATTTTCACCATCCTTTCAATCAACTTTCTCTTTCTCCCTTATTATTCTCATTCCTTCTCCTCCTCATCACTTCGGCGGATATATACGTGTTACCAAGGCAATCCATTGTAATAACTGGATCAGCATTATTGTATTCGACGCCTGATAAACTTATCTACCATGACGCAACCTAAAAAAACTCTTGAAATATATTAGCTGTTGGCTGCAATGGGTCATTGTCTACCAGCAAAATCGTATTTCATATAAAATTGCATTGCATATTGGCACATTTGCAAACAGCTCATATAAGCTAATCCGTAGTCATTAGAAATGCCGTTTGAAATCTGTTAGAAAGTATTTGGATTCCCTGTCAGCAGCTGGAACCCCACGGTTGTCCTCTGGGACTCACCTATGGAGAAAAAACAATGATATGAATGATACATACTATGAGATTTTCGTGTCAGACTAATTGCTTGAATCACAGGCATCAAGAGAGTCGCTAAGAATGAATCGAAAACAGGAGGTGAACATCATAGAGAAATGGATGAGCAATTTTGATAACGTAAGTTTTCAGTTGAGAACGAAATGACATGATGTGACAGGAGAGAGACAGACAGACAGACAGAGAGAGTTAGAGAGAGACAGAGAGACAGAGACAGAGACAGACAGAGGCAGACATACAGACAGAAAAAAAGAGAGAGACCGATGGAATGGCGAAATTGAAAGTGTTAGGTTAAAGCTTGAAGGATGGGACGTTCGTGGTTGACCTTATGGAGCAGAGGTATTGTACTCCAGACAATGGTTGAGGAGGCTGCATCGATGGAACTCAATTACTTGCTGAGCTGTACACTTAATTTCAATTTCCACCTTTAACTGTTCCGCCTTTGTTCTTCCTTTATTCTTCCAATTGTTGGATTCTTCCCCTCCTTCCACTTCCAATGCTCCCTACCATTATTTCCGCCCTCCATCTATTCCTCCGACACTCCTATTCCATCCACACCCTATCCGTTCTTCCTACATTCTTATTCCTCTCATACTTCAATACTTCTTCCTTCCGTGCGTTGGGTTGATGATGACCAGACACCTCTCTATCTATATTTTGCCCTTAATAACTAATTAATTTTACTCTATTTTTTGTATAACTGGCGGTTGATCCAATTTGCCTTTGATCAAATTGGTGATTAAACCAATTGACCTTTTACCTAATTGTCAGTTAATAATGTTTATTCGCTCATGAAATTAACTGAGACAATTGCCCTTAGATAAATTGTGAAATCGTGGAACGAAAATTGAGCAACGTTGATGATGATGACAACGATGTTGACGATGTGACGGTTAGGCTAAAACGATAATAACGTAATGCTACAATGTTGAGTTGTTGACAGCCAAATGGACCGATCTAAATGGATAATGTTAACTACAACTTGCATCTTATTAATTGAAGAGTGTCAAATGGAACGTTCTGTTAATGACTTTTGCGTTGTATATGTGTGATAGAGGCTGTTGATCTCATCCTATTGTCTGCATCGTTGACCTCTCTTCAGAAAATGATTGCAACTGGCCAGTTGGAACAAGAAAGCAAAGATTGGGTTTGAGGTTCACCGCGGCAAAATCAATGGGGCATAATACGGTCATTAGTGGTATTTCTAAGCCATTGCATTGACTGCACTCTGATAATAACAGCATCCCAACAGATGTTGATAGAGAAAGATATCAAAAGTCGTTTAGACTGATTCTAAGTGAAACCATTTAACTGGCGAATTTTTCAAACCTCTGTAAGGCAAGTGACAAGCAACGTATAAACCGTAGAGATATATACATGAAAATATATGCGCATAGAATGTACTGCATACATATATTTACGCACCCTATATACTTCATGTTTATTCTTCAAATATCTGTATCTATATATGTGCTGGATACGTATATGATATAGATATACACTGATGCTGGTGAGTTCGGTCTGAGAATACATCAATTACTTGAGTGAGTGACGTGACATGAACTCTTTCCTCTTCATTCTCTCGTTTTAGTCGTCATTGTGAAATGGCGACTCAGACCAATTATTGGCTCACAATAACAAAGTCATCCGTCTTGTTGTTCTTGTTGTTGTTCTTGTTGTTGTTCTTCTTCTTGTTCTTCTTGTTCTTCTTCTGCTTATCATACTTGACATGGAGTCAGAATATACATATGCACGCGCTTTCTGTAGATACGCGTGCTTCTGCATATGTCTGCCTGGATGGGTGTTTATATAACTGTATACATACTAATGCATAGCGTTAGATGATAAAATTATTATGCGTATATATATATAGATCGATAGAGATATAGATAGACATAGATAGGCGTAAACATATATATATAAATATATATATATAATGCAGACAGACAGAGACAGACACAGGCAAACAGAGACAGACAGAGACAGACAGAGAAAGAAAGTGTTTCGCTGAGCTGGTGTTAGTGCATAGAAAAGGGAGTTAAAGTCTAATCCTCTTCGTTCTTTCGTCTGATCCGGATTCTGCTGTTGAGACTCGGATGTCTTCGGATGTCTTCGGATGTCTTCGGATGTCTTCGGATGTCTTCGTGTCTGTCGGGAGATCGGTCTTCGAAGGCGTCCAATGCTGGGATTACGAGCGCTACATCTATTAAGTCGCATTAAAACTGAACTCAGTCGCTTAATGGAAGACACGACACACATAAGCCAAATCACTTAAGTATAGGAGACAATACAATCCATTTCCCCACTCATCACCATTTTCCTACTCTTCTCCCACTTCTCTTCCTTTTCCCATACTTTTTCCTTTCCCCACTCTTCTTCCTTTTCCCACTCTTCACCCTTTTCCCACTTTTCTCCCCTTTCGCCACTCTTCTCCCTTTTCCCACTCTACTCCCCTTTCCCACTCTTCGCCCCTTTCCCACTCTTCACCCCTTTCCCACTCTTCACCCCTTTCCCACTCTTCACCCCTTTCCCACTCTTCACCCCTTTCCCACTCTTCAACCTTTTCCCACTCTTCACCCTTTTCCCACTCTTCTACCTTTTCCCACTCTTCACCCTTTTCCCACTCTTCACCCTTTTCCCACTCTTCACCCTTTTCCCACTCTTCGCCCCTTTCCCACTCTTCACCCCTTTCCCACTCTTCACCCCTTTCCCACTCTTCAACCTTTTCCCACTCTTCACCCTTTTCCCACTCTTCTACCTTTTCCCACTCTTCACCCTTTTCCCACTCTTCACCCTTTTCCCACTCTTCTCCCTTTTCCCATTCTTCTCTCTTTTTCCCACTCTTCTTCCTTGCCCTACTCAACTCCCTTTTCACACTCTTCTTCATTTACCCAATCTCCTCGCTTCGACAACTTCCTTTTCCTTCTGTCCTTCTCCATCCTCTCGCCTCTTCTTACTCCGTTGCCCAAATCCCTCTTTCTTCTTTTTTCCTTTCTTCCACACCTCTCTTCTTTCGAAACCTTCATTTTCTTCCTTTATGTTCTCTTTCTTTCCTGCACACTTCGTTCCTCCCTTCCATACCCCATTTCTTCCTTCTCTGCTCTGCTTTCGACCTTCCCTTCCCTTGCCAATCTCTCTGTCTGTTTCTCCATTTCTTTGCGTCCTTCTTCCAACCCATTTCCACCTACTCTCTCCCGACTCCCTCCCTCTCTCTCTCGCCGGCGGAAGCTGGCGTTTACGCATGCGCATAGACCCATAGAATCCGAAAGCGTCTATAAAGACCCTATAAATGAGGTAGGAACCACTGATCGTAATCGACTTCACCATTCATTAGAGACAGAAGCCTAAGAAGCCTAAGAAGGCGCCACATATTAATTGAAGCATCCGGTCAACATCCATCATTTCCCGGTTAAGGAGGCAGACGACGATGGAGGTGGAGCTGATGATGAAGCCGATAGGTGGATGGACAGATGGACGGATGGATGTAGGGACGGATGGATGGAGGGAGTGGCCACTCCCTGATAAGACATGAATGAGGGTCTGCCTGGCACCGACTAATCCAGCAAAATATGAATCCGTGATGCTATCTAGATGATCCGTCCAAATGAGATCATCTCAGAAAGACGGTCGATCATGGTTAGCCACGGATACGGACGCTGAACAGAAAGAAGGGGATACAACTACAACTGATGCCACTCTATTATGTTATATACATACTATATATATGCATACCGTATATGCATCCATATTATATATATATATATACATCAGCCATATAAACTTGGACAAACGTCGGTTGTATAATAGACTGTCTTATCGTATCGAGAGATATAATGATTGGCATGAATACATTGAATAGACATCTCATCTGATGTACCAAGAATCTCTGCTCCGCTGTTTCTCCTTTCTTAATCCGTCTCTTCTGTGATCCTCGTGTTTTCTTTCCTCCAAAGTCTCGCTTTTCTTTCACTTCTTAATACACTCAAAATCGATTAGAACAATTCCCACTTTACTGATCCTCCTTCAGCCATCCGACGCACTCTGCTTTGTTTCTGCATCTCTCTGGCTTAGTCTCTTTAACTCTTTGTCTTTGTCTCCCTTTCTCCCTGCCACTGACTCTCTCTCTCTCTCTCTCTGTTATTATCGCTGTCTGTCTGCATCCCATAATCGTAATCTGAAGTTCTGCAATGTCCAAAGCGCTATTCAAAAGCTAAACGTAGGACACCAACCTATTTAGTCGTCTTGGGTCAAGTCTCAGGAGTTGTCAATAAATGCCTGGTGAAGAACAATGTCCTGAAGGTTCATTATCTTACTGGTAAACTTCTATTGCGCTGTTGTCTAATGCAGAAGATTTCAACCGCTGGCAATCAAAATCAAGTCATGATCAAGATACACCTACGATCTGATCAATCCTCAAATACAGAGTGAAAAGTAAGAGAGAAGATGATAGAAGTTATTGGCTGTGGATAGGAGAATGTTCTCTGCCTTTCTGATATTATCTGCAGTTACCAATTAAAACATATAATTATGAGACTTTTGTATTTGCTAATAATTATATAGGAACCTATACATGTATGTTAGTTTGAATAAACGATGTAATATATAAAACAACACACACATATACATATTATTTAATATATATAACTAGTAACTGCTAAAGCCCTGATCGAAAGCAAAAAATTTTTTCACATATATTTATATATAATATTAGGGTTGGGAAAATTAACGATTAATTAATCGATTAATCGTTAATTTATTTATTGATTACGTTTTTGTTTAATGATTAATCGTTTCGTTTTTATCTACCCATCATGAACATGTACTGGAAGTCTGGAAGCAGCAATAAACACATGTAAACATTGCAATAAGGCGGCGAATAGTAATCGAGCATAATATCGATTACATGAACATTTGGATTTAAATTATTGGTTAAAGGGAAATATCTAAAATGCTGATAACGTTTATTGCATTCATTGCGACAAATCTTTTGCATACCATGGATCTAAGACTTCTGTATGAGCAAGAAAACCATCGCCTGGGTTATTCGGTTTGTGACTATATTCAGAAACTGAGAATTTTAATTGAAGTATCATTAACTTTTCTGACAAATTTAACTATAAAAGTTATTCGTGACTTAATCGAAATTAACTATTAATTAATCTGTAATTTTTCAAAAGTTAACTATTAAAATTAAAATATTCATTACCAGCTCTATGTAATATATATGAATACAAATGAAATATTTCCTTGCATGCTTAGAATGTCTTTGTGTCTTTCTTTACACACACATACACACACATACACACACATACACACACATACACACACATACACACACATACACACACATACACACACATACACACACATACACACACATGCATGCATATATATATATATATGTATATAAAATACAAATATATAATTGCTTGCCAAGAATGTCCTTGTCTCTGTCTTATATACACACACAACTACACACATAAACAAACACAAGCTGAAAGCTTTTTCGTATATCATGTATATATATAATAATAAGAGATAATATATATATGTAATATATATATAATATTTATATATACAATATATATATATATAATCTACATGAATAAAAATAAAATATATAATTTCATGCATAGAATGTCTTTGTCTTTTATATATGAATACAAATAAATATAACATCATATGACACACGCAAACATTATATATATATATATATATATATATAATTGCATGCTTGGAATGTCTTTGTCTCAGCATGAGCGTCTACCTTGGGCGATCGAATGCCTGCGTGTTAGCCATGTCACCATGACAACGCTGTGTTGTATTCGAATGAGAAGTGGGCGAACAGAGGCTGCATGCAGTGGAGGATGTCGTCTTGGAAGTCATATTTATTAGGATCCACATAACATAGACATCATAGGATGATGATGATGATAGTGGTGGTGGTGGTGGTGGTGGTGTTGGTGTTGGTGGTGGTGGTGGTGGTGTTGGTGTTGGTGTTGGTGGTGGTGGTGGTGGTGTTGGTGGTGGTGGTGGTGGTGGTGGTGGTGTTGGTGGTGGTGTTGGTGGTGGTGGTGGTGTTGGTGGTGGTGGTGGTGGTGGTGGTGGTGGTGGTGGTGTTGGTGGTGGTGGTGGTGTTGGTGGTGGTGGTGGTGTTGGTGGTGGTGGTGGTGGTGGTGTTGGTGGTGGTGGTGTTGGTGGTGTTGGTGTTGGTGGTGGTGGTGGTGTTGGTGGTGGTGGTGTTGGTGGTGGTGGTGGTGGTGTTGGTGGTGTTGGTGGTGGTGTTGGTGGTGTTGGTGGTGTTGGTGGTGTTGGTGGTGTTGGTGGTGTTGGTGGTGTTGGTGGTGTTGGTGGTGGTGGTGATGATGATGATGATGACATCATCGCGTTCAGGCTGAGTAACATGTGACCAGTGAACACATATCAACACATCCCCACACACATACATGCGCACATGTATGCACGCATGCGCACTAACGGATAGATGACATTTTAAGTTGCGTCTCGTATGCACAGAACCTTCGTTCTCTAATAAAGTGAATGGCTACCATGGATCCGGTCAACCATATGGCTAATACACTGTTCCTCTTCTAGGCGAGGATTTGCCTTTCTGTGTGATGTCTATGTGTGCTCTTTATATGTATGCATGTGTGTATGGTGTCCGTGTTTGTAGGCCTGTATGTACAGAGTGGGCCATTAAAAAGTAACCCCTCAGGTTTTTTGCTAATATTTCGCGTAAAAGTAGAGACTAGTAAATGAAATTTTACAGGCGCTAAGCTAACTGTCATATTTGATTAAAATAGTTCCCACAGAACAAAAGTGATTGCACTCACTAAAAGTGGTTTCAACCACTGATTTTTGATAGTCAAAAACAATTTTACGCAGCAAAAGTTAAAAATATGATTTTATGAGGTCACATCTCAAGTAATTGTTATAAAACAAACATCATATTGTTTCACAACCTGTGTCTACCCCCAGTGGCCACACATATTTTGAGTATATGTGGCAAGTTTGTCAACCTGGTTGGGGGCCATTGCATCGGCGATAATTTGCCCAGGGACACGACGAAAAGCGGCGAGGTTAAGATCTTCTTTGGCAAATCTTCTGATTTCAGAGTGAGCATTGACTATGGCTTTGGCTCCAAGATCATGCTCATGATTCATGAAGTGTTTGTATACGCATTTTATCTGTCATGGACACCTTGCCCATGTTTATTTGTTACAAATGCAATCATAAAATGATTAATCGCAAAACATTTTTGTTCACCAATTTAATCGACTGCTTGCTAGATGACGTCAAAGTGACTTTCAATTGCGATTATTTCCAGTTTCTTTTCTCAATAATAATAATTATGAATATAATTATTTCAACTTCTTAAAATGTGACTTCATAAATTCGCTTTTTATAACTTTTTGCGGCGTTAAATGTTTTTTCACTATCAAAAATCAGTGGTTGCACTCGTCCCTGTTAATGGTCAGCTGCTGCTCTTCCTCCTCCTCCATCTCTTCCTTTTCCTCCTCCTCTGCCTCCTCCTCCTCCATCTCCTCCTCTTTCTCCTCCTCCTTCTCCTTCTCCTTCTTCTCCTTCTCCTCCTCCTTCTAATCTACCTCCTCATCTCACTACATCTCCAGACATCTAAAGTCGACTCTGATGGCTTCCGTCAGTTATCCTCTCATCTTCCTATCCGTCTTCCTTCTCCAGAAATCCGGACATCACTTCCTCCTCTATCTTCATCCACCTGGAAACAATACCTCATCCACTTCAATCTTCTTTCTCTGATGATGATTTATTCTACAGGGTGGGCCATAAAAAAGTAATCCCCTGCGGAGTTTTGCTAATATTTCGGCCAAAAGTAGCAAAATATTAAATGAAGTTATACAGGCTGAAACATTTTAGTCAAATTTAGCGGTTATATGTAAATATGAATTAGCTTAGCGCTTGTAAAATTTCATTTACTAATCTCTACTTTTGGCCGAAATACTAGCCAAAAATCCGAGAGGGATACGTTTTAATGGCCCACCCTGTGCATCCTGTCTTGGCGTAGTGTTATTTCTGCTGAAAGCCTTTTTCCCAGAATGGGTTGAAAGTCATCGGCGGAACCATCCTTCTTTATCCTAGTTTGGTACGGGCTCAGACACTCAGAATTCCTTAGAAAGTCTGAGGGGTAGTTATGCGAGTACAAAGTCACTCTATACGTAAAGAAATGTGAATTCAAGAATTTTCTTTCAGCTGCTGGACCGTAATTCGGAATAATCTCGATGAATCTTATTCGAATGTGTCATCTCGATCTCAACTCAAGACTTCTTTCTACCTTTTCTAATCCACTACATATATATTATTGATAATCCACTGATAATCTTCTATAGACTGTCTGGCGTTGTCTCTGTCTGCCTGCTTGCCTGCCTGTCTGTCTGTCTGTCTATCTGTCTGTCTCTCTGTATCTCTCTGTCTCTGTCTCTTTCTCTCTCACACACACTGTCTCTTTCTCTTTCTCTCTCTTTCTTTCTTACTTTCTCTCTGTCTCGTGGACTGATTTTCTGAACTTTTTCTAATTACAGCTTGGTTTTTCTGTCCCACCGGCTGAGGATGTCTGGTGCATTAGACGAAGCGGTGATAGTAGTTTTCAATTACATATACAATTATTTCTGTCGTGTGTAAGTCAGTGAGTGAGCTGAACATCACTCAGTAAATTGATGCATTGGATGAACTTTATCTGGCGCTAATTTTAGGTCTTCTTCAGGTGTTGGTCGTGTTATTGATGTCGGGCGAGTCAGACCATCGTCAGACTGTCCCTCCTTATCTGCCGCCTTCTCTACCATCTGCTGCCTCCCTTTGTGTACGCCACTCTGTATTCCTCTCTGTCCCTACCTGCATTCCCCTCGGCTTACCTCTTTGCATCCCTCTCTGCCTCGATTCCTTTACCTTTGATTCCCTCTTTGCTATTTGCCTGCCTTCCGCTCTCATTCCAGTCCTACCTCTGCCTCCTTCTCTGCCTTCCTCTCTCCCTCGCTTTCTGCCACTCTCCCTCTCCTCTTCCAGTCTTCTCGTTCCTCCTCCACGTAGAATCGATCTAAAGCGCAGGTGAAACTGGCGAACACAGTCCTCCTCCTCCTCCCTCCTCTTCCTCCTCCTCCCTCCTCTTCCTCCTCTTCCTCCTCTTCCTCCTCCTCCCTCCTCTTCCTCCTCTTCGTCATCGTCCTCTTTTTCTTCGTCCCTCTGCTAAATCCGCTTCGTCGTCGGTTGCCACTCGGTCTTTCCTTCAACGTCGCCTTCCGTTACGACAGAAGCGTCGTCTGCTGTGCCACAATGAATCCAATGACCTTTCACAGTCCATAGACCATAGACCATGGGCCATAGACCAAGGACCATGGACCATGGACAATGGACCATAGACCATATAGAATGGACCATGGACCATGATGGACCATAAACCCAAGACCATGACCATAGACCATAGACTCAGCCTCAATCTGTGATCCAACGGAGGCAATGCGTTGAAGCTGCACATGCGCAGTCGGACTTAGGAACAGACAGACTTACTAAGAGCGAGACAGGATGATTGATTATTTGGCATATGAAATTGCTAATTGGAGAGAGAGGGAGAGGGAGGCATACAAGCAGACTGACAGACACTCGCATGCACATATACACGCACATATATGCATGCATACACGCAGACATACGCATAAGCATATAGATGGGAAGACATACAGTCAGACACGATTAATAGACGTTCATGCACGTGTCATGTCACCATGTTACACGTAAGAGAGACACAACTGCCGATATACATACATGCATACAAAGCAGACGCCGACAGACTTGCATATATACAGGTATAATATACACACATAGGGATGAGTACATATAGACAGACACACGGCGAATACATGGAGACACACATACATAGAGACTGACAAGCAGACGGTCAGACTGGGCCTTTGATAGAAAGATGACTGAGTGAAGTATTCATTTGCTTGTGAAAGGCCGCAGATCACCTAATTATGCACAAATGCTCTGATGCACAACGACGGAACATCAGATTCACCTTTAGCCCTCAACTTCAAATGAAGCGAAGGACATCGATTGGAAAAAAATAACCAGATATTCTGCTTTAATTTCAAAATCAGCGACAACGCTTTCTGAAATGTCGATTAACTCTCGCCAGAATTAAGACAATTGCACCGCTTGTCATCAGATTACAGATCATTTGACTCAACGTTCAGAACTCGAATTTTTACAACTGCTCTTCTGATTCCTTCTTTTTCCATTTTCTGCCGCTTCGGTTCTAAGCACCATTCACCCTAGCCTTCTTCTTCTTCTCCTTCTTCTTCTCCTTCTCCTTCTTCTTCCTCTTCTTCTTCTCTCTCTTCTTCTTTTTCTTCATGTTCCTCTTACCTTTATTCCTCTGCTACTACATGTAGTCTATCTGTTCCAACAACTTTGTTCCTCATTTTTTTCTTTTTCCTGGTTGTCTTGTTGTTTGGTTTTACTCTTGTTGTTCTTTTGTTGTTGTTCTTCTTTGTTGTTGTTGTTCTTCATCTTGCTCTTATTATTGTTCTTCTATTACAATTAGTATTATTACTACCACTGCTGCCACTAATGCTGCTTCTTCTTCATCGTCATCTTGCTGTTGCTCTTATCTTTCTTCGTCGTCGTCGCCGTCGTCGTTCTATTCTTCTTTGTCTTTGTTATCTTCTTCCTTCAATTCAACTTCTTCTTCCTCTTCTTCTTTTATTACTTCTTCTTCTACTCTTCATTATAACTGTTGTCTTCTAATGCCTCTTCTTTTTGATTTCTTTTCTTGTGGCACCTCATCATGTCCTGTGAACCATCTGTGTCAACCTAATGAAGAATAAACCTGTTTGTCTTGTTAACACGATGCCGCAGAAAGTGAGAGACGGATTCGAGTCACACCTTGTTAGACTGGTTCAAATTAAAAGGAAACTAAATGACTCCGTTCCTCTTGAAGCCTTTCACACGCGATATTCATTTCGTTGCGATCTTCCGATTGGAACAAATGCCGGACTCTGTGCAGTCAGACATGCGACGACCTATTACCTGCATTCTAGAGACTACGTGAAAGAATATTGAACGCAGTTAATAACGCAACAGAATGCAGGCAACACACAATTAGCGTCAGGTGATAGTCGATAGGTCTCAAGACGTCGTCATGACATTTGTATTGCGTCGCAAAAATGACGCCTAAGCGTAAAATGACTACTAAGAATAGCATAATAACTGCTATTAATACTGCTTCCATCACTGTTGCTACCACGACTACTGCAACTACCATTACTACTACTTCCTCTATTTCCCCTTCCCCTACTACTACTACTACTACTACTTCCACTACTTCCCCTTCCTTACTACTACTACTACTACTTCCCACTACTCCCCTAATACTCCTACTACTACTACTACTTCCTCTACTCCACCTACTACTACCACTACTACTACTACTTCCCACTACTCCACCTACTACCTCCCCTAATCCATCTACTACTACTACTACTACTCCACCACCTACTACTACTACTACTACTACGACTGCTTCCACTTCCATCACCATTCCCATTTCAACTGCTGAAGTTACTACCACCATAATTATTAGTACTGTTATTTTAATAAAACAGTCATTATTTACTGCTGCTGCTATTTTATTATTTATTATTATTATTATTATTATGGTACTATAAAAAATTATTAGGCCCAGGGTTCATTTTCATGTAACTCACAGCATTTGAGCCGACAACTGGCATTGTAGAGCACCTTATGAATAACGCACAATTAAACAGCGCTATATAAAATGGCAATATCATAATTACATTGAGCTGCTTCATTATACTACAGTTCAATCGACAGCTGAAACTGCAAAGGGCACATGCACTTACTGATGAATTATAGTGCGCAAGTGTAATCTTAAGATTAAAACTAAAAGCCAATCATGTTTATGCACAATATTCACAGCGGTAGTGTTGTCTTAATAATTTTTATTTTTAGTTTTAGTTATGATTGTTTCTCAGTTACAGTTTTAGTTTTCGTTGTAGTTTCTATGTCTCAATTAAAGTTTAGTCAGTTTTAGTTTTGTCAACTTTAGTTTTAGTTAGTTTTAGTTTTGTCAAATAAAGTTTTAGTTTTAGGTTGCTAATCTAAGTTTAAGTAAGCTTATTATAGTTTAGCTTAAGTATGCTAGTTACAGCTTTAGTAATTTAATATAAATTTAAGTTATAGCAATAATTCTTTAATTCTAAATAAATACTAATCGATCGTCAATGGTAGACCCCAATTATTATGGTCTACCATTGACATTCGTTACACGTGAGGCCAAAGATGAGAGAAATGAAAATTTCAACATTTCTGAATTAATTAAGTGAACTTTACGCAGTAAGTATCATAAATTTTTGCTGAATAAAAAATATAGGATTCGAATTCACGATAAACAGTAACCGGAAGTAGACGCATCTCATTCTCCTCGTGTGTCTTAGAAGAGGTACTGCATGGTATAACGTCACATCATCTGCAGAATCATGTACAAATCATGCAAACAACGAATATGTGCCTAAGTTAGGAACATTTTCATGCAGGAATATTTGTTTCATTAAGGCTCAATATCGTTTTAGTTTTCGTTGCATCTAATTTCGTCTCGTTTTAGTTTTAGTTGTCACAAATTTTGTTTTCGTTTTAGTTTTCGTTTATTTCGAAATTTAGTTTTAGTTTCAGTTTTCTTTAACGAAAACGTTTAAATTTCGTTAATTGACATTTTCGTTTTCGTTAACGAAAACAGCATTACACAGCGGTACTTAAACTGCAGTCCGCTGCCCTCGTCCTGGTTCACGAGTGGTTGATTGGTTTCCGGACCAAGGGAATGGCACAGTTACCATTCTGTGATAATTCTTTAAGTAAAATATTAAATTATGTACTATAATATAGCCTACTATCCCGTAAAACAAATAGCATTCAATAATCTTAATATAATGTTCATACAGTTAATAAAATGCAATTGCGACAAAAATACCAGAACTTGTATGAAATTTAAATGCCGGCGTGTCATACATTATGAGCTGATGAGCTGATGCATGTCTTATTATCTGTCTGTTCTCTGTTTACCACTATTTTTGTTGTTGGAGGGGGCGTAGACTCCGTAGAGTAACAGATAACGTATTGGGTTAGGCTGTCAACTGGTACCCGGGTACCCGCCCGAGGCTGACTACCCGGGCAATGAAATCGATTCTCGGGTGTCCGACATTCCGTAAAAATGCGCAATTCCCTACCTGTCCTTACAAATTATCCGCACGTTCGAATACCCGGGAACCCGCCCGAGGCTGACTACCCGGGCAATGAAATCGATTCTCGGGTGTCCGACATTCCGTAAAAATGCGCAATTCCCTACCTGTCCTTACAAATTATCCGCACGTTCGAATACCCGGGTACCCGACCGCGCGGATCGACGGGTACCCGGGTCGTGATTTTAACTTTCTATCAACTATCAACTATCTATCTATCTATCTATCTATCTATCTATCTATCTATCTATCTATCTATCTATCTATCTATCTATCTATCTATCTATCTATCTATCTATCTATCTATCTATTTATCTATCTCTCTATTTATCTATCTATCCATCTATATATATCCATCTATCTATTTATCTATCGATCTATCTATCTATCTATCTATCTATCTATCTATCTATCTATCTATCTATCTATCTATCTATCTATCTATCTATCTATCCATCTATATATCCATCTATCTATCTATGCATCTATATATCCATCTATCTATGCATCTATCTATCTATCTATCTATTTATCTATTTATCTATCTCTCTATTTATCTATCTATCTATCTATCTATCTATCTATCTATCCATTTAGATATCCATCTATCTATCTATGTATCTATGTATCTATGTATCTATGTATCTATGTATCTATGTATCTATGTATCTATCTATCTATCTATCTATCTATCTATCTATCTATGTATCTATCTATCTATCTGTCTATCTGTCTATCTGTCTATCTGTCTATCTGTCTATCTGACGGTCTGTCTGTTTATCTGTCTATCTATCTATTTATCTATCTATCTATCTATCTATCTGTCTCTCTATCTATCTACATATCTGTTTGAATATCTCTATTATGTGTTCATTTCTTTGTTTCTCCTCTATATATTTTCCTCCCACCCTCGCTCCCTCCCTCCCTGTCTCTCTCTCTCTCTCTCTCTCTCTCTTTTCATTTCTTTCTCTACTTGTTTCGCAAGCTCTCTGTCACCCTCCCTCTGTCTCGCTATTCCTCGTTGTCTTTACACATATATGTCTTAGCATCTGTCACTATCTGTCACTCGCTCTGTCTTGTTTCTGTCTGTTTGTCTCTCTCTCTCTCTCTCTCTCTCTCTCTCTCTCTCTCTCTCTCTCTCTATCTCTCTCTCTCTCTCTGCGCCTCGCTGAGTCCTTTATATATTCTATTAATGACCGCCTATTAAACGTATAATCGATGGATGTGAATCGGATGAGGTCAAGGCAGAGACGGACGCATTGGACGAGACACTCTCCCACCGTAACACAAGACTTGCGTGTCAAGCGACGAAGGCAACACCCTCCTCCTCCTCCTTTTCCTCCTCCTCTCCCCACCCCCTCCTCTCTCATCCATAAGCAATTCTCGTTCGTCCGTTCCATCGCTCTTTGCTGGCTATGAGACCACATCACCCACAACCGACCGACTGACCGAACAGTGGACTGACCGAACGACGGAATGACCGAACAGTAGACTGACCGAATATTGGACTAACCGAACAGTGGACTGACCGAAGGACGAACTGACCGAATGACGGACTGACCGAACGATGGACAGACCGAACAGTGAATCGACCAACCGATGGACCGATGAACCGACAGACTGAGTGATTTGTTGAGCTAATTAGTTGGTCAATTGATTGTGTGACTGACTGATTGACTGTAATTGATTGATTTATTGAAACCATGTAGAGTAAATGAGCGAGCACCTCGGTTCGTCACACATTTGGATTTTGGTTATACTTAATCAATTAACCTTACATTCCTTATGTTATCTCATACTGCTTCACCTTTTTCACTTGACTGTGCCTTACTTCAGCCTGCGGTGCCATACGTTGCCTTGCCTTAACCCAACCTAACCTTAATTTAAACTGCGTCGCCTCATTCAACGTTATTTATCTTAATTTATCTCATCTCATCTTTATTTACTTAGTATAATTTATCATAACCCAATTTGCCAAAACTGCATGATTTTGTCTGAATGTATCTGACCATCGTTTACCTATCCTCATGAATGTCTCTACATACACCGACCAACCTACCCACCGACCAACCTACCCACCGACCAACCTACCCACCGACCAACTACCCACCGACCAACCTACCCACCGACCAACCTACCCACCGACCAACTACCCACCGACCAACCTACCCACCGACCAACCTACCCACCGACCAACCTACCCACCGACCAACCTACCCACCGACCAACCTACCCACCGACCAACCTACCCACCGACCAACCTACCCACCGACCAACCTACCCACCGACCAACCTACCCACCGACCAACCTACCCACCGACCAACCTACCGACCGATGCATAGCAACTGTCAACCCTCACTCAAACACTCATCGACCGACAGACGCACTGAGGATGCGAATATCACACATCGTCGCATCAACGACATCATCGAGGGATTTAGGTGCAGATGAGATGATGATGATGATGCGACCAATGCTCCTCCCCTTCTTCCTTCTTTCCTTCCTCTTCTCTTGTAACACAAGACGTGGAGACATCGTCGCTAGGAAATCCTCCTCCACCGTCGATGGTCATCGTTTTACAAGCTGTCGCCTGAGCGAACACTGGACACACCTCCGACAAATCAATTGTCCTAAGCACGAATACGACGATGATGACGATGACTAAGGAGGGAGCTCGTCGTCTCCTTCTTCTTCTCTGCCTGCAGATGCATCCTCCTCAGATTAAAGCGAAGCCATTCGACATAAAGCGCTCAGAAAACCGTTTCCAGTAAAGGCTTTACAATACAATACAATACAATACAATATTCGTTTAATGCCAAAGGTATCTCAGCTGTCACAGCTACAGTTTCATTTGAATTAGTCAACAGATTAGTGAGAGATATTTTTTGAAAAGGAATTGTCGATACATACTCTACTTGAGGAGTCGTGGTGTAAAATTGTTATTCGTCTTAGGTGGCAGCGTGTGCCCATGCACCCATGAACCCATGGACCTATGGACCCATGGACCCACGGACCTATGGAACAATGGACTCACGGACCCATTAACCTATGGACCCATGGACCCATAGACAAATGGACCCACGGACCCATGGACCAATGGACCTTTGCATGGACCCATGGCCCCATGGACCTATGAATCAGTGGGCCAAGTGGGCAATGGCTATACTTAGATGTGTTGTTTGGCATTTTCTAGCGATTCCTTAATCACATTGACCGACTTCATTCTCTTCGTCTTTCTCTCTTTTGCCTCATTTTCTCATTTGCGCTGGAAAAACATTCGATCGCAGTCTGGGCTGTTTAGTCCGCACAATCTCTGATTTGTGTCTATCGATGAAGCGCTTTATAACTTCGCGATTACAATAACATTACAATGCATTGCGCAATGGAGTGGATTGAACGAATGTTAACGTGTTGACATAAATGAAGATTCTTGATATCCCCTTGTATAAGTTGACCAAAGCTGTTTTCCTATTCCATGTCGAAAGGGGTAGATATGCCACTATTTGGTTCTAACAGGATTCTATATTTGTTGAACAGCTTCTCATATTGACTATATGGCTCTAGTTTCAATTGTAATTGGTCTATAAAATTACTCAAGAGTCTGGCTAGTAGAGTCATAGCGCTAGATAAAGTTTTTTGATTTAGGTTTGTGAAAGTTAAGCCTTTAAGGATGATCCTTTGTTCTAATTGTTAAACTTTCAAAGTTCGATGGTCAAAGTTTCGCTTCTGTGACGCTTTATCGTAATCGTAATAATCGCAAGATATTGTAAAACACCGAATGCCTGAATCGCTGCTCTTAGGCTAAGCATATAGCACTAGATTCTTCACGAATGCAGCGTCATATCAGACGAGAGTTCTTTTTCATCCAATAATCATGACCTGCCTCGAGGTTCCTCCATCTATCATTCCTTTGGCTCTTCATTCGGAACTACAGAAACCCTTTCCTGGTCCATTCCCTCCCTCCAGGCTCCAACTTCTCTCATCTCACATCATCTCATCTCTTATAAGTGCAACCGATTTTCTGTCTTCTCTGATGATCTTAGAAGCGGAGTTTGTGCTTCACATCGTAAATGAATTGATGAACTTTGTTTAGTAGTTCGTTCTTTTGAAATCTCAACAAAGCCTAAGGATCTGCAAAAAAGTCATCATCACAAATCATCGTCATCTTCAATTCATCATAATCATAATCATCATGAACATCATCATAATCATCATCATCATCGTCGTCGTCGTCGTCATTATCCATCGAGTAGACCTAATCAAAAGCTTTGAATACTATGTGAAGGATGAAAATTCTTGACAACCAATGAAGCTAAATCTCTCCAGATTCTCAAGTGCATTCATTTCGTGTTAATAAAGAAGCTGATTGCATACATTTCGTGCTCTTCTACTTAGACATGAGGTCACGTGATCATGTGACCTCATGACCTTCTGCATGGAAACGTCCATCAACTCATCTTTGTTCTTAACGACCGGAACAAAGCGAGCATTCGCCTTCGGACGAGAAATCTCTTTTTAAAAGCTGGCGCTACATGATTTATTCCAATTTAACGCGTTTTCCCGTTGGCAGTGCCGTTGCCAAGGAAACGAGCAGGATGGTTTTGATTGATGGATAGGAGGCAGACGAAAACCGTTATGATGATCACGTGTCCTAATCACGTGATCAGCGGCAGAGGTCGCATCATTTACGTTCGTTATGACGTCATCAATATGCTTTACCATGCAACGGAGTCGTGTCTTCATTCGACAATCGAATAGAGTGCTACTTAATTGGACATCAGCCCAGTCAAGAGCGCTCCGTCAAGTCAGGCTGTTCTAAGATTCAATGCGATGCTTAAATGTATCTCCAATGGGATACAACTTATATGGCGCATCATTTCAGTCAGACAATTAATCGTGAACTTCATTATACGTTGTCATGTCAAGCCCAAGAAGAATTCGATTTAAGAATTTTAAACTGAGTAATTTTAGCCCATTTATAGCATGTAGTGAAATCAAATGCCGCGAAAGTATATCAATTATATCATGACATCCATCATTGACTTTAGATGAAACCTAAATAATTGGCAAAGAAGAAATCGATCATTTCAATGTAATGATCAGTTGTGTGACTATTAATGTCATGACGATTTGCTTTTCGGACCTGATAACGAATTGACTTTGGTTGACCATCGTCATCGGCTGGTACCCTCTTCTTTCGATATCGTCGAAAATGGGATTCCCTAGCTGAATGCTTCCTCTGTAATTACGGTCTTCGATTTAAAGTCAGCTTAATTGCATTGTCAGTCAAGTTAAGCAAAATAGTCGACAGAAATCAATCCAGCGCCAGATATCCAAACAAAATCTGAGACTTTCAGAACATTAATTGAAAATTAAAGATCGCGCGCGCGTTGACCGCAAATAAGAAACAGCAAGATAATACTAGTACTATATAATATAATATATATAATATATATATATATAAAAGATAATACTAGTACTATATAATATAATATATATAATATATATATATAAAAGATAATACTAGTACTATATAATATAATATATATATATATAAAAGATAATATTAGTACTATATAATCAATGATCGATCAATCGATTGATTAAGTGATTGCTTAACTGATTGTTTGATTGATTGATTGATTGAGCGAGTGAGTGAGTGACTGAGTGAGTGAGCAATGAATGAACGAACGAACGAATAAGCGAGTAGACTGAGCACTAACTAAGTAAGTATGTACTTTATTGATCCGCCTGCAAACGCACTGCGGGCACATCATAATATGAACGTTCAAAACAATTTACACTTCCAAAATAAACATATCAAGCAATTACACAGCCATTAGACATCCTCAAAGTAGTTAGAGTAAAATAATGTATGCACTCATTAAATAATCATAACTAGCAATTACACAACAAACATCCTATGAGTAACTAGAGTAAATAGAAATCAAACAATACTAAGCCTAGTTACACTCACAATAGGAAAAGATTCAATTGTATAGCATTCGGGTGATAAAACCACATCGAGTTAGTGCGTCAGCGCGTGGGGTAGAGATCGATTGTGCGATTGAGGACGGAGTGAATAGGTAACAATCTTTAAAGGTGGCAAAAGACAACTTAGAACATGGCAAGAATTGTGTAGCACAGAAGAGAAAAGAGAGGTATCTGCACGACCACGGAGGTCGTCAAAATTCACCTGGTCAAAAGGCAGAAACTTGAGCCGTGTCAGTTTCCTTACAATTGCGTTCCGACACCTTCTCTGGCCAGCATTAGCAAAGCTTGACAATGCAGAGGAAGCATAGAGGAGGTGGGAAAGCGAGGTAGCCCGAACTACATCATAATAATCCCCGATAGACCATGAGACCATGAGCAACAAGGATGCGAGTCGCATTGGTTTTCAGGTCGCTATATAGCGTCAAAATGCAATAAAGCGGCAATTGATATTCGCTTTAATATCTGATATTATCTAACAGATGACACTTTTTCGCCGGTCATTCAGTTGATGACATGAATAATCATCGTCAGAGCCTCGATATTTACATTAAGTAGCCTATAGTCATAGTATTTACAAGAAGTAGTCGTAGTATTCTGATGTTTGTAGAACGACTGAATAGTTAAATTAAGCATCAAGCCGCATTTCTTTCATTTCGTTACTATGATACTTTGAACGACGATGTCGTGAAGTAGTTTCTATAGAACACTCGTGAGTTGACATACAGAGTGTTTGTTCTCATAGGCCCACATAATGTTAGAACAGGATCTGACTGTTTGTGTGTTTGTGTGTGTTCAGTTACCGACTATTGTCAGTGGGAGCTGTTCAACGCCAGTTGTCCGGATGGAAGCCTCGTTGTGATGAGTTCTGCGGTGTACGGTCGGATGCAGCTCGGTCGTTGCATAGATACGGATTTCCAGATCGGATGTTCTGCTGATGTTCTGCCTCTCGTCGACATCCGTTGCTCTGGCAGACCCAGTTGCTTCATTCCTCTCCCAGACAACACTTTGCATCATCAGCAGCCCTGCGCCAGGGACATGATGGCATACTTGAAGGCCAGTTACACCTGCATTACAGGTAATCATCAGAATTGCTGAGAACTAATTGAGAGAATAGTTTCTCTGCCTGGCAATAAATTTTAAAAGACGCTCGTTCGTTGCGTATAGTCACTTTAGTCAGCCAGAATCATACGAGACAGTGAATATTAATTGCCGATTACTATAATTACAAAATATGTAGTAATTTTACACAAAGTATTACGTATAAGATTGCATTGTAAATCTTCAAGTTAAGTTGGTATCAATTGAAAACAATACTTTTAATTGGGTCATTCAACTATCATCATTTTAAATTTTACCCAAGATAGAGATGATCCACCAAAGACTAAAAACTAGGTGCGAATAATGGTAGGATATTGATCTATGAGAGTAGGTCACGATCCAGTTTTATCAGTCATATGATCCGTAAGGACCGTAAGTGTGTCTCTGGATGCGATAACAGTATACGCACGGATGGAAAGACGTTGTAAAAAGAATAGAGTTTTGCGTCTGCATTTTATCTCTAGGGAGAACTGAAATGCAACGCCACAACTCTGGGAGAAATTATGTACATGCAGTAATATTCTCATTATTATTATTATGTTGTTGTTATCATATTTTCCTTCGATGGTTTGCATTCGTTGAAATCGTTCCTGTGACAGTGTTTGTTACATTGAATTATGTTACAAGGTGACAAGTATAATAATATAAACGCTACAGTAGGCATATATATATATATATAATTTTTATTTGGTTTCCATGTCATTTCCAGTAACTAAGACCATCCTTATCATCGTCGTTCTCATCGTCGTTCTCATCGTCGTTATCATCGTCGTTCTCATCGTCGTTCTCATCGTCGTTATCATCGTCGTTCTCATCGCCGTTATCAAAAGGGTTTATTATAATTATCGCTGAGAGACCTGCTCATTTCGGAATAGTCATCATCATTTTTTCGCCCGCGGTAGACATGAGACCTCGGGCTCTGAGAAACAATCCTAAGAAGCGATTTTTATGAAGTTAGTTGTCCTCGTCCCTGAAAATAATCACCTGTGTGTATAACACAATAAGTAGATCTGCTATCATCACTTTTATTTATATATCATTGTAAACCCGTTAATTGCGATTCATCAAATTTAGAAATAATCTCTGTCTCTCTGTCTGTCTGTCTCTCTCTCTCTCTCTGTTTTGTGTTTTAATGTTATTTCATCTCAATTCGGAAGCAATCAAATCTTCATTCCTCTCTTTCTTCGTTATCCACATAGGTTCGTTCTTCTTTATCTGTGGATTTCTTCTTATTATCTTTGTTACCTGAACTGAATCCATTGACCAATTGTTTCAACTCCTTCGTGTGTGTTATACAAATGCACCGCTGCAAAAGATTGTTCCGTGAGGTCTATATAAGCTTTCCGACGAGACCCAGATTCCGGCGAAACGAGGAGCTTTCCCATTCTTCTCGTCTCCCATGGGAGTTTCTTTGTTCGTTCTGAGAGAACGAGAGAACATGATGGAAACAATAAAATAGAAATCAAAGACATATTACAGAGAAACCGGAAACATCGTCATCTCTACAACTCACATCAATAATAATCGGACAGCGACGCATAGAATATGGGAGCAGTAAAACGATCTGATTTGGTGAAAAGGATTTCATGTATAGTGGATCCAATATCTTTGTGGTTTCAACAATATGCAGCAATTGTGCGGAAGGACTTATTAAGGTCTAAATACAGCTGATACTTAATCAGGTGGAACCAGTCAGGTTTAACGTTTCCCAACGAGTTACATGAGCTCCTTATTCAGTTGGTCCCTTGCTCACCGAAAGAC
The DNA here is from genome assembly GCA_959347315.1 of Bimastos eiseni. Classification (NCBI taxonomy): domain Eukaryota; kingdom Metazoa; phylum Annelida; class Clitellata; order Crassiclitellata; family Lumbricidae; genus Bimastos; species Bimastos eiseni. The sequence continues at coordinate 20,190,337 of OY365818.1, read as the reverse complement.
CTGCGTGCATTTTAATACGCTTAGTATCAAACGAAATGCAATTTAACGAGGTTTTAGAACGGATGAGGCGCCTTTGTTGCCTGTTCAACCTTTTAAAGAATATTAGTTTGTTCTCAGCCTGCCTCCCATGTGTTCGTGCCAATTAAGAAGCAAGGGAGACAGCTTACCTCTTCCAGAGAAGACTATCAATTTGCACTCAGTGTTTAAACGCTGTTGCTTTAGAGGAACCTTTAAACCGCACCCCACGGATGACGACCGTGCATTCTAAGCTTGAGCGCCTATCCGTCATTTAGTGTCTAAGGGCCTGATGAATTGATTTTCATTACCTTTGGGGATGTAAATAGAATTTTAATAATAATTTTGGTACTATTATTATTAGGTCTATTATGATTTTATCCCCCGAGGTACATATGATCTCTCGGAATTCAAAAATTAGAGGGCATTGTTCTGGTATGGCTAGTCTTCGCAGATGGTTTTGTTTGTGGAGAAAGTGCTATAAAAGTGACTTCGTTGAAGCGCTGGACAACCATTGACAAGCGCTGATTTAGGAAGGTGATCTCTCTCTGGTCACCTGATACCTGGGCAAGCCGGTGGTTGCTCATTACGAGGCCATCCTGTTTCACAGGACCCAGAGTCTCACAGACCAAGGACACAAGGCCGTAACATCACAAAATAGCAGCAGATTTTGATGTCTCTCTGTCTCTGCAGCAACAACCGCAACCTCAACTGATCCGGTTCAATATAACTCTGCTAGGGTGTACATTGACAGTGGCATCCCAGGCACGGCATTTGCCACCTTCCGAAGGAATTAGAGTCACACCATCCGGGCGTCTCCCATCAGACCTAGCAAGTCCACAAGGTTCCTTTGTGGCCCGGAAACCAGCTTTGATCAGACCACGCCAAACAATATCGTTTAGCATGGTATGTCCGTCAGTGCGACCCGGCCCAAGCTGCATGACATGTCATGTGAGCCATCACCTTGGACCCATAGCTCCGCAAGGGCACTCGTGAAGAGCACATAGCTCGACTCCAGGACGCAGGCCTGTCGCAATACAGACTATCTTGTCATTTAGCCTCAGTCCGCAAGCGTTTATGGGGGCGAAATCACCCGCATGTGAGGAGGCGACTGCTCTCTACCCAGCCTGGTGGTAGTCAGTTGCTCTGATTGTTAATATTATGATTATTATTATTACAATATCTAGTAACGTATGCATCAGCATCATCACCATCGTCGTCGTTGACATCATCGTCATCATCATCATTAGTATAATTATGGCTTCGTTGCCTTTTATCCTGTAGCACTTAAAACCATACTGGCAGGTCCAGAGCGCCTCTGAGTTGTCTATCCTGAGGTGGCGCCACATAAATATGCGAAAACATTTGCAATGCAATAATATATACACATGTATATATTTATATAGGTTATTATATATCATTTTTGCGTGTGTGTGTGTGTGTGAGGGTGTAACATATAGGTTTAATATCGATATCGATATGTGTTCATCCGTAGTACATTAGTGTCATCTTCGCCATTAGATAATTCACGGCGGCGGTGGGTGACGACAACGGTCGGTGCTTCTTTGTCTGATGGCCTTTGATGTTTCCGATGGATAAAGATTCGGATGAAACTGCTGCTGCCTTTGACATCAGTCACCCTTCGTTCCAATCTTTCTCCCTCCATCCTTCATTTCAGAGCAGCGAGTATCTCAACGCCACGCTCCTTATATCGTTTGCTGAAATCGACATTTACTTGCGAGATAGACTCCCAGGGCAGTTGATAGGAAATGAACGGGGAAGACGGCGTAGTCACCAGAGGCTCATTTTAAGTCAAACGAAACCTAAGACGTCGCTGTCCAATAATATTATTTGACCAATCGAGGATTCGCGGCTCCAAATCGAGTTTTATTCTTCACGAGCGCTTTGAAATTTTATCGTTTTCTCATATTTCCCACCAATCCTTTTAGCTTTTATCTTCATCAAGTTCTTTAAATCTTCACATTTCTTTGTTCTTCCATCCAGACCATCAATAACTTGGTAAACGTAAACTGAAATTGTGCTAAATCCAGAGTTGTCCACGAGCCGGGTCTACCCACGGGTCAGGTCGGGCCGAGTCGGGTCGGGTGGCAAGTTCCTGTGGGTCAGATTGAGTCGGGTCCCAAACCCCGACCAATTTCGACCACCAATTTTTTTGCAGAGCTGAATTTTATTTGCTTTTCATAATGATTAGTTACGGTTTACATCTTTTGTGTATGCGTTCATTGGCGAGAGATCCTCAAAGCAGTTTTCCATTAAAAGCTATTAGGAATTATTCCTCTATGCATAGAAATCCTGAAACATTTCCAAGCCATGTTGAGTATAACGCATTCTGCTCAGAGCCCTCGTGAAGCTCAAGAAAACCGCTCGATAAATAGCTTGTTACAGACATATAAACATGCCTGCACAATCAGAAACATACATGCTTACATGTATGGATATATGTATGCATACACACTCAAACCAAGAAGCATATCTTGTCATCACCTCCCTCCTATTGCTCATAACCTCATCCTGGTCGACCTCGAAAAATTAAGCCTCTTACTCCTCCCACTCGTTGCGGGTACATTGACCGTCAGACACATTCATCAAAGATGAGTTCTCGACTCCCATCTAATTTTCAACCCTCCCTTTCTCTTCCCTCGATGACCTCTTATTGTCGTTTCTAATTTTGACTCCATCGCTTCTTTCTGTGAACAATAACAGATTGTTCTGTCTTTTGTCTTGGCAGTAAGCGACACAGAACCGAAGTCCTGTCTGGAGACTGGTTCCGTTCATCTGACGGAGGACGAGGGTCATCTGGCCAGCTACATGGCCCAGACGGTTGGCCACGGCACCTCATCTTGTCCATGGATCATAACGGTGAAGACTGGTCAGAGAATTCGTCTGACCATATTCGAATTTACGATGTCATCGCGCTACCGAACGGATGTCCAATCAGGTGGAGTCCAGCCTGGAAGTCAAAATGTCATCGCTGACTATTGTCACTTGTACGCCACTGTCTCCGAAGAGAACAGGTCACGAAGGGAGAACATCTGCGCAGTTAACACCAGAGAACACGTCGCCTACACGTCAATTACAAACTCCATTTCAATCGAACTGTCCGAACAGATTGTGACAGATGACGCTATCAGTTTCATCATCAAGTTCGAAGGTATGGCGCCACTTAACGACATTAAAGTGATCTAGTTTTATTGATCTTTTTTCCTCAATCCTCTGGAAGTGGATGTCATCACGTATCATAATTATTATTCATCAGGGCTTGAATTTGATTAATTAGTGTAGAGAGTGAAATGTCTGGAAAGGCCCTATTGTATACGTCTCCTGGTGAAAATGGACAGATGGAAGCGCCCCCGAAGGCCACCGCTATAGCGTGAAATCATCAGCGCGACACGTTGGAACAAAGACGTGATGTCCAGTAAGTGCCACGTAATGGTGCCTAGGGGCAGAGCAGCTTTTAATGCGGGTGTCGCTTAGGTCGTATGGTAGAACTTCCGTAAAATAGCGAGGCTTTAGCTTTGAGTGGAATGACTGGGTGTAACAGAAGGAGGAGACTGAGACGGTTTACTTTTGAAAAGCGGAAATGATGATGAAGGAACTGAGAACCGGAGCAAAATTTCTGGAGGGTGATCGTTTCAGAGTCTTAGTGTTTTATTATGTGACTTGGTTGGAGTACTTGAGATTGAGTAGTGGTCGAGGTTCGAAAAGACTGACAAAGTGGGATAATCGATTAGGCTGCTGCTACTCTGCTAAAACTGCTACTACGCCTATTACTACTATCAATCAAAACAAATCAATCAAAAATACTTGACCTAGCGCCCCTTCAAGGTATCTACTCAGAGACTAATACTATTTCTACCACTATTACTATTAATATTTCTATTATATTTATAGCTCTTTTTGGTTAAAAATGATGATGCAGTTAAATGGAATTTGTGAGGAAGGGCAAGCTGGTCAAATGAGAAGAGAAGAGGGTTTCCTTTCACTCCCAGAAACGATCTTGATACAAGGCACAACATAGGTCGTTCTAAGAATGAGAGAAGAAATCAGGCGGATGGAGAAAGCGTTGCCTCCGCGGTTTCGGTTGAAATGGAATCGTGGCACTATGCCAGTCTACTAGTTTATTATAGATCGATATTTAGTTCTACCAAACTGTCGACCTTTTAGCAAAATATGTGCTTCGCTGACATAGAAATTGTGAGACCGGTTTCCAGACCGGACATGCTTCAGCAGGTTCTTTGAAAGACAAAGACAAAGAGGACAGGTCTTCGCAACAAGACCACGTTATTCACACTCACATCTGAAGCTTGTACTGAAATGTGTGGTTGATGTTGTAATTGTCACTTCGTTAGCGCTGAGGTCTGATCCACAAGACATCTAGTGATAGCACAGTGAAACATATTACTATGATACATTGGTGGAAATCATTTGTGTGAATGGCGTGTAATCAGAATGCATACAAATCAATTATAATTATTAGCGTGGATTTAACGGTTCATCATCTATTAATGAGGTGAGTTTGAATCGTGCTAAATCGATGAATGTATGGATTCAGCCTCTGCAGCAGAGACGACGGTCAAAGGCGTTTCTGATTGATGTGATACTTCGAACAACTCTCAGTTACTCGTTTCAGCTGAAGCGGTGAAGGCAGATGATTGGTTCATGAAGAACTTCATTTAAAACCTCGCTTCTCTCCTCCATAAATATCCCTCTGAGTAGTAGTCTTGATAAGGAACTATATTAAAATAATAGATAGGTAATAGATATAATTATTATAACGGTTCACCTCGTCACAAAAGCAAATCTCTGATTTTTCATGGCAAATGGTCGCAGTTTGTACAGAACGTTTCGCCTGTCACGCAGAGTGCTTGCTGGTTCGAGCCTCCTATGAGTTTCTATTGACGTGGCGCCATATAAATACTGTCATTACTGTGCAGGGGTCTCATTATCAAGTATTTCGTTCGCATTATCTAAGTTTTATGTCCTTGTGCGCACTTCTAACTTTGAAAAGAGGAAGGACATCATCAAACAGAGCTATATATGATTATGTACAGCTTAGGCTTATGAAGTAATGCAATGGAGATAATCTTACTATTCATCATGGTACCTATGCCAAGGGAGTATAAAAACTCATAGTTATTTAATAGAGAACACAGCACGAAGTCTTGTAATAACGCCTTCTGCGGCCATTCGTCAATTACTGTGCATCCGATTTAGATATTTCTGCCATGCCATAGTTCCGACTAATACTAATTCTATTTCCTTTGTGTCATTATTGAAATACTGTACTTCGCTGTATACTGACTAGTCATTATGCTCAATGAGGGCCTAAAAACCCGTATATATGACATAGATACGTCAGACGAATACAGAAATACAGTAATTCTTGAAATTTTATATCGCCCTTTTTCCAACATCTTTTGCTCATACGGCGCAACTGCAGTTGTACTGCAGAGCAACTGTGCGCGAAGGACTTGCTCAAGGTCCCTAAACAGCGACTGACTCCTCGGACGAGGGTCGAACCCGCTCACTCAGCGCACACTGAGTGTTACGGACCGACGCTCTAACCGATCAGCCATCGTGCCACATTACTCATTACACGTTTCTGTTTTCAATTTCCTTTGATAGATGCCTCATAAGTTGATTTTTTAACATTCGAAGGATCACCATTCAACCTCTTCGATTGTAGTATTTTTGTTAAAAAGGAGCATCATAAACAGCTAATTACACAAATTAAATTTAAGGCGTGTGTCCAGATTAGGATTAAATACATTTGTGGCTGTTACGACATCCATTGCTTATTGGACCAAGACGGTCGAATAATTAGCTATGGATGTCTTTTCCGTGACGAATTTCGATGTGTAGCCCAACCGTGATGACCAGGATTAACTGGATGAGGAAAGTCTTCCATTCGATCCATGAATTCCTTTTCTCATTCCGTAGCCCTGGGTCGTTTCCCTGTGGGGGTTCTTCTGGTAAACTCTGCAGAGAAATTCTTAATTGTGAGAAGTCTCTTCTGTTCGAAGGTTCATTCCGTTCAGAACAAATCGGTAATCGCTGTATACTGACCAGTCATTATGCTCAATGAGGACCTAAAAACCCGTATATATGACATAGATACGTCAGACGAATACAGAAAGCAGAGAGACGAAAAGAATCAAGATTTACTTGATTTGTTGTGTCTTTGGGTGGATTTGCGAGACCCGGGGTTATCGATAATAAGCATCTCACTTTGGCATTCTGCTTTTCTTCTTCATCTTACTTCTGCCAGTGCGCATCTTCTGCCTATTATTTCGTTAAAATTCCTCTTTTCTGCATTGAACGTTGTTCTTTCTGTTCTTTAATTCTAATTCTTCTTTCTCTTCTTCTTTCTTTTTATTCTTCATTCTTTTCTTTCTTCCTCTCCCGCTTTTTTTCAATTGTCTTTCTCTCCTTCTCTCTGTTCTTATGTTCCTCTCTCTTCTTCTTTCTCTTTCTTTCTCCTTCTGCATTATCACATTTCTCCTCCCTCCTCTTCATTCTTTTTCTCTTTCTCCTCTTCATTCCTTTTCTCTTTCTCCTCTTCATTCCTTTTCTCTTTCTTCTCCATTCTCTTCATTCTTTTTTTCTTTTCTACTCCCTCCTCTTCTTCCTATTATTCCAATTTCTGTTCTTATTGCTGTTCTTCTTCCTCCCTGCTGACACCGTCGTGCGTCTCTTTCCTCGTCGCGACATCTGGTTCGCTGTCATCGCTTTCTGACCCGAAGGGGGCACTGAGGCAATGGAACGGTCATCCTCAGCTGTCAACCAGACCGATGAATGTTTTGCTTTTGTTCAGCCTTCTATCACTTATGCTGTGTCCTTCAAGTCTCTTCTTGTCTAACCTTCTTCCTTCTCTTCCTTCTCTCTTTCTCTCCCCTAAGGCGCTGCTGTAAATTAGATGTGACCAGCTGCTTTCTATACAGTCTTCGGTCGACGCGTCCGACAAAATCAATAACTAATCAAAGATCAATATTATAGCGAGGAGCCTCACGCGAACATAACTCAGTCCATTACACGAAGACCGGATGAATTGTTTGTGTACGAAACTCCTCTACACCGGACGAGTTCTGATCCAGAGCGAAGACAACGAGGCAGCGCACATACAAAAACACAGACGGAGCAGGGCAGGCAGAGGGACGCAGGAGAAGTCGTTATAGCGCTCTAAGTAACTCGGTTGTCGACTATGCTAGCAGCTAAATTATTTAATCGGTGCAGATGTGCAGCGGGGTTTGTGTGGTCAAGGAGTGTCCCTAATGAATGCAGCAGCGTTCCGAGGAGTTCCACTGGGAGGACCTCAAAGGATCAACAACGATGATGATGGGCGACAGGGATGAGTAGGTGCCAAAATATACACAAACGAAACAAAAAGATATGGAAAGAACAAAAAGACCGGAAAAAGTAACGAGATGATGGAAGAGAACCGGAGTAAGGAAAAAGGAAGACGAATGAACGTAATAATGAGATGGCAGATCAAAGCAATAAGAAAGAAGAGGTTTGGAAGAGAGCGAGGAGAGAAATGTGAAAAAGAAAAGGAATAGAGGGCCAAACGAAAATGAGATAAAGAAGGATTGAAAGGAACCACAGAAGAATCGCATGAAAAGAGAAAACAGAGGAAGAAGCGTAAAGCGAGAAGGATGCGGTGGAGGAAGAGAAGGAACATAATGTGCGGAGAAAGATGAGGAGGAGGAGGAGAAGAAGAAGAAGAAGAAGAAGAAGAGGAAGAAGAAGAAGAAGAAGAGGAAGAAGAAGAAGAAGAGGAAGAAGAAGAAGATGAAGATGAAGAAGAGGAAGAAGAAGAAGATGAAGAAGAAGAAGGAGGAGAAGGAGAAGAAGAGGAAGAAGAAGAAGAAGGAGAAGGAGAAGGAGAAGGAGAAGAAGGATGAGACGAGAGAGAGAGAGAGAGAGAGAGAGAGAGCGAGAGAGAGCATTGAGCTGGCGTTGCCATCATATATGATTTGTTTGACTCGTAAGAAGCCACAGGCAGTGTCCATTGCGCCTATCTCTAGTGACATCTGGCGTCGTCGTGCTAAATGACCGCGGACGTCAAAACCAGTTTCCGTCTCATCGGTCGTTCTGTGGGCGAGGTCAGTCAGCGCCGCTAGACGTCGTCACCGACGGAGGCTCCTCCCCCACCAAAGGAGGCCCCCAGACAACCATCAGAGGAGAAACTCACAACGAAATTACATCAAATGCGACCCCATCTACGTCGTCTTCGCCGATCTCATGTCTGCCTAGATATCTCTGTTTCTATCTCTCGTCGTCTGCCTGGGTGTTCATCTGCTTCTCTGCGTATGTCTATGACGTCGTCCTCGTCACCGCCCTAGGTCTTGCTTCGACTCCTAAAGGGGTTAAACGACAACAATCGAAAACGCCCCAAACGCATCTGCCCATTAGGGCGTCGTCGACGGAAGGAGGGGGTACTTCCTTCTTGTTTGCTCCCTCAAAGCCAACATCTGTCCACTGAAGTTTCTCTGCTGATCGATCTCCGCCATTTTGTCTCTGGGATTCGATCTTTCTATTTCTAAGAATCAAATTAAATCGTCTGGATTAAAGAAAGGAAAGATAAATTTCTTTTACCCACCATTGGTTTTCTCTCCTCTGTAGTCGACTTTTCTTCTGGATATCGAGTGATTTGATAACAGCTTCGTTTAAACTTTCAACGTTCCATCAGTTGCTACCTTATGCATCAAACAATGACGCCATAGCAGCTAAAGATGAATCAATAAATAATACGCTCATTATCTCGTAGGCCTTCATCTATTCGACCCCATTCACCCCACCCACCACTCACTCACATTCTCCTTTTTGTGTCTTCGATCTTCGACTTGGAATAGATTTACGCTGTAGAGATCAAACGGAGTTCATCACAGATTCAAACTGTCTTAAAACATTAACTCAGTTTGGTAATAATTAATTTTGTGCAACATATTTGTCAGCTACTTAAGACATGTTCCATGTAGATATATACAATATCCGCTTGTGTCCTGACAACATATGCAGATACTGTATGTATATCTACCTGTTTACATATAGATGGTCCTCGTGACACGGTTCGCGTTGTCTTAAGTGTAATGGATGATCGCCTTGTCGGATGTCAATCAACGATTTCCTAGATCGCAGAATCTCTTTGTTTGCCTCCTTTGAATCTTGCGTCTTGTCAGCCTCCGGACTCAGACTCTCACCCACTTCCTCACCCCACCTAACACGCACACACACGCACGCATACATAGACCCATTCCCCTACGGACGGAAGATGGTGTCTCGATGGATGTATCGTCTCATCCAATAGAGCTGGACTCTAATTCCATCACACATCTTGTCAGCGCCTGCAACAACCTCCACCGTTGCCTAGACACCCACCAGGTCCCCCTCATCAGACCCCATCACCCGACTCCCTTTGGCATAAAGACACCCTTTGACCGGTTCAGTGGGTTAATGGAAAATCCTGGCTTTCGCTCTTGCGATGAGTCGCAACCTTATGAGAACAGCTATGTCGTTAGGCGAATGCTTCACCCACATTTGCTGTTACGTTCACATCACCTCTCTCAACGCTCTCTTTCTTCTTTCTCCATCTATCCATCTACCCATCTATCCATCAATCCATCAATCAGTCAATCTATCTATCTATCTATCTATCTATCTATCTATCTATCTATCTATCTATCTATCCATCCATCCATCCATCCATCCATCCATCCATCCATCCATCCATCCATCCATCCGTCCATCCATCCATCCATCCATCCATCCATCCATCCATCCATCCATCCATCCGTCCATCCATCCATCCATCCATCCATCCATCCATCCATCCATCCATCCATCTATCTATCTATCCATCAATCCATCCATCCATCCATCCATCCATCTATCTATCTATCTATCTATCTATCTATCTATCTATCTATCTATCTATCTATCTATCCATTCATCCATCCATCTGTTTTTCTCTGTGTCTCACTGTTATCTCTTAGTATCTGTGTGTCTCCCACAGTCTCTGTCTTTTTCTGCTTCCATATGTCTCTCTCTGTCTCTCCCGACACAAATCTAGTAGGTGATGTCTGTCTGTCTTTCTCTATTTGTCCATGTGCGTTTGGTGTCTATTACTTTGATGTTCTATCTTCTCATTTGAAATACTTTTCTGTGCCTTGACTGTGGCCATTCTCATTGGTAATGGGAGACTACATAGGACGTCTTCAGCTGAAGCGCTTAGGGGTTGAAACAATGGCTCCATCCAATTCAACAGAGACGCAGTTAGGTTGCTGTTTGAGTCTAACCCAATCATAATCCAATCATAATCCAATCTAAGACTAGTACATGTATATGGCGATACATTGTGGACCCACAGAGCAGACACGATGACACGATCATCGATTGCACAACGTTAAGTCAATGGAGATATTTTCACTCATCTGTCTACATCTATCTATCTATATCTATCTGCACTTTGATCATTCTTCTCTTTGATCTTGCTATTGTTTTAGCCACTGGATGTGCTGACCTTAAGGCACCGAAGAATGCTTGGATCGAGAGAGCAGGGGACCGGGTGACCGTTCGATGCAACCACACCCTCCAGTCCTGGCACATGGTCTGCAAAGGAGTGTCCTGGGTTGGACAGACATCAGAATGCCAGGAGGGTAACGACATCTCTATCATCATAATATAGACCCAAATCATCTGTAAACTAATATATTCAGATGACTTCTGTAGCACCTTCATCTTAATGCAGACAGCGTCAAACGATGATCGTCACTTCAAGTGACTTCACAATCAAACAGTCGCACATCTGACAAGTCAGGTCGAAGTCAGGTCGAAGTCAGACGAAGTCAGGTCGAAGTCAGGCCGAAGTCAGTTCGAAGTCAGGTCGAAGTCAGACAAGTCAAATAAATACAGAAGAAGTCAGACCAAGGAATCAAATTATCCGAGACAGTGAAGTACCGAGACCGAGACCGAGACAGTGGGGACCAGGACCGAAACCAAGACCGAGACCAAGACCCTGAGTCCAAGAAAGCATAAGACAGCAAAAGACAAGTGATCTTAAAAAATGGCTGTAAAATACTCATGTATACTTATATCAGTTATCGAGTATAAGATCAACTTAAAATTTCAATATGAAACTTATAAGCCTAATAGAGTAGCAATTCCTGAGAACAATTTATGTAATGCTGCTTTATCTTTTTCTACATCTTTACGTCAGACTATCTTCCGAATAGCATAAAGAAAGAATTTTTTGACGCCATTGCTATTGTTTGTCTATAACTTCTAGATGCGTAATCGCAAATTTGACAATTTCAGGTTCTCTCTCAAACTTTTTGCACTTTAAGATATTCGAAATTATTTCGGTATCATGTAGTTCACGCGTGAAACAGATAGGCCGTTTTCAGAACTTCCACTTCCAGTTTATAGCGCAAGACGGTTTACGCGAGATTTATCGAGACCGCTTGTGCGAGACAGAATAACACTTTCACTTCAAGACAGTTTCTAAAAATTCGAGAAACTACCGCGAGACCGAGACCAAGACAGCAGGCTACCGAGACCGAAACACAAAAGGCTGTCCCGAGACGTCTCGAGACCGAGACACTGCCAATAGACCATACAACTCTGGCTGACACAGACACCTGCAGTGTGAAGAACTGCTAGACAAACATCAACATGGACAGTGTGACAATCGAGAAATACCACTCAATCTTCGAGTGTCGTTGGCATCAGGTTTCTACACCCGAAAATGTGACGAACCCGTCTGTCTGTCTGTCCTGTCGGTACGTCCGTCTGTCTGTCTGTCTGTCTGTCTATCTGTCTGTCTGTCTGTCTGTCTGTCTGTCTGTCTGTCTGTGTAGTACTTAATACAGTTGGCTATAAATTTATCGGACTGGATCTGTATTTTTGTTTAGACTGAGAAGTCGAGTCAATCTATGTTGCAACCTTCTGTCTCTCTTTTTATCTCCTTATGTGGTTTTCTCTCTGTCCGTCTGTCTGTCTGAATCGGTATGTGGGTGTACAATGTACACTGTACATCTGGCTATGTTCATGTGTCTGTCGTCATGTTTGTCTGTGGGTGTGCCTCTGTCTGTCCGTCTACCAGGCGATAGGTTAGCCTATAACAATCACCGGTCTTTGTTGTAAAAGCTCTTAAAATTGATGATGGTCTGATGCATGTTCTAGATTATCCCGTCGGAGAGAAAGTCGTCGACGATTCTCAGTTTCCAACATACGGTATACTCTTCAGTTTATAAACCACGTTCAAGGCACTAAGAATTTCCTGTGAATTATCAAAGGAAGAAGCTCACAGCAGATGGCGCATGGAAAGGCTGCGTGCAAGACAGAACAGAAGTTAGACAATAAGAACAGGAGGAAGATGTTTGGCAGTTTAAAACCTTGCATCGATTCTAATCAAATCTAATCGTCTAGGGCACCACTGTCACAGCGCAAAGACCCTTCCTTACTCAATGGCCGCCGAGTTAAACGACGTCTCAATCGGATATTTATTGTATGAGAGAAACAGAAGCGCAAGAGGAAACGCGTGTATGATTTAATTAAGCTTAGTTCTGAATTCTATGAGAGAACTGAGAGAACACACAAACTAGGCATTTATCATAGTCATCAACGCAAATAGGCTCCTCCTTCTCCTCCTCCTTCTCTTCCTCCCCTCCTCCTCCTCTTCCTCCTCCTCCTCCTTCTCTTCCTCCTCCTCCTCCTTCTCATCCTCCTCCTCCTCCTCTTCCTCCTCCTCCTCTTTCTCCTCCTCCTCCTTCTCTTCCTCCTCCTCCTCCTTCTCTTCCTCCTCCTCCTCCTTCTCTTCCTCCTCCTCCTCCTCTCTTCTAAAGACTTCTTATGATCATTTGATTTTGTTCTATTGCCCTTGACTCAAACCAAGCAACATTCACGCCGTCTGTTGAAGCGCACCTGTTTAAATCGCCTAGACTGGCGTTTGTTCTTAGTAAAGTTAATACAGACATGCATACATACATACATACAGACATGCATACATACATACATACAGACATGCATACATACATACATACAGACATGCATACATACAGACATACATACATACATACAGACATACAAACATACATACATACATACATGCATGCATACATACATACATACATACATACATACATATATACATACAGACATACATACATACATACATACAGACATACAAACATACATACATACATACATGCATGCATACATACATACATACATACATACATACATACATACATACATACATACATACAAACATACATACATACATACATACAGACATGCATACATACATACATACCTACAAACATACATACATACATACCTACAAACATACATACATACAGACATGCATACATACATACATACATACATACATACAGACATGCATGCATACATACATACAGACATGCATGCATACATACATACATACATACATAATTACATACATACATACATACATAATTACATACATACATGCATACTATAGTGGCAATGTTTGCATAACGACCACATTCCGTGAATAGTGTTAGTTTTCTTCTGATTTCTAAGGTCTCGTCATCGCTGTCGTCATCGGAGTGTTTGTCGGATCTTTTTGCGGATTCCTTCTTCTGGCGATTGTCCTATGGTGCAAAAGGTATCAACAACATTCACGGTTTGACAAAGATATCATCATCATCATCATCATCATCATCATCATCATCATCATCGGTATAAATTGGCAATCTTAGTCTCATATTACTGTTGTTAATCAGCCACGAGAGATCAACTGTTGGTCTTTTTTGGTCAAATCTAAGACTTTCCTGATCTTGAATGAGTTTTCTCTCTTACTCTTTCTTTTAGGACTCCCTTGGAACTCCTTTCTGCATCTGTTTAATCAGCTGTGTAGGTTTTATCTTCCCGCTAACGGTTTTCAAATTGCTCATCAATCCATCACATAAGATGTCTCTTCATTTTGTCTATACTTCAATATGACGCGCTATCAGGCCTCGTGCATAATACTGGCGCCAAAGAAAGCTGTCCCGCCAATTTACAAGTAATTTTATTAACAGAGCATTCACTGACTAAGATGAACCATGTGCACAGTGTAGCTGTGTATTCGCCTGTCGTAATGTCGATGTATCTGTCGCTCCTGCAATTTAATCAAGACGTGGGCCTGTTATCTTACCTTTTCTTCGTACCCATGAACTTCAAACATGGTATCTATCATCAGCTCTGGATTGAAATCTTTCCGTTGGGTTCTGGCAACTGATAGAAGGCGTAATGTGGTAGAGACATTCGCAGTTCCAGGTGGACAATACCAATCCATCATTCATGGAGTATTAATCGGTTATCTACAAAATTACCGATTAATTTAAATATTGAACTCAGTGTTTTTTAGGCACCTCATAAAAGCGCCGCTCACGAAAAATTAGACATTGTTCGTTAAGTATATTGGGAAAAGATCATCATAACAAATTGAGAAAACGAGCCTTAGCTGGACGCAGTTACCTCATCCGCTGGATGATAGTCGATTGTACTAATCCATAATCCATGATCCAAGAGCTTCAATAGAACCACTGAAAGCTAATGATGATCTAGATACCAATCAGAAGAAACGTGGACGATGAGAAAAGAAGATCTGAAAAGACTTGAGAAAAATAGAGTGTATTTAGGCTGAACAGAGCACAAGATAAATAAGGAAATATTAGGCCTACATTTCGTGGAAGAGAAAATGCTCTTGGTAGAAAATATCATAAGAAGACAGAAGAATTGGGTGGGACAGATTTTGAGGGGTGATTATGAACAGTAATGGAGGGAAGAATAGAAAAAAATCAGTACGATGGCCGATTGGTTAGAGCGGTTAGCCCGTAACACTCAGTGTGGGCTGAGCGAGCGGGTTCGACCCTTGCCCGAGGCGTCAGTCACTGTGTAGGGACCTTGAGCAAGTCCTTTGCGCAACATTGCTCTGCAGTACAACTGCAATTGCGCCGTCGAGGCGTGTGTGTGCACTTCTGAGCAGAAGATGTTGGAAGAAGGGCGATATCAAATGTCAGAATAAAAAAAACGAACTAAAGCAAGACCCCGAGTGACGCTCATGAACTGGATGATGAAGGATAGTTAGAGCAAGCAGAAGAAAGAGGAGGCAAGACTGCGTGGCAGTTGACGACGATGGAAGTTCAAACCTGCCTTAGGGCTGAGAGCCTAAAGAAGAAGAAGAAGCCGATATCAATCGATGATATCTGCTAATCTAAAATGGTGGTCGGTAAAATAAACCAGGAGAAGATCCAACGGGAAATAGAACAGCGGCCTGTGGTTGAAAAGAGTAGACCAGGTAAAGGCATTGGTTTTAAATTCCAATTGGTCCAGTGGTCAATGCAGATTCTTCAGAACCAACGTTCGTCAGCACGAGACGAAGATATTGAGGGACTCAGAACTCATGCACTGCCTTTGTTTTGGTCCACTGCATTCAGTTCAGACTCTTAACCAGACAAAAAGAGTGGCAGATGGTCTGAGGTGAGGCTGAAGCTCATAGACGACATGGCGAACGAAACATGCAGTGAATTCTGCATCACAGCCGAGGGCCATTAACGATTGGGCCGACAAAGAGACCAATGTCGAAACGCGGACTAGCGATCATTTGAATGGACAGACGGGATGACGACACCTTCTACGACCCTATGACGTGTCACCGGAGCTCGACCGGAAATGATGAATCATCCGAAAGTGACAGAGGAGAGAGAGACAGACAGACAGAGACAGACACGCAGACAGACAGAGAGACAGACAGACAAATTACTGAACCGACGAAATTCGTATTAAAAGGTTGCAACCAATCCATCACTCTCCGTAGTTGACCTAACTCACTGACGTTGACCCATGTGGATCAGGATGGATTGACTATGACCCACATGGATCAGGGTGGAAACGCATCGGGAGACGCTAAGTCTATTTTTTTATTAAAAACAGCCCTAACAAAAGATAGAACTGTTCATTAGAAATTAATATGGCAAGACATTGAACGTGTGTTTAGTGACGTAACAACTAAGTATGGTTTTAGCTCAAAATTTTCATAAGCGCAACTTGTCAACTAAGCGCAAGCACTAGCTCATTCGCGCGCTGCGTCAAGTCAGAGAGGTTGTGCAAAGATGTCATAGACATAAAAATTTGTTGTCAGAAGAATACAGAGAGAGAGAGAGAGTGACAGAAAGAAAGAAAGAGAGAGAAGAAATAAACAAAAAGAGAAAGAGAGAGAGTAGTTGCAGTTTAACGACACTGTGTGATAACATAGGTCACTAGCGTCACCCTCCTCCCATATCCAGGCTTGGGACTGGCACTGCCGGAGTGCTAGCATTGGTGGAGAGAGACAGGTTAACATCTTCGTTTTATTTCAAACTGACAAACCGCAAAATAATTAGGCTTACAAATACACTAAGAACGAATGATGGCAAGGTATTATAGGAATCGAATTTAGTTGTCGGCAGCCATGCAAGGCGCCCATCACATTATACATCATATTTAGTCAACCCCGCCCCTTAGCAAAAGAAGAACAAATCAGCCTTAAAAGGAGGTACGGGCTTCCTCTGCTCTGCACTGCAGGGTCGTATTCATTACTATGTGCAACCCTAATGAGAGAGAAATAGAAGAAGGAGTAGGAGAAGTAGTAGAAGAGGAAGAGGAAGAGGAAGAGGAAGAGGAAGAGGAAAATGGAAAAGAAATAGAAGAAGAAGAAAAGAAGAGGAGAAGGAGGAGGAGGAGGATAAAGAGAAAGACAATGAATCGAGTTTAGGATGATAGAATTTGAAGCTCGGCTGATTGCATGAAAAGGAAAAGATTTCTCAAATAGTTGGGTCTTTAGCTTCGAATGAGAAACCTGAGGAGCGATGAATAGAGAGGCCATAGGTCAGTGATGGTGTGTTAGCAAAGGAGTCGGCAGAGAAACGGAGAATTCAAGGAATTTTGGAGGGAGATAATTTCAGTGTCGAGATGCAGTTTGATAAATGGATTGGCAAAAGAACTTAGAATAGGTGCTAAGTACTTACTGAGCGACGGACAAGAGTGTGATAGGAGCATAGGATTAAGAGTAGAGGTGATTGGATAATTTGAGCAGATAAATCAACTGATGGGAGGATGGTATAGCGTTAGAGATCACATAGAGACAATTAATGAGGATATTCCATATGTAATGTGATATAATCATGTAAAATGGCTTCATTCAAAACCATGGAATCGCTCTATGAATAATGGGGATGGTAGAGGAACCACTATTTTTCTTGAGCTGGGTTATATGTAACAGATGATCTTTGTAGTGTCAGAAGCCATTTGTAGGAAAGATCTAAATAGTTTCATGTCGTCAGCATATACGTGTAGGTGATTATCATCAGTAACTGAGGATAATTCATTGAGTGCGTTAAGTGGAGCATTGTTAACGACAAATGGACAAACAATAGAAGTTCAACAAAGGAGTTTGTTGGACTTCACAGAAGAGGGTCTATGATTGAGACCATAGGTTTGCGATGTTTAAACTGAGTAGCAACGAGATGAAGGATTAATTGCATTCAGAGTAGAGCCAATAAAACGAACCAGATTTGAAAGTCTTTGGAGTCAGATGATGGGGTGAGTGAACCGTGAACTAGGTTGGTCCATTTGCAATGATCCCTGTCTTGGTTAGTGCTAGATTCTATAGATCAGTGTAAATGTTGGTGTAACCAGCATTTGCCCAGTGGTTAAACTCTTTAAATGGTCTGCGCTTGTACAATGATGGAAGGCGTGGATAGCGAGCGTCATAGCCCGATCGAATTCAATCTATAGACTGAAACACTGTCATTGCCAGTGCAGGATGAAAGATGAATCGAGACATGACAATCGTGGTATATCGTGTTAAGAACGGGTAACTTTGAGATGGAAATCTTTTGTGTTAAGAACGGGTAACTTTGAGATGGAAATCTTTTGTGTGAAGAACGGGTAACTTTGAGATGGAAATCTTTCTGTTGATTCTTGCGTTTAGATGCTGTGTGTAGATGCATTGGAAATGATTGGATGCTGAGCTATTCGTTTTAACAACAGGTAGACCTACAATTTATGTTGAATCGCACTACACTAAGGGTTCGGCTGGGTCCAGAGTTTTAATCGTTGAAGGGATTCGCAAAACATTAACCGCAGACTGACTTTCCCACCCCACTTTCCACCTCTCTGGTCTCTACCCCATTCCACCTCTTTGCTCCACCTCATGCAAATCAGTCGACGGTAGAACCACTTTGCGAGCCACGAGACGTGCATAATTATGTTAACTTGAGAGGCTTACTCGTGGAGTGTAATAGCGCGCGTGTCCATCAGATGCAACTGTCGCAGTAATCCCTCTGACCGCCAGTGGTCAACGTTCTTTAAAGGCGTGAAATTAAATCTACCCAACCAACTAATGAAAGAATTAACATTTTCTGTCTCTTTTCTCGAGACAGAGCGATCAGCGTCGTGTGTGCCGTTCTAGCATCCATTTCCGTATGTTATCGAGCAGACGAGGTTAGAGTAGGAATTGCATGCATTAACAGAACCATTTCCATGCTATTTGGCATGAAAGCGTTGCCCTTTCCACGACTCTGCCAAATGCCCAATACACTGGAACAAAGAGTCTTGCAAAGAGCAACGTTCGGCAAAGGTTACGTCATTAATAGGTCAATGTATGGTGATATCGATGACGATGGCAATAATTATGATCGATGTCGGCGCTGGACCCATGAACCCCTCCAAATGTTGGAGCAACGGCTTCGGAAGCGAGTTCATTAGTAAATTAGTTTGCTCGCTGTGCGCTTACTAACTGCGATGTGGATTGGTATTAAATCTTGTTCCAAATCAATAAGGTGAGTAAAATTATGTGGTAACCAGATTTTGCAATTGATAAGCTGGAACGTGAACCAAAGGCCAATGATGACTTAAGACATAGATATCGTGAAACCCAGATTGGCATAGTAAATTATAGAAGATATGAAGGTATGCACCACATTTCCTGAAAATAAACAAACCGGCGTAGAAAAGTCCACTTTGACCCGAACAACGATTCATATATGGCCTAGATGTGATTCACTTCGTACAGATTTCTGGATCAGTCACTGCGGTCAATTCAGTTTCGATTCCAGCAGATGAGAAGATCAAGGATTGGAACAGTATTTTGAGATTTCTATGTCTATCCGACAGACTCATAAAAATGCACGACACAGTTAATCTGCAAAAACATTGTGTCCACTTATGCGAAAAATATGGAGAAATAAATGAACGTCCATTGGAGCTTTCGCATGGTATCTTGGTCGTTGTTGTTCATGGAGAACAATCAGCTGACAGCAGTGCGAGACTTGAGCTTAAGCATTGAACCCGCGTATTTGTAGTTTTGTTGACCTATGGCTGTCTCCGATGCTAATGAAAAGACTTGCTCATCTCTGCAGTGTAGTATTTTTGTAAGTCATTGGGGTAATTGTGGGCATCAAGTAACTTGAAGTAAGCAATGGAAGCGGGAGGGGGGCTGAAGTGCCGTACCACCGCCAGTACTTATGTATGATGGGGATGTTGGCAACTAGCTACATATAATCCAACCGCCATGATCAACTCGTTCATCGTCATCGTCATATCTATCTCTATATCGACCTCCAGTCTCACGTCTCTTAAATTCTGCAACCGGTCCTTAGTCTATGCTGAACAACCCTGTGGAACGGACTCTCAAAAGAGCTCCGTCAGTTTGCTCATCCCCCACTTTTCGGACTTGATTTGGTATAGCGCTGGTGAATAAGCTGGTCTCCCAGACGTGGCTTTTGTGGACACTGAGAAATTTGCGAAGATTTACATTACACAAGACACATGTACATAATGAGAATTCCTAATAGGCTGCAGTGGGACTGTTGCTTGTGTGTCGTCGTTTGCAGGCAGGCGTCTCCTCGCTACGACGCAGAGGTGGAGCTAGTGGCTCCTCCTGGTGAATCGGACCACGTGTGTAAAGTGCATCGACTGCCGACTGGCGAGTACGGCTACACCCACGTCTGGGAGGTACGCAACACCCAGCTGCCGATGCCTCCAATGGGGGCTGCGTCGTTCGGGTCCCTACAACGCCCATCGTCAACGGACACACCTCGGTCGATGGCAACGGACTCAGCCTACCAGACATCTACCGGGGGCCAGCAGTCCCTTCAGGGGGCCCCTGTCGACCCAACGGGACTGGCCGCTGCCCTTCACGGACGCAAGGAACACGTCTACGAGTGTCCCATCTTCGACGAACGCTTCCTACTGCAGAGGCTTCAGCAGACCTACCCTCACCACTGCCCTCACGACGCTGCCCAGCCACGCGCCGCCCCTGCGTTCTGTCCGCACGGGCGTGGCTTTACCTCCTCAGCGGTCAACGATCAGGGTCGAACGGGAGGAGTGGTCAGCAGCCCCTGCGGCGACAAGGCGGCCTTGACGGCGGCGACGGCCAACGGAAACGAATTGCGATGCCCTCTATCGATGGAGGATGTCGACGACGATGATAAGTCAAGGTCAAACTTTAGCAAGGGCCATGGCTACACACCAGTCTTCACAACTCCAGACCAGGAACAAGGTAGCAAGGCCACGAAGGCAGCGGAAAACCACTACCTGTAGTTCAACATCACCTTCGTCTACGGGCAATTGCACAAAGACATCGTTTATTAAGACCTTTTTTTGAGGAACAATAGATGACCATTAGAAAACATCATATATCATATTACATCTGTACATTTATATAACGCCTCTAGCAGTGCACTCCAATCAGTGACACTTCCAATGCGAAATATCCGAGAAAGGGAAGTGGTCTTGTGCTACGAAAATAGGTAGGCCTAGTAGTTCGTAAAGGGGAACATGTAGAAGGAGGGAGGAGCTGGTACTATAGCGTAGGGCCAACAATGGGAGAGACAAGTGTTTTATTGTTTTATATAATGAACCTCATATGGCACCGTACAAGGACGCTGTTTGCAGAGAAGAGTGTCGATTACTAAAACATGTCAATCCAAAGCAACCTATGCAGGAATCACTACCTTTATAATAAAAAACAATTACCTCTATAATTACACAACAAACACTGCTTTCGTAATACACGAACCGCAAACTCTGTAATATAGAATCACTAACCTCCTTGCCATCGCCATCGAAATTGAATCGAGCCATTTGCTCCCTTCATGATGCAAAACCCATCACCTTAATTTATCAATCACAACTATAGGAATAACGCAGTGGCTCACTTATTTTGAACAAGTGTTAGTTAACCTATACCCATTACACTACACGACGACTATTCTACAACAGCACTATACACACGGATGCACAACACTGCCCTGAATGCACTGCACTACGATAGGTTGTTATTATTGCCATATACGAGTTGCACCGTTTGTGCTATTGGCCACCTTTGTTATTACCCTCTTTTATTTAGCTTAGCTTGCGTATTGTTTGTCACATTTGGTAAGACTTCTTTCAGGTTCTATTTAGGTATGTTCCCGTCGACCTACAGAACTGAAATTTTGCACAAATTTCACGCTTGCAGGACAGTGCAACGTGTCAAGTTTTCACGGACATAACTGAAATATTGAGAGAGAGAAATAAAACAAATAAAAATTATTTTTAAAAGTGTAACCTTTCGAACGAGTCCTTCTTGACGAGCTCCACTCTGGCAAGTTTACATCATCAACGATATGTGATCAAAAATTTGTTAAGAAAATGGAACTATTGCGCCATCTACCAAATAAAATACGGTCCCGAAAACCCCATCTTTTTACTCTAACTATTCAGGTATGTTCACGTCGATCTACAGAGCTGAAAATTTGCACACATTTCAGGCTTGCGTAACAACACAATATATAAAAATTTTAACGGAAAAACTCAAAAATTGAGAAAAAAATTTCTTAAAAAATGCAATAATTAAATATCGCGAACGAATTCTCCTTTTTTCACTTCGCTTGCGTAAAATTTGTCACGGTCGGACCGGTCGGACATCCTTCAACTCTTTTTCAGGTATGGTCCCATCGATCTATAGAGCTGCAACTTTGCACACCTTTCAGGCTTGCATGACAATGCAATGTATCAAATTTATACGAGCATAACTTTAAAATTAAGTAGAAAAAAGATTAAAAAAATGAAACAATTAAATTTCGTTTTACCACTCGAAAGCGTCCTCCTTGACGAGCTCCACGTCGCCAAGTTTACATCATCAAGTATATGTAATCAAAAATCTCTTAAGGAAATAGAACGATTGCGCCATCTACCAGATAAATGAGGGCTCCGAAAGCCCATGTTTTACTTTACTTGTTTTATATACATATTTTGGACAGTATATGTACAAAAGGCTTGAATGGTTGTTTGTTTGCAGTAATAAATTATTTAATCACCAAAGTAGGCTGTGCTTCAACAGAGTTATGCGTTAGATAAACGAGGTCTGTCTGTCTGTCTGTCTGTATCTCGGTGTCTCTCTCTCTCTCTCTCTCTCTCTGTGTCAGTGTGTGTGTATGTCTTGCTCTCTATGTCTCTCGCTGTCTGTTTTTCTGTCTCTGTTCTTTCTTGCTTTTATCTCTCTGTCTCTATGTCTGTGTCTGTGCCTGTCTGCCTCAGTCTCAATCTATGTCTCTCTCTGTCTGTCTGTCTGCCTCTGTCTCTCTCTACTCTTTTTATGTCTCTCTGTCTGTCTGTCTGTCTCTCTCTCCTGTCACATCATGTCATTTCGTTCTCAACTGAAAACCTACGTTTTCAAAAATTGCTCATCCATCATAACGACGACCGTCTTATCTGTCTCTCTGTCTCTCAGTCTCTCTTCTCTGCTTCAGCAACCTCATCTTCTGAATCGTTACCTGTTATTCGTTGTTGCTTCATGCGTTATAAACTGGCTCGATAGAAGCTACTGATTAGTGATAGTGATGAAAAAATTATTGTAGTTTCTGAATAGTTAATTTTGTATCTCGTGGCAGAAATGCTTCTAGTGAATACCTCTGATCAAAACAATCGCCTATCGTCAACTTAACAAATCGTGTAAATGATCCTCACACTGGCGAATAAATTAATCGAGCAGTAATTACATGGTTATTTATGCATGATACTAGCTGCTATTATTCCTTATTTAAGACTGATTGGTAGCTGTCTTAGTTAATTAGCAACTGTAATGTCGCTGATATCATAATAATGTTCAAAGGCATCAACAGGAAAACCTTTATAAAATCAACGAGTAGGCCTATGTGGGCTAATTGAATGCTAATGAATTACTTGTTCACATATGGATTCCAGGTCTTTCTTTGTGATGTCCTCAGACATTATATGCAAACATTTGCATTTTGGTTGTGTACGCTCACTTAAATTCCTCAATGCAACAAAGACTTGAGTGCAACGATTGATCATAGACAAACTGAACTGTCAACGTCCGACTAGACATACCTAATATGTAGTCCAAGCGATACAAAAATTGCGAGTATCGTCCAGAGTTGGTACAGCTCATATGCCTTCCTAAAAAGCGAGTAAACATTCGAGACACGCGATATCAGACGATGACAAGATGGCAGGTACGTGTAGATCAGGATTTGAACTATCAAATCTGAACGGGGCGGGGTAGAAACATTCTTACATGTACATATCCACATGTCCCTACCAGGTGGAACTTCCTTGAGTATTATTTTCAGAAGATATAACTGCATAGCTCATGCAAGAAATGACTACTTTAAGTGGCATGAATGAAAACTGAGAAAAAATTAGCAAACCTTTGATTAATTTGCAATAATTATAATAAGGTACATTGTAGGCCTACCACTAACTCAACTCCAATGTAATTTATGAAAATCAACTGAAGGTGTTGAAAAATGAATTGAAATGTGTGAATCTCCTCTAAACCTCACTCCACAAAAATTCAATCCTGAGTGCAAGACATTACACTCAAAAATAATCGGTAATTATAATGTTGTCGGCTGTATATCACAGATAGAATTAAAGGGATAAACGACAAGTAAGACAGATACAGAGACAGAGAAACGACTAAACCAACATCGGTTGCTGCCTTTGTACATTAGAAATACCAGCGCTATAACAGTTGCTAACGGGTGATATCCTTCACCACAATATCAGAAGACTGAAAAGTTTTAAAATTGTATTCCCTAAACACTATGATGTACTATAGGCACTATGGCTTATTCCTTAGTAGTTTTCATGCGGGTAGGGTGGGACACATGAAGGTGTTTCAATGTTGGCCTCAAATTGTAAGAACAATCTATATGTTAAAATAAATGTGCACATAATTCTATAGCGACCGTTTATGGACTCTGCTCCTGTTTCAATGAATTCGTCGGGTGATATCCTTCTTCGCCCATTTGTTTGGGCGCCACAACATTTAAAGTTCCTCTGCAAGGACTGTGCAGGCAGGAGTTTCACATCTCAGAAATGAGTCAGAATCAGGAAGCGATAATAATATTGTTATGAGAAGCTATAGACGCAATATTGAGAGCAGATTGTCATAGATAGAATTACACACAACGATACGATGTGTCTCTCTTGTAATACGGTTCCGAAAGATCTTGGAAAACATTCTGTTAAAATACTGAATTTTTTGTCTTTAGTACGTCTGTCAAAAGGGGAGCTACATAAATCTGCGATTGTACAATTACAATAAAAAGCATCTTAACTTGTGCACCTCCCAATGTCCGTCTTGTTTCAGTCCATTCAGTTCTCAACGATGCTGCAGTCATCGCTTGCCTTTATTACTTCTCCCACATATCCTCCTCGCATGGTGAGTCAATTTACAGGACCAAGCTTTCTCTGGCTTCCTCTACCAGCTCACATTCAGTTCAAAATTCGTGCCCTGTTTCTTATGTCTAAAATTCAATCTTCAGTGCAAGAAATAACACTCGAAAATAACCGGTAATTATAATGATCCAGAATGCAAAAGGGAGATCACATTCGCTCTCTTCTTTCCGCAGCTACTCATTATAAGATCTCTGTGGCTCAAACTATCGGACCTTCCCTGAGGAATAACTTTCTCATCTCTACTTATTACCATTCTTTCTGAGCCAACATCCTTCTCTCTCCTCAAACCTCTTTCTACTCTAGGATTTCTATAGGACTGGGAGCAAAAACGAATGGCTAC
This sequence comes from Bimastos eiseni, assembly GCA_959347315.1. Lineage (NCBI taxonomy): Eukaryota > Metazoa > Annelida > Clitellata > Crassiclitellata > Lumbricidae > Bimastos > Bimastos eiseni. The sequence goes on along the minus strand of OY365818.1, from coordinate 20,165,202 downwards.
TGCTGCCAGCGGCGTTAGAGTCTGTATTGATGCAATTTATGTTTATATATATACAATCAATTGCTGTCTGTTGTTTAACGAATGCGGATCGATATTCAGTTCTGTAACTGAAATCTTATATATTATAGCCACCAGCATGTATCAAATTGCTTCTGTCGACCTATAACCTAGAGAGCCACATAATAGTCTCTTACTTTCATTATATTTTTCTTAGCTCCAACCAGGTTAAAAACATTCGATATATTGTTGACTGCTGTATGTCTTAAGCAATTGCAAATTCTCAAACAATGATGACGACATCATAATCAATATTTGTCTTTTAATTATAAATTAGGCCTAAAATTAATTTCAAGAATGTATACACTATTAAGCTTTAATACACTCCATTTCAAATCTGAATAGTCTTACTGAGTGTCTTTTAATGTGCATGCTAAAGCAGCCCTGCATCTGAAAGAAAGCAGAAACGTATTCAGCCTACTTAATTAGTATCAGTGGCGACTCTGTATATTTTGGCTTTCAATGGGTCAGCCGAATAATTATGTTTGTATGTCTGAAGACTTGACACATTTTTAAGAGTAGGATATTGTAGCCTAATTCATAGCCGCAATTCAACCAACAAGTGAATCTTCAGCCTAAATAATTCTGTATATATATTCGATTGGAGGTCGTCTGACTTCATCAATTTGACAGTTCTCAGCTTATGCGCCTTTTCTGCAGCTCGACTTACACTCTGGGATTCTTTCCATCAAAACCTTTCGCTCGGAAGTCAGTTCCATCATAGTCTTCAGATCTCAACTGAAATTCATCTATTCCTGAACTCATTTCATTCGTAGTTTGTTTTCTGTTTCTATTGTTTACTTCTTTGCCTTCAACCGAACTCACCATAGAATTCACCATAGAATTTACCAAAGAATTCACCATAGAATTCACCATAGAATTCACCATAGAATTCACCATAGAATTTACCAAAGAATTCACCAAAGAATTCACCATAGAATTCACCATAGAATTCACCATAGAATTTACCAAAGAATTCACCAAAGAATTCACCATAGAATTTACCAAAGAATTCACCAAAGAATTCACCATAGAATTCACCATAGAATTCACCATAGAATTTACCAAAGAATTCACCAAAGAATTCACCAAAGAATTCACCATAGAATTCACCATAGAATTCACCATAGAATTTACCAAAGAATTCACCAAAGAATTCACCATAGAATTCACCATAGAATTCACCATAGAATTCACCATAGAGTTTACCAAAGAATTCACCAAAGAATTCACCATAGAATTCACCATAGAATTCACCATAGAATTCACCAAAGAATTCACCATATAATTCACCATAAAGTTAACCTTGCACAACGAGTCTGCTTAGCAGGGACCATCGACTTGAGCATTGTAACCCTGACGCTATGTAAGTTCTCAGCTTAGATCGGAAGTCTATTCGCAACTACGGCTCCGTCCAATAGAAACCTAGTCAAAGATTAAGTGCGGGGTTGCTATGGTAGCAACCGTCGTGAAGCAAATGGATCAGACGAAAATGAACATTCGGGAGTCTCGGTGAATAACAGCATAATACTGGTTTTGTACGATAATATTCGATTGACGTCATATCATTCACAGCATTCTGCAGCTATTCCCGAAACTCCCATCAGTTGGCTTCCTATATATAAACGAGTGTACACAGTGGTCGACCAGCAGACAGAATTCGCTCTTTTTCTGTGTATTTCTACGGTACATTTAGCGTCCAACGTCTATGCATGTCTGTGAGCCACGCATTCTTACATTACACTGGCGTCATTTAGCCGCACGTGTAGATGCTGCAGCTCCTATCAGAGGAAGAATTGCGTCTTCTTCTTCTGCCCTGCAACATAGACATAATTATAATTATAATTTACCGGTTAAAATCTGACGGAATTTGATTAGAAAAACACATAAATCTTCAAACAATCAAGAGATAATTATAATGAAAGTGTTATTTCGTGGTATACATTTATTAAGTAATAAACTTATGCATTATTCTTGTGGTTTTTCTTGCTTTTAAAGCCTCAAAGAGAGTTAATTCACACAGAAATGCGATTCTAAGGCGCGATTAGTCAGTCGCCCGATGAGAAGAGGAAGTTGGGTCCTGTATACTATATGTTTATATAATATATGTGTGTCTTATATATCCAGATGTTTTGAGCCAATTAGGAATAGTCAGTTGCGAGGTGTTTATTGAAGAGGGTATGCCTACATTCAATAGCCTAAGTTCAGTTGACCTGACCTACACGAACCCAGTAGGCCTAGTCGTCTTTTTCTGCGGCTCAACTCGTTACACGTGTATCCTGCATTTACAACACCTCGCTCCCTCCCTCCCTCCTTCGAGCTCAGCTAATTGATCGTTACCAGAGAACCAACCTATCTGAACGGTTCATTAGCCAGTCACGCACGGACGAAAGCTCAAAGGCATCGAGTTTGCAGCGGAAATCAATAAAGGTCAAGGCGGTGATGACGGTGATGACGATGATGACGATGATACCAATAATAACAACAATTACAAGTCATGCTTAATTCGAATTTTTAAAAATTTTCGTAAAAATCCCACTCCTAAAAACTGACAGTCCAATGCCACAATTTCATGCTCCCTTTCCCGCCAATTTTATTTTTAATTCCTTCCATAGCCAATTCATCGGCGAACTACTTCGTGTTAAAACTAAAATAGCCTATACAAATGCCATTTCGAGTTGAACATATTAAGTTGAGTTTAAATCATCGAACAAATTCGCATTAGCATTTACGTCATGGAGTTAATTCGTCGGCTTATCAAAACTGATACAGAGGAATACTATTTATATCTGTAGGCAGTTAATTTCAAATCAAACTTACCATGAGAATCAACGGAGAAATATGACTGACTGTAGACCTGCACATGTATAAGTAAGTATTTGCGTCGAACGAAGAATTTACCTCAGTTTATATTAGGACGGACTGATGGCCTATAATCCTGTGAAAGTCGTCGTTGGCACGTACGACGAAGAGAGACAATGGCTGCTGTGTATGCACGGACGCACAAAACGACCGTAGTAGGAGGGAGGAGATGAGGGAACCTACAGGTTGAACCGATCAAACACCATATGCACCAACCGATGGACCAACCGACCAACGCCTTTCGCAATGCACGCCCTTCAAAGTTGCGTCTCGTCGGTTGAGGACAGACAATCGCACGCTGAACGAATTGAACACTGAACGGAATTAACGCTGAACATTGCTCGAACTGTCCATAGATGTCACTAAGACATCTATGTATGTATACAACCTTATGCTTCATAGGCCTACGTATAAGACACGAACATCAACCAACTTTCATCCAAACTAGCGTTCGTAAACCGCTAAGCGTATGACCCCGTTATATGCCGTCATTCAACGGTGCATTATATGACCAGATTGTGTGTGTGTGTGCGTGTGTGTGTGCGTGTGTGTGTGTGCGTGTGTGTGTGCGTGTACCCCTTTGCTTACATGTGTATACAACCTTATGCTTCATAGGCCTACGTATAGGCCTAATCGTCGCGCGTGTCGTGATTGTTAAACAAACAGCAACATCCCGAGATGTAAACCTGTGTATAATTAAGTAGATGCATTGTATGCAGGGCTTCATATTGGATGACTTAATATCCGTTTGTTAATATGTATACACTTGTGACTGCGTCTGCAGATGGCTAAGTGTCTACGTAGGACTTATTATGAAACCCATTATGTACAAATAATGCACATGATATATACTGTATGCCATGTATAATTATGCAATATGCTATAGGCTATTATGCCTATGTGCCTATCCTGTCATCTACATCGCTTTAGTCCATGCGTATACTATATATAGGCTGTGCGTGGTATATTATAATATGCTAAATTATTATTCTACAACCGGTTCTGACTGTATTGGGCGTCTTGTGGGGCATCATTTCAGAGTCAACCGATCGTCTGTGTCAATGCCGTTGGTCTGTTTGTTCTTCTCGTCAACTGCCAACCGACTCCGTCGTATGGTACACATTCAAATCATCGCCTGCAGTGGATTCGGTGCAGATCAAAACAATGCCTGCCAACCAGTCGACTGCACTGCACAGCTTGCAAAGCTGTCAAAGCCACGCACCCATACAGGCACAGACAGCGCATAGCTAGTCATAGACGCAGGCGTACAAATCACGACAAAAACCACACGCTTAATCCCACATTATGGTTGGTCTACGGCAAAGTGCACCCTGCCCAGTCATGCATGGAAGCAGCGCAATGGCCCACCCACCCATCGCACCGCTTCTGCCCGACCGAGAAACTGTCGACGATATAATATTATCATGTGCAAGAGCTCTCGATGTTGACGAAAACTCATCCATTTGACTTCGCGTTCAGTGGGCGTAACGATAAACTTACATGAACCGTTGGAAATCCATGGAAACGGAGACGCTGGATTTGAACGTTTAGATTCAAGCAGAGGCGAGTCTCGACAGGTTCCATATTCGGTGCCAACGAGGCTCTGGAGATCGTTTAAGTTCCCACAGAAAAGCAGGACAGTCTGTTCGCAAATATCCGAAAGAAATCACGAGTTTATGACGCTTTTGTTACGGTGTTGTTTCTTCGTTATAACGTTTATTCAAGTGTGAAGACGTTTGTGCAAACATTGCATTGTATGATGTTGACTCATTTGGTCTCATCCGCATATATTACTTACAGTCTATGGCAGTGTAGTCATCGAGAGTTGGAGGCTTGGTTCTTGGATCTTGCCCCAAGTGGGTGTAAGAAGTTAGACAAGAATCCACATGACGGTGTATTTAAGATTTAGGTCTATATTGTAAATATTAATTATCATGTTTGGCTAACTTATGCACAGTTACAAACGATTATTAAATGAGTCCATTTGACCCTTTGCTACTAAATGCTACAAATAATGTAGTTTTCACGTAGAAGTACTTTATGAATTATTTATATAAATGGCTTAATTGAATGCTTGCTTTGCTTAATATTGTTTTCATGCTTACCCAGTTAGAAACATAGGTATAATATATCTGGTAGTTAAAATAAATAGTTGTAGGCGTAACTATTTTTTTAAATTAGTTGAAAACTAGTCATAACTGGATTCCAGATTAGAAATTACGTGAGAGGTAGATATAGCATTATTGGTTTTCTCTTAGAGATTTTCGACTACGAACGCTTCGGAAAGCACAGATATTGTCAGATAGTTTCGCTTAACAACTGCGTTAAAATAGAAAATTCACTAAAATAAAAAAACACAGGTAGGAAGATATGAAATATTCGTTACGGTCCATTGTCAGCATTGGGACGAGTGGTAGGTGGATGACATAAAATACTGAGAGGAGCGATATATTTGGCAAAATAATTATCTTTGGCGTCATATTTCAAGTCAAGTTCTATGTATCTGGTTGAAAGGTCAACAGATCATGAATAATCTCTGTTTAGTGTCAATGCGTTGATGCGAATCATTTCGAAGCATTTCTTTGAAACTCGTTTTTAAGTAAGATTAGAACGACAAAGACATCAGACCTGAGACTGTAATTTTGGCATCAAGTAATTTTAATGAGGAAATTCAGTTTCACAAAGAGTTTTATTGCAGGCTTGTATGATGATGTTGATGATAATAATAATAATAATAATAATAATAATAATAATAAGCCAAATGTGCTAATGGTATGAGACAGTAGAATCTCCAACATATTGAAATGTATGCACATTAGAGACAACCCACTTGAAAGAGTCTCTGAATCATACCTTATGCACATACGTTTCATCATCATCCGCGCTGCTTGAAGCCTGCCCTTCGACGGCAAGTGAAGCATGCTATCCCGTTGAAGGCATCTCCAAATGGACAGGTGAAACAGGCATACCAACAGTTGTTGAACCACCATCCTGCATGGTACTGCGCGGCGCAATTATTTGAAGAAATTTTTTCCTTGTCGTGATCCGGGGTTGAGAAACTCATTCCACCGTCGTACCAATGGGATGCCACGTGCGTGTTCGTCATTGAATCGCTGGCGTTTCCACTGAATCCTGAGATGTGAATGGTGTGTGTACTTGTTGCTTTCAGAATCAAGTGAAAAGGTGGAATAGTCGGCGGTGTACCATGCATTGCCCGTGTATATCTGTTTAACGTAGAATATTAGTGACGAGTTTACACTATTATCTTTCAGCATTTTATTTATTTTCACCAACGCTGTAACAATTTTTACACCCATCCATCACTTTATCAACCAACTTTGTAAATAGATCCAGAGCTCTTCCGCCTCTCTGAAATTAACAACCGTCATAATTAAGATGTCCATTGAGATCACATGCATTGTTTGCACAGCGGTGCACGCGTCTTGTGTGAAATAGATTGAAGATAAAATTCTTAAACCGCATCCGCCTCAATGCCGGTTTTCATCGGAATCAAATTATGTCAAATACATCAGTTTTTTTCTGAACTGAGTTTTAGAAAAGTTATTCGAAATTCAAGTGAAATTTATGGGCAGAGATACCAGATAAAATGTTACAATTCGGAGAGGCTACTTTGCTGGTCCAGCGGTTCGTGATTTTTTTATATTAGCACAGCTTTATAAAATAAACACTAATTTAGTCAATTATATGATTCTGCATGATACAGATTAATTTCATAGAATAACCTCCTGAACTTCACTTTTGCCTTTCTACTGCATTCTTGCTTAGGCCTATGTCTCTTATATTTTTGCATCGATGTAAATAAAATATCAGTTTGATCAATTTTGATACAATTTCAGAAAATATTGCATGACATGTATTTCTCTTAGTAAGAGATTCTCATCAAAATGCACAATATAGACCAATTTCAGCAATTTGGTGAATATCCTAATAATGAATGCCTACTTCCGGACAACTTTAAGCTGCCTTAATTTACGTAACAAAGCAAAATCAAATATGTTTCGTAGAAATTTAACAGTTATAACAATATATATTATCTATGTTATGCAAAAACTCCAAAACATTTATATGGCTTCAGTTTGAAGTGCATCGCATGAAAGCATCATAATCGCGAACGCTGCGTCTCGTCAGCAAAGAAACTCGCCTGCTAGCAAAAATGCAGCGATTACTGAAAAAGCTGTGGCCTTCTAACTGAAACATTACAGTCTACTCCACAGTTATAAGTACCTCAATGCGAAAGGTATAGAGGTCTCCGACTCGTTTGGTGAGACGATGAACTATTTCATTTCCGAGCCAAAATTCACCTCGTCCTATGTCTCCAAATCCATTTCTGTATTCGACCCAGCTTCGTTCGAAGCTAATGGAGTCGTCAAAGCGTTGCATTATTATTATCGAGTTGTCGATAGTTGGAAGCAGATCGAGAGTTTTTGCTCCCGGGCCAAAGAAGATGGCATGTCCTATACAAATAATAATGTTTTTAGAAAATATGCTGCGATCATCAACCACGTCTCAGTCCCCAGAGAAAGTGCTGGATACTATTATAGACGGATAGAGAAAGACACAAAATATCGTCGAAAATTTTTATTTCAGTCGGATGAGTGTACTTGCTGGAGTAGCGGTGCTTTAATTACCGCCTCTGAATTATTTGCAATTAATTTATTAACGTCATTAGAATCAAACGGACTGCTGGGAGTGTCATGAAGCTATACGTAGAGTAGAAGTTGACGAATAAAATGCCTAGATAATGATAGAGGAGCTTAGAAGAATGTTCAAATGTTTTTGAACTGGCGGTTGTGATTTAAGTTTGATAAGTGTTCATTGAACTATGGACCATTCTTGCATGTGCATAATTGTGTTCAAGCTTAGCCTACTTTCGTTAACTTTTCCATCCGGTGTCTGACGCTGCAGCGCGTCAATTGCGTCGTTCTGTGACGACAACTCTTGTGCAAAGTTATTATTTGGTATTAATTCAGATTTATATAATATGTTTAACTTGTTTATATATTAAATTTAAATTCCAATAGTTTCATAAGCTCGAAACGGCTTAATTAAGGTACCTTATCCAATTTGAGCCATCACTTAATTTTACCCGGACGCACCATTGATAGTGATCAGCTGGTTTACCAAGACTAGTGATATTAAAATAAACACTAATCTAGCCAATTATATGGTTTTGCATATCAAAACAATGCCAGCCAACCAGTCGACTATTATGCTATTATGATTACGCTATTATGCTATTGTGCTATAATGATTACGCTAGGTTGTACCGATTCAGTTCATAGAATAACCTACTGAACCCCATTTAGCCTATCTACTGCTTGCTTATCTACTGCTTGCTTATCTACTGCTTGCTTATCTACTGCTTGCTTATCTACTGCTTGCTTATCTACTGCTTGCTTATCTACTGCTTGCTTATCTACTGCTTGCTTATCTACTGCTTGCTTATCTACTGCTTGCTTATCTACTGCTTGCTTATCTACTGCTTGCTTATCTACTGCTTGCTTATCTACTGCTTGCTTATCTACTGCTTGCTTATCTACTGCTTGCTTATCTACTGCTTGCTTATCTACTGCTTGCTTATCTACTGCTTGCTTATCTACTGCTTGCTTATCTCTGCTCTGTAATCCCCCATTAAACATTTGAAAGTGCTGCACTATAGGCTTGTAAATAAAACAAGTACGATGAAGGTAACTAAAGATATGCGTAGAATAGAAGAATACGCTCGTTATAACCCTTAGAATCAATTGATCTTTCACATTAAATTTTGTTTATCTGTAACATTGTTCGTTGCCTGCCATGGTCAATCATCAGAAGGCAGAGCATGAGCACCAGGAATGTCTTCATCTAATATACAACAACAATTCAAAATCATGAGAAAGCAGAACTCCATGCTTACCAAACCTAAGACTATGACAGTCATTATGATGCCGATGACGGCTATGAGGATTATGATGATGACCATGATGGTAGATGTGGAGCTTAGCCAATCAAGGAAATGCAAGAGAAATGGATCACAGCCCAATAATGTCTATTGTCTAAGCCACACGAACAGAAGACGATGAACGAAACTCAAATAATTGAAGTGCGCAAATCAGTAGTAAACTTGGGATAGTTTTATTAAGCTTAATTTCATAAAATCGCAGCTATTGAGATCTATGGTGCTTCTCAAATTAATTGAAACCTTTCGGTTAATATTTGCACGTAAGTCGATTCGATATTTCGAAAGCGTAAATCTGAAATCCCAAATCGCATTCAATGCCTGACTCAACAATGCTACCACTCTTCTGCAGTGATTCCTTTTAAGTTTCATATAGGGCAGATGGTTAGATTAAAATAGATTTAGCATAGTTCAAAGCTAGATAACGGATTATCAGATAGTCCCTTAAAACAAAGCAACTTATAGGCTAAAGATAACGAATTATCATAAGTCCCCTGAAAACAAGACAATTTATAAAGATACGCATCGATGTATGCGTGCTGTTTGTGAAATAAAAATATTGTACAGCTGTCATAACGACCTTTATAACAATATGAAACAACTATTGAACTCAGGGATGGTATGAAATACGTATTGTAAACCAGCTTTGCGCCTGAACGATATTCTGCACGTGTCGTATAGGCCTACTCTCACTGTCTCTCAGTCGCCCCACGTTTTTGGTAAGTATTAGTGTTGGCATTTCATGCTATAGAATAAAAATCGATTGGCAGGGTAATAATAAAAATGAGCAACGGTCCAACGCAATCTATCATTTGGCATTTGTTAACAAGCACTACGACTAACTGTTGAACATCATTCGACGACGTCCATGAATTATGAGCTAGTTGCTTACTGAATGTCCATGCCCATTAGGCCTAGCTGTCTCAGGGAAAAAGCTCATTATCCCCTAGGCCAAAGTATCAATCGATGCCGTCCCAAAGTCACGATTTCAATGTACCATTGTGTCTCAGCCCCTTTTGGGCAACAATTGTTGTTAGAGTAATTGGAAAAGATATTCATCTGAAAGCGTCGATCAGTCCTGCAGATTTTGAAGGACATAATCATTATAGCACAATAGCATAATAGCGTAATCATAATGGTGCATGAAGTGCAGGATGCGTTCTATTCAACTGTCAACATTTTGGGATGAATGTTAGATCGGTGACATCGTGTACAGCGAAAGACAATTCGTGTACAACGAGAGACAACTCGTGCACAGCGAGAGACAACTCGTGTACAACGAGAGACAATTCGTGTACATAGGCCTACGTCGAATTTAATCAACGCCCATGCCTAGCGAGAGAAGGATATATGTCAACCTTTACTCGATTCCTCAGCTCTGGGACCCATGAAGTGTGTCAACCGTTACTCCACGTCTTTTCGTAAAATAAGTTTGTCGGTTACTCTGTATTGTTGTAAGTGGTAGCATTCTCCAACTAACTTGGCATCATTCACATATAATTTTACTTTCTAACGTGTCATTAACAGAACATTTAGTAGCATTAGTAAAAGTTCTCCTTCAAAGTAAATCTCGAATAATAGAACAACCATATCAGTGTAATAGATAGTCTCTGCTATCTCCGATTTCTGTTCATTTGCTTTTGATCATCATTCGCGCAACTGAAAGTAGGCCATTGCCTCTCGATTCCGAGAGTCGAGAGCTCTACCATCGAAAGCGAGCATTTTTGGGTGAGCACGTGATACAGGAACAGCTACAGTAGACCTCCGCGCTGTCTTTGAACCACCATCCTCCTGCGGGTATCTGCGCAATTTCTTGACCAATCGTCGTTATCGGCATCAAATGTTGAGAAGCTCTTTCCATCATAGTCCCCAAGCGAATCGCTGGCATTTCCACTGAATCATGAGAGGCGAATTAGGGCGTATTTTCTGCTTTGCGAATCGAGAGAAAATGAGGCATAGTCGGCGTAGAACCATAGCATCATTGCCTTGAGTTGTTCCTGCTCAACGAAAGTGCTAAACCATAAATGCAGGATTTAATTATCTAAATCAACGAAGAACCGTGTCTCATAATTATGTTACTTTCGACTTGGTTAAAACAATCATTTGATCTGATCGTTTTCTCAACCATTCCAACTACCCATCCGTCACTTCATATATGTGTTGCCAGGTGTCTGCTCTCTCAGTCACATATCTTATTTGTTATCCATCTTCATTTTTTTATGCTACGAAGTATAGTTTCATCTGTGATTTTCATGTCTCGCCATCACTGTCACAGTGAGTGTGTTATTAAGACTTTTTGTCGAGTTAGCAAGTTGACGACGATTGCGATTTGAGTTTAGCAATGATTACTGATTCAACCACTGACTGAACCTAGCTAAATAAATTACGAATACTAACTGGAAAATACCTCCATGCGAAGGGTGAAAGTGAATCGGTTGGTGAGATGATGGATTTTCTCGTTTCAGAGCCAAAACTGTCCTCGTCTCATAATATCTCCAAATCCAGTCTTGTAATCGTTCCACGAACGGTTGAAGTTGAGAGATCCGGTGTCAGTGTGATGCATTAAGACTATCCAGTCATTTGCGGTGGACCGAAGAGTGGGAACATCTCCCACGTCCACTGCATACGCTACGAAGCAATAGGGGAGGAACAAAAACAATACAGCGTTAGAAATGAGAAATCTTTCTGTGAAACTTGGATTTAAACGAACACATGGAGAAGGGGAATACTCAGACAACGATTCAAACCAGATAAACCGTAAGGTCAACAAATATAATAATAATAATGATATTATTATTATTATTATTAATTATTATTATTATTATTATTATTATTGCTATAATAATAGTAATAACAGCAACAACAATAATGATGATGTTATCCGATAAAAGTTGATAATATTAATTACAAGGATACAAATAATATAAATATCAACAATTGTAATAATTATTTTACTAGCAATGATAATTATTGAGTTTGGAATACATAGAAGGACTGACGTTAGGGAAATGTTATTGACGGCGATAGATGCCAAGGTGGAGGAGGGCAACATCCGGGCATCATCTGTAGCCAAGAACGACGAGTTGAAGCGGCGATAGAACCAGTGGCTGCGTTACAAGAGGATCATCCTCGGAACCAGTGGCGTCGCTACCATTGAGGTACAGAGGCGACTACTCCCCTTGGGATTTCCTTTGTGAAATATTCGTTTCCATTGAAAAATAACCTGAGCATTGACAACGTAACCGCAGACTCAGAGATTGCTGACTTAGTACTTAGTACTTCCTGTATAGGTCTACACATGTGGCAACGCATTTAAGATTACTGACAGGTTGTTGTAATCATTCTGCGGTGGCAGGAGTTTCCCGCCTGTGTTGCATAAACTTTAATTAGCCTACTGTAAGCCTGATAAATAGCCAGTGGCTATATATATATATATCTTTGAAGAGTAGGACCTATAACCTTTGCATGATTATGGCGGAATCGTCAGAACCAAATGATCATAGTCAGTTACATTATTGTTTACCTAAGAAATCATGTGGTTAGGGAGGATATACCCCTTCTCCTATTCCCAGTCATATCCAATCTGCCTCCTGGCCTCGAATCCTAGCGATGCCACTTCTCAGAAAGTACAGATGGTGGAAGGTTGATTGGCTTAAGGACAATTTCGGCGCCGACAAACAGGCGCAGGTGTAACAAGGTTTGGAAAAGTGGGAGGCATAAATTGCAAAATATTGCGCGAAGCGCGAAATAATTTTTTTTGCCCCCTTTTTTAATTTAGCCCCCTCCATAAATTTGAAAAATGGGGGTCACGAATTATTTTAACAATAGTTATCTTAAAGTGCCATTGGAGAAATATAAAAGAATCGATTTGGGGAGCACATGAGGGGGGCACTGAGCACTAAAACCGTTTTGAAACTGGGGGGGGGGGCGTTGCCCTCTGCCCTCCCGCTTGTTACACCCCTGCTTGAAATCGAGTTCAAGCTACCCCCGGGGGTATCCTGAAGGCGATTTCAAGTTAATCCTTACGATTTCAGATTACCTCAGGGGTAATATGAAATCGGCTTCAGGCTACCCCCCCCCCCCCCCTACTTGAAATTGATTTCAAGTTGCCCGCCGGTAACTAACTACTCCACTGTATGCAGTTCAGCCGTGCCAGTCCCAAGCCTGGAAAAAGGAGCAGGGTTCAGCGGCAAGCTTGTGAGTCTCTTAGGTAAAACCATATCTTGCAACAGAAAAGACAAATGGAAAGCTCAAACTCATTGTCGTGGCAGGTCGGTCGGTCGGTCGGGAGATGAGAGGGTCATGGACAAATCTGTGATGGGTCGTGTTGCAAGCCGAAAGGAAGCCAAGACTCAGAAGTCTCAAATCTTAACTACCAGAGCCAAGGAAAAAATTGGATACTGGAATATAAGAACATTATGATACAGGAAAGTTGGTGCAGGTGGTGAGAGAATACAAACCTTAAATATTTGGGCAGAGTGAGATGCGATGGACCTACAGTGGCGATATTGTGTCTCAATGAATAAGCATCTGCTACTCTGGTGGAGCCAAGCATGAAAGAGAAGTGGCATAATGGTCAGCGCAAAAATGATATAAGCTGTAATTGGATGGGAACTAGTAAGTGAAAGAATAATTACCATTGGACCACAAAGAGCGCATACCACCTGCAGCATTTGCTAAGTCTTCTTGTTACTTTTGATGAGTTAGGTAGAGGATTGAATTATCAAGTCAAAAGCTACGTATATTATTATTGTAATTACACTAATTTTAATTACACCAGTTAGGCTAAATCTTTATTTATCTTATATTTGTATGTAACAATGAGATGCACTTTGATCTCGTGTAACCTATTACTGATTTCACACATTTTACATTTCTTTGACTTTTATATATTATTCTTCACACCTTAAAACTAGCCTTCATCTTTATGTGTTACGTGTTTTATTAAACAGACTGGCTATCATTAGTTGAAAGCATAACAATTTAACATTTTGACTCATTCAGAGAGGGGGTAATGTGAACACGGAGGGGGTAATCTGAAATCGATTTCAGATTACCGGGGGTAACCTGAAATGGGGAAACTTGAAGTCTTTACACTGGGACAATGCGGTGGATGAGTTTGTAAGCGTTAATCAGCAATGAGAAAAACTATTACAAGAACATAATACAATTTAATTTTAAAACGTCAAATGGAGAACATGTAGGCATATTCGTCACCACAATCTATTCTTTCAGGCAACCTATCTTCAAAACCGAATACGATCTTGTAGTTTCTTCTGCTCTACAACTTGATGGTTCGTCTGTTTTTTCAACTGTTCCCGGAGACGGTCGCATTCATCCTGGAGACTAGTACAGGACCGACATTCTGCAGCATTCGATTTTGATTCAGAATGATCGATTTCAACGAGGTTCATTGACGGGTCTCAAACATTTGCAGTGTCGACTAGGAGCTCGTCCAGCAAAATCTTTGCTTATCGTTTTGTGGCTCGACAATCACGGTCTGCAGACTTCACAGGAGAGGCTTTATATGGAAGCTTTGACGTAGGGACGGCATCCTCCTTTAAAATACGATGAGCCTTCACGGTTTCACCCAGCAGTTCGCTGCTAAAATCTCTTGCTTCGGCGCTAAAGGAATTTTCTCGGCAGCAACGTCTTATCCAAACTTTATTCAGCTCGTCATTTTTTGAGAATCTGTGGCAGGGATCGCTATGCTAAGGACTTAAGTTGATGAAGGATCCTCAACAATGAGCGGAGTGATATGCAATCGTCGCTCCTTATCCGAGATGGAGGACCATTCCTATAGTGGAGGACTCGTTTCCAGGCGGGTATCGATGCTGGCATCCTTAGCCTACTTGGTGTTCTCTGCGTCGACTGGCGTGGTTGCCAACATTTCTCAGATTTAGAGCGATGACACTGGAGTCCAGCGGGACTTGAAGTTCGGAAGGAATGGATTTTGGTTTGGAACTGGGACGAAGCTTGACCAACGCAACGCACGAAACACATTCGACAAGCTACTGATTTACCTGTTTCAACGATTCTCGGTACCTGTTTAGCGCGAGAACGCCATCTACTTTTCGTCAACATTACCATATTAATCATTAATAATAATAACAACAACAATAATAATAATAATAATAATAGCTATAATAACTATAATATTAATAGTAATAATAATATTATTATTATCATTATTATAAGGTGGTGGGTATGAAAGCGGATGACCTGGAACGAGCGGTAGGGAGGCTCTCCATGCCTTACTCACATGACGCCCTTATCCTACTGCGGAATGGCTTGAACCGCTTGAGTATACCAAAGCTTCTTTACACAATGCGCGCAGCCTTATGCATCGACAGTCCTAGTCTTGCCAGATATGACTCGCTGTTGAGAACTGGAAGCCTTACCATAATAACTGACACTACTAACAAAGTCTGCACAACTTTACATGTGACACTCAGTACGACTATTAGTCTAACTCAGAGGCTTCCAGATGGGGGTGGGGGTATTTTTTTGAGTCTGAGGGGGGATATCTTGACTACCTGACACTTGGAACCAGAGTGTTTGCCTCCATCAGTTAGAGGGGATTGACGAATTTGGTCTAACTTATATAAGAAATCGTGTCACAGATAACACACATACGCTCTGCACAGACTCACCTGACGCGTCTGAAAAAGCCGTGTCACAGATAGCCTATAATGAATTACACACAGTGGTGCCTTCAGTGTACATAGACCTATCATACATTAACAACAAAAAGACCAAGGAACTGATTAACTGTTTGCTATTTAACTATTGGACGACCTGAGTGACCGCATCAGACTTTGAAATGATACATATGACACATGCTTTACTTCAGACTTTAAAGTATGCATACGTTTCTAAATAATAAAAGTAACAAAAGTAAAAAAATTTATTCTTATGGTTTTTTTGTCCTACTTAGGGGGGGTTTGTCAGAGGGGTTTTGTCAGAGGGGTTTTGTCAGAGGGTTTTTGTCAGGAAGGGTTTATCCGCGACCCGACGCCAGAGGACTCCATGGTCTAGCATGCAAAAGAAACGCAGGCCGACAATAGCGACACAGTATGCTCAATGACTTAATATATAGATCATTTCAAAGGGCGAGCATTCCTTCTCAGAAGGAACCTTTGGGTCTCACCAGAGAAGATGGAAGATGGCAAGCGACCGTGGTCATGCGGCAGGTGTCTCACTTGGGATGTGACTGTTTCAGCCACTTATGCGTCTTTATACCTGACAGCGACATCAACTGCATCAGGAGAAGCAGCAAACCGTGCAGCAATTGCCAAGAGAGCAAAGTACGCATCGATCACCCGAACGCATGTTTATGTGGCGGTGGCACTGGAGTCCAGTGGTGCTTGGAATTCCGAGGGTTTGAACTTTGTGTTGGATTTGGGACGAAGGCTGACCAATGTGACCCATGACACACTTGAGACAAGCTACCTATTCCAAAGACTCTCGGTAGCTGTCCATCGAGGGAACGCCATCTGTGTTTCGTCAACACTACCATGCTAAATAATAATAATAATAATAATAATAATAATAATAATAATATTGTCAGGCCCAGATAGTCACGCGCAGCTTTATCCATTGGCGCTATAAACTTTAGGCCCTATGTAATCAAGAAGTCGCTCATCATGGACTTAGGTCGACATCTGACTAAGGCGACAAAAGAAACGAACGAAACGAACGTCTAATTCCAGACACTCTCAGTTATAATACAGCGCTTTAATGCCGTCGCTTTTACCAGTTCCTTATTGATCGGCTGAGTTTGAAGAGTGGTAGCCGTTGAGGAGAGAAACTGTTGAGTTTACAAATAATAAATATGTATAATTATATTAACTACAATGATAATACGGTGGCACGCAGAGGCTCTTTTGTTCAACAAGACGGGGACGAGAACCTATAACGATTATAGATTATAATTAGATTATAACTAGGTTATAATTATAATCAGATTATAGATTATAATTAGATTATAACTAGATAATAATAATAATAATAATAATAATAATAATAATAATAATAATAATAATAATAATAATAATGTAGAAACGACGCAGTAATGAGACCAAAATGACTACGTCGCTAGATGGCGGCACACGTTAACAATTGATTACATAGGGGGGAGATGGGAAACGGCGTTATTTAAAATTATATGATGCTGTAATGACATTTGAGTTACTTAAAAATTGCATAAAATTGTATACTTTGATATTTCAAAGTAACTTTTCTGTGAATGACGGAATTAAATAGTTATTAACGTTAGAAGGTTTTGTCGTTGGAAACTTTTTTTTCAATGCCGAAACACGCTATAAAAGACACGCTGTATAATACGTCGTTATCGCTTCTCGGCCTTTTGGCCAAGATCAAAGCGTTTACTTACTTGTCGGCTTAATACCCCGACATGTACTTTAACCAGGCTGCGTGATGCCCTCTGGGCTCTCGGCCTAGGCTGGTGGTCAGATAATCCCTGATCCGCTACCCTGGTTTTCGTACCTTCCCCCCCTCAGTGAGGGAGAAATGAAAAAAAATGTCGTTACAAGGCAGCAGAAGTTTGACAGGTAGTGTTAAGACAGTAATGCGATGCTGTCCAACACGCCGATCGCATGCGGGGGCCCGTGTTAAAGTGACCCGCTGGGGCAATTTTTGCAAATTTTAGCAAATGAAGTAAAGACAAGTAGGTCACTTGTTGTCTATTTTCATAGGCACTTGGCTCGTCAACATGACGATAATCGTCATTGTCATTATGTCACTATCATTGCTATAGCTATTATAATTATAATAATAATGTGCAATATAATTAAGCTTGTTATTATGTATCTATTCGTATAGAGAGAGAAAAAAATATTTAGATTATAGGTTATAATTAGATTATAACTAGATTATAATTATAGTAATAATAATAATAATAATAATAATAATAATAATAATAAATTTGAGGCAGCGGACGTGGTGGGCGGAAAATTTTTAATGTCCGACTATTTAGCAAAAATACCGCGTAACGAGTAATCGTCAGAGTTGGATTTTAGCATCGTCTAATGGATTAACAACTCGTGACCCGATTGATTATTTTCACCACATCTTGTTCGCCAAGACCACAACACGATTGGTTTGTCAAACTTTCGTTTCAACTTATATGTAGCCGTGCATTTGAATTGATGGCCGCTTGCCATGCTTTAAGGCCAGCGACGTCAACGTTGCCAATGGCAACGATTACTGTTTAAATGGCGGCGCATTTGAAAACAAACCGATTTGAAACTCAGATGAGTCAAAAACCTTGTAAGGGCCAGGGGGTTTGCGGGGTGTGTTGGTTGTCCTTCAAAACCCATGCCTCAGATGGCACGATGCACCGGCACGGCCCTCTAACCGCCCCTTGTCCAGGTTCCGACCAGCCACCGGCGGACGGCCCTTTAAAGCATAATACCACAAGACAGTCGTCTTCTACCACTAGCGTGCAGATCTCTTACTCACGGGAGCTGTCGACAGACGTTGGGCCGATCGCTTCTCAGCTCTCACATCCTGTTTCACCCGGTCTTCTGATTAAGAGAATCCCAAAAGCAGCAAGGCCATCTTGTGCTGCTCTCCTGGCCGATATAATCCAAGCAATTGTAAGAGAACCAAATTGCGTTGCAAAATGGTTCGATTTGCTGGCCTTCGGTGGAACTGTACTAGTGAAGCCAAGAAGAGGTGGACGAAAGCACAACATGACCAAGATGATTTTGTCCCGCATTACCGAATGGGGACTGCAGGGACCAGACCAGTCGACTAACGATGAATTGCCACTGACGTCAAGTCGTAAGCTCAAGTCCGCTAAATGCGACCACGCCAGATATTTAGCCTCAACAGTTGCAAGCAAGCTGGAGGAAGGCAATTTCAAAGCAGCCATCCGTCTCATCTGCAGCGAGGATAAACCGGCACTGGACACACCTGAAACTCTGGCCGCGCTTAAGAAAAAGCACCCGCCTGCACCAGTGGACAGGAGAACCCCATGTGATCCAGACAGTTCCGATCGCTTCATCCCGCTTCAAGTTTCTAAAGAAGATGTCGCTAGGGCAATCTCCTCTTTCCCTGCGGGTTCGGCTGGTGGTCCAGATGGCATTATTCCACAACACTTAAAGGATCTGATGGCCTATGGAGTAGATGACAACATCGGGCAACATCTATCTGACCTTGTCAATCTGCTCCTAAAGGGAGGTCTATCCGAAGAGGTGAATGAGGTCATCTATGGGGCAAACCTTTTAGCCCTGAGCAAGAAGGACGGAGGCATAAGACCGATCGCCGTGGGCTACACATGGCGTCGTCTGGCGGCAAAGTGCGCTAATTCGCATGCGGTAACAAGGCTGTCTCAACTGCTCGCCCCCATTCAGCTTGGAGTAGGCATTCCAGGAGGCGCTGAGGCAGCTGTCCATGCGACACGTCGCTGGATTTCCACAATGCCTGAGGACAGCGTCCTAGTGAAGCTCGACTTCGCCAATGCCTTTAACACTCTGCGCAGAGATTGTCTTCTAGAGGCAGTTGCTAGAGAGATCCCAGAGCTCTACCACTTTGCTCACGCTGCCTATTCAAACCGTCCACTGTTGCGCTATGGTTCAAACACAATTCGATCCGAAGAAGGAACGCAGCAAGGCGATCCTTTGGGACCTCTGGAATTCTGTCTTGTGCTGCAATCGATTCTGATGAAGCTTCGTTCGGATCTGCGTATCGGATATCTGGATGACCTGACATTGGGAGGTAACAAGGAAACAGTGGCCGACGACGTTCAATTAATCGAGCAGGAATCAAAGAATCTGGGATTGCTATTGAACCGCAGCAAATGCGAAATCGCGTGTCACAACACCCAGATGCCGAACAATGATCCTGCGTTCCAAGAGTTCACGAGCATAGCCCTCGAGGACATGACCTTGTTGGGTGCACCTCTGATTCCAGGTCCAGCTGTGAACATGGTCGTTAATTCAAAGGCCAATGACCTCGAGAGGGCAATCGGAAGATTGTCCTTGCTTTATACACATGACGCTCTGGTTCTGCTGAGAAACAGTCTAAGTGTACCGAAGCTCCTGTACAGTCTGCGCACAGCCGTCTGCGCTGATTGCCCGGGCTTGGCTCGGTTTGATCAACTACTGAGAGAAGGACTGTCAACCATCTTAAATGTGGACCTTGACAATGACCGCTGGCTCCAGGCTTCTTTGCCGGTGAGAGATGGTGGTCTGGGAGTTCGTTGTGCATCTACACTGGCACTTTCTGCCTTACTGGCTTCTGCTGCTAGTACAAGCGAACTCCAGGCATGCATCCTACCAACAGAGTCTGCTGAGGAACCATATGAACTTGCGAGTTCAGCACTCAACGCTTGGAAGACCCTGACAGATGCAGAACCACCAACTGGAGCAGCGAGTCATCGCCAGAAAGAATGGGACCTCCGATTCACAGACAAGGCATGGAAAGGTCTGCTGGATTCCAATAACAATCCATGCGACCGTGCTCGCCTGCTGGCCTCACGAGCACCTCATTCTGGAGACTGGATGCTAGCGCCCTCTGTGACTGCCCTAGGCCTGCGCCTCTCAAATGAGGATGTACGACTGGCAGCCGGGTTGAGGCTAGGAACGACGCTCTGCGAGCCACATTTGTGTCACCAATGTCAAGAGAGCGTCGACGCAAAGGGGCTCCATGGACTAATTTGTAGAAGAGGCAGTGGAAAACATCAACGACATAGCATGTTGAACGATGTCATCTGGAGAGCTCTTGGCAGGGCGAAGATTCCAGCGCTAAAGGAACATCTCGGCTTGCTAAGAGAAGATGGAAAGCGACCGGACGGCGTCACGCTCATTCCTTGGATACGTGGTCGATGTTTGGCATGGGATGTGACAGTGCCCGACACCTACGCCAAGTCACATCTTGTCGACACATCTATCAGAGCTGGCGAAGCAGCCGAACGCGCAGCTAAGACGAAGAGGGCCAAGTATTCCACCATAACCAACACCCACGACTTCGTAGCCCTCTCCTTGGAATCCGGCGGCGCTTGGAGCAGTGAAGGACTGCAGTTCATCTCAGAGTTGGGTAGTCGAACGAGTGCTACAACCCACGATCCAATGGAGACGTCATTTCTGTTCCAACGTATCTCAGCTGTCCTTCAGCGTGGGAACGCAGCCTGCCTCTTCGGGACATTGCCAACACTCACTTAGCTCATCATGGGCGATAACATAATAATAATAATAATAATAATAATTTGAAACTCCAAGCGATTGCTTAGCATAATAATAATAATAATAATAATAATAATAATAATAATAAAGAGAATAATAATAATAATAATAAATATAAAATTATTATTATTATTGCTATCAATATTATTATTAATATTTAGCATTTCTTACATAATAATAATAGTGATGATGATGATGATGATGATAATAAAAGTAATAATAATAAAAGTAATAATAATAATAATATTATTATTATTTTTGAGAAAGTGACTAGCCATTCCAGAACAATTCCCCCTATTTTTTTTTAGTCCCGAGGAATATTTGTACCTCGGAAAAAGAAAAAAATAATAAAAACGAATTATTTGTAAGATTCTTTGGTACTCTACTCTTATGGGAAAGTGGTTATATTGATTACAAATATTATTTAATTAAATTCTGCAGAGTAGAGTGTCCTCTTACTCCATGAGTTGTCTTGCCTGTAGTCTAGTCTACTCATACAGCATTTACCTGTGTAGTTGACTGTAAAACGATCCCTTCCAGTTAGTCAACTCCAGAAGCTCCACAGGACAATCGGTGTCGACAGAATTGGGAAGCGGTTGATTGATTCATCGCATTCTACAACACGGCCATCACCAACATACAAGCCAGCGATCGTTTGATATTGCAGAGATCCATTACCAATCTTAAACACTTCAACTGCGTAGTAAAGCTATCAGTAAACCACTGTGCTACTGCACAACGTGCTGTGTTGTGCCTATTTCAGATGAGAAAATAAAGGTTTCTGTCAGTATGGAAGCTTTTATAGCCTACATACCAACTGAAAACGAAAATGAAGGCGTAGGCTGAGATGTGCAGAAGTGCTCAAAAGATAATGGTAATAGCAACTTAATTACTAGAAACAATGATTAATGGACTTGTGCAATTGAATAGGTCTATACGCATGGGCGCTCTATCTGCTGCATTTCGACACTTATATTTTTACCTCCAGCATCCATATAGTTGCTTGTAGAGAAAGTAACTTAAATATCCCATTTCATAGAAGCGCATTCATTGGTATTGGTCTCAGTTGCGTCAGACCTTGAACTGTTGCATACGATTGGGTGGATCTGTTGCAACAGATGGTGAAAGATCTCGTCCGAACGTCATTCGTTATAAATAA
The DNA here is from genome assembly GCA_959347315.1 of Bimastos eiseni. Lineage (NCBI taxonomy): Eukaryota > Metazoa > Annelida > Clitellata > Crassiclitellata > Lumbricidae > Bimastos > Bimastos eiseni. Next base: position 20,142,956 of record OY365818.1, on the reverse strand, counting down.
TCAGCCCAGGCGATGACAATCGGTGGATAAAGAAAACTCAACAAATCCTTTTTATTTCAAATCTTAATGCATATATCACCTACGTAAATGTTTATCTTGTAAGATTTATGTTCTTCCTTCCATATAATTATTATATTCCAGTTTTATACCGTTACCGCTGAGTCTAAAAGATCGTCGCTTTTATTTCGTATCTTCAAGTTTGACAGCTCATGCGATTATACTACTTTTCAATCAGAAATCGTCATCTCAAGGGTTATCTGTAGTCCTAATTATAGCTCGCGGTTATCAATAGTCCATTGAATAAACAGCTGACCTACTATTTGGATTTTTAGTGATGCTTTAGAATTTTGGAGATTACGATTAAGAGACTGGTCTAGAAAATTTCAGCAATACTAAACGTGCATGTATATATATAATATATATATATATTTGCCCGACACTAAATGTTTCCATTCCAAGAAGTTACAATCAGTGGAATTTAGCGGAATCAGTAAAACTGCAAATTAGCCTATCTAACTCATTCTTTCGATTATCTTTGGATCAAAATTCGAATGACAAAGAAACCTGTTTATGAAAGTACTTGAAAATGTTTTTAGAATGCGAAGTCCAGTCTCACAAAGCGCTACAATGTATGCAAGCATACAAATCAATGTGTGCTGGTAGCGTATAAGAGAATATAAATCATTGGCAATTATTTGAGTTAACAAGTAAACCTTCTACAATATAAAACATAGGAATGTTGCAGAAAATAGATTACAAAGAGAATCTGATCCCCCAGAGTTTGATCAGATGCTTTTGAACATCATTCGCGCTGCTCGAAGTAAACCACTCGACTGCCAACCCCCATCAACATGCCACACAAAGAAAGTTGTATCCTGGCAAGTAAGGCAAGATGACAAACATCTGTCGAACCACCATCCTGCTGAATAACTTTGGGCGCAATTGGCACCAGGCCATCTGTCGTTGTCAGCATCAATTGTTGAGAAGCCTCTTCCATTGTGTTGCGCAGTCGCTCTCAGAGAAGTGTTGGTGAGCGAATCGCCGGCATTTCCGCTGAACCCCGAAAGTTGAAGGGCGTATTTGTCGCTTTCTGAACCAATTGCGAAGGTGGCATATTCGGCGTAGAACCAACTACCGCTTCTGTCGAGCTGTACCTGTAAGACACAACAAGGAAACTTGAATAGTTTATGGTATAATCGATAATTATTGGACGTATGATTTTGTCTATTCTTTGACATTGTTTGTTGTTTAAAATTGCGATCAGATGACTTCGAACAAGGAATCGAGGCATTGGACAAATTCCGATCCACGTAAGCCAACGCAAACCTACTCTTGGAACGGTTTTAACATTCGAGTTCGTTATTAATGTCACTTGCTAATTACTAGCCAGGATATTTGACTGTTCTAGCGGTCGTAGTAATTTGTCAAACGCCCAGTTCTACCATCCTCAGAACCTGGACAAGCCTTTTGGTAGGCTACCATCAAGTACTTAATACCAAGCGCTGTTTTGATTAGTCGACGTACCGCGATACACACGGAACAGACTGAATGCGCTCCACTGGCTCTCGTACCGTGTCATCGCTTTGGTCTGGTGGGTCTCTCCTCCTCCTCTGTCTATCTTTGTGACTACTGAGCGAGGCCTACTCATCGCCCCATTTGCCCGCACAACTACGAAACAAGTTGGTGCCTTCTCGGTAGTTGGCCCCTCGATCTGGAACGTTGTCGTTGCGTTTGTCGCCAAGAGTCCACTCAGACTGTTTTTGCGCTCGATTAAGTCGCTTTAAGACTGTTCTTTTCAGTCGGGTGCGCTCCTGAGTAGTAGTCTTGAAGGGCGTAGGCCATAGCCAGTATGAGGCAAGATGGGGCGAGTGCCTCGTCATAATCCCAAAACTAGTCAAGACGAGGCATACGTTGTTTGGCTTCGATATGAGGATTAGAATAACGTGTGAACTGTAAAGAGTATTTAATTTTCTTGTCCATCTTGAGTGGCTTCTTCTCGAAGCGTTTGACCTGGAAGCGCCTCCGATTAGGTTGTACTGACATTCTCCTGATCTCTTTGCTTGCTATACACACACTACAATCTCTTATAGATTACATTTCCTCCAGGACTCCTCCAATACCTTTTCCAAACCCTAGTTCTTCTTCTCAGTCATCGATCCCAGTTTTCTCTTGCCACTGAACAGCACTCTTTTTCCAACAAGACTGTATTGGTCCTCGTTCCTGAAATCACCAAAATCACGAATCTCTCTCTCTTTCTGCTGACAACTTCCCTATGGTCTTTAAACACTTTCTCGTCACTTCCATTCTCAAGGAAGCAACAGCTGACAAGGAAAACCTGTCATGCAACCGCCCATCTATCATCTCTCCCTTCTATCTAAGTTTTAACTGAAACAATTGTCTTTAACCCTCTCAACGACTACCTCCTTCCAACTCATCCACAACTCCCAGCAATCTGGCCTCACTAAGCAGGGCCCCCCCCGTGCCGAGGCAAAGCCAGCGGGCTGTGGCCCAGGGCGCAAATGTGGAAAGGGTGCAAATTTTAGGATGGAATAACTTATTATTCCATTAAAATGCACTTATTTCAAAATGTGGGGCGCCAGATTGATGTTAGGCATAGGATGCAATCATATCTCGGTACGGCCCTGTCACTAAGCGCAACTCCACAATAATCCTATAGACTTGCTGCTCTGAACAACAAGCTGGTCAGCCGTCACAAATCGCTGCAAGTTTCGTGTCTCTGTCTCTTGACATCTTCGCCGCATTCGTATCCATTGATCACAGCCTCCTTCAAGATAAACTATCTTCTTGGTTAATAGACGTCTCTGGCAATAGACTACTATATTCCAATCGTATTGATTGGTAGCCAATTGATGAACAAATGGGTCTGAGACACCTGTCTCAGACCCATTTGTTCATAACCCCTGAGGCTTTCCTTTCCAAACTGAAGTCTCACCTTTTCAAGAACTCTTTATCTACACCACTTGATCACCCATTCTCGACCAAAATCGAATCCCGGCCTAACGGTGACTCTGCCTCCTCTGGAAACATGCCGGACTTCGACCTCCCTCGGACAACCAACTGATTCGACGGAGCGCTCGTGAATAAGCTGGTGACATCCACTTTGGTTTCGAGAGGAACTTCAGAATTTTGGAGTTCGCGACTTCGATTAGGATTATCAGCTTCCAGGACATGAGAAATTTATCCGGGGTAAATGCTCGGGTATAAACCTCCTGAATTCTCAATCCACAAACAATGGAAGGGATGGGGACGATTTTAAAGAGGAATACTAGGAACACAGTAGGGATAGCGATAGCAGGGATATGAAAAGGATGTGACGGGTGAAGCAGAGGGCACGAGGATGTGAGCATAGGGGATTCGCCTTATCTTGATTTTGCCCCTTGCTACTTGCTACTACTATATAAATCTTCACAATGAATGAATGAATTGTCACTTGTCCTTTACCATCAAGAAAAAAAAAGAAAAAAACTATTTTACTCAAGTAGGCCTACATCTATGACTAAGATAGCTTACTAGCTGAAAACATTGCGATATGAATTCTGAAGTACCTCTATGCGAAGGGTGTAGGTAACTCCAACTCTGTTGGTCAGGCGATGGACTATTTCATTTCCCAGCCAAAACTCTCCTCGTCCAATATCTCCAAATCCATTCCTGTATTCGGTCCAGGTTCGGTTGAAGTCCAGAAATCCGTCAGAACGATTCATAAAGACGATCCAGTTGTTTACGATTGGCAACTGAGTTTGGTTCTTGGAGCAGATATCGTGGTCGTTGAGACGTCTGTCAATGGCTTCGAGACTTCTCAGGATAGCTCTCATTTGCTCTTGAACACTCTGAAATTGCTCCTGCGAGCGTTGGTCCAGTGCTTGAAGACTTGTCATAACGTTGTCTTGCTGTCGTTTTCTTTCCTGATTTGAATCAGCGAGTAACTCACGCATACTTTGAAGGCGCATGTTCAGCACACGAATTACCTCAACATTCAGCTCCTGTACGATGCAGTTTGATGAATCTCCATTCTCACAAGTCTGTTCAGTCGATTGTCCTTTCACCGGAAAGATTATATCATGCATTAACATTATGGCGAATGCTGCAAAGTAATAAGCCACACGAGAAGTCATGGCGAAAAACTTTCTCTGTGAAATGGACGAAAACACACCGTCGGCAAGTGACTGCTTGTTTCAGACAAAGAAAGTCAGATTTAACTTCATATATTATACGGAACTAAACAAATCCTGCCTGGTAGCCGATATACAAATTCTACGAAGGCATTTTAAGGTAGAGTTGCACACTAATTGCACGACTGTGTCAAGTGGATAATTATGGGCTTTGCTAATGTTCAATACAAATCAACAGCCTACGTATACTGGTTGTTTGTACGTTTAGCTGTGTACGTGTGTATGTGTGGGTTACATGTGGTCTGTGGTCTTCTAACTAATCGGGGACTGCTCACGGGCCATTGGTATTTCACGGGTATTGAATTGAATGTTTCGTCAGGTTCTTGTAGGACGCTATATAAATGTTCATAAACATACATGCATACGTACATACAGACATACATACAGACATACATACAATGTCTGAGTTGAGCTCTGAATGTTCGTTTTAAACCAATAGGCACCTAAAGTTTCGGGTTTACGCACGTAAACCCCTACGCCTAGCTATTTACAGTCAGGACTGCAACAGGACTGCAAACATGTTGGTTTTTTTGGTTATTTGGTTTTTTGGTTTAAAAAGTTCCTGAAAATGGAAATTTTTGGCTTTTCTGTTTTTAAAATAATTTTTTCATTAAATTTACTAACAGTACTAGTATATTAAAAATTGTGTGTTATTCAGTCCGAAACCAAGCAAAATTAATTATAAAAGCGAGTTGGAGCTCTTTTTCATGCTGTGTTTGATGCTTTTTATAACAAACTGTTGTGACAAAATTCAATTGAAAACTAAAAACCAAAAAACTAAATAAAACCAAAAAACTAAAAACCAACTTTTGATTTGTTTAAATCCTGGTTTTTTGCACCCATGCATACAGTTTTTGCGCCCCTATAGTTGTTCGCACCCCTACAGTGCGCTTTGCGCCGTCAATGTTTGGCTCGAAAATTGATGCAGACAACACTGAACGTAGCAAAGCCCTTGTGAACAGGGATGTGGTCTCAAGACCGTGGTCTTGGTCTCGAGACGGTCTCGAGACCGGAAAACTGCGGTCTTGGTCTTGGTCTCGAATGCATCGGTCTCGGTCTTGGTCTCGGCCCTACGCGCTTGTTATCGGTTTATGACGTGCTGACCATCATATACATGTTACTATAGGCAAAAAATGCATTTGCAACGAAACAAGCCATTTCAAAATTTGCTTTCACAAATGACAAGGTTTTGGAACAATCTATTAATTATGTGGGCGGCCACGTGTAGTCAATGTTAACCTACAATTCTGAGTACAGGTAGGCCTACACCATTCACACGGAACGTTAATCTACTTGTTCAGATGCCTTCTTTAGAACCAATCGTATAAGGTGAGTGTAGGTAAAGTGGGACACTTAAGTGAATGGTGTGCAGTCGTATAGTAGGCATATTACAACAGACCAAATTAAATGCATTAAAAGACAGTTTAGACATAGTCTGATCCCAGGTGCTATTAAAGTGGGACAAAAACGCTATTAAAGTGGTCCATACCCTGATGCTGCTTAGAGTGGAATGATATGCTATAATTTCTTCGGAAGACGGTAAAGTGGTCCACCTACTGCTGGTAAAGTGGTCCAATACTGACATACCCTTTGAATAGGCCCATCATAATTTATATAGAGCTAGTTAAATATAAAAAAGATTGGCCTAAGAAGTTCAAATTGCTAGGTTATTACTAAGATGCATATATATATATATGTGGTCTCTCCTTTTTGCCTGAAATAATTTGATAAGATAAAAACCGTTTCACCGTACATGGCAAACCATTTTCAAACAACTTCTTTAATGCAGCCCAATGCTCGAGCTGCCGACAGGCTTGCGTATGTATTGAATCTGGATGCTGCGCTGCATATAAGCTGAAACCGGTTAAACCAATATTGTCCTGCCATCCTATTGTTTTCCCTGATAAAATGCCACGTAAGACTGTTCTTGACTGCAAACTGGTATGCCAAACTTAGCAGAGGCCTATTAAGAGGGCGCGGCGGGAATCCACGCCTAGATAAATCTTTCAAATGGTCCGCTAAATCAGTCTGGATGATAGCCACTAGCATGTTCATTGCGCTTAGCCTCGCAAGTCAATCAACGCTGGAATGTAGATTTTGGCATAGGCCTATCCCGGGGTCGAGAAATCGTCGAAGACTTAACTACATGAAATTCATTTATGTCCCTCTCTGTGCGAGCAGGATCCCATTTGCTCAATTTGCGCCTCGGATTCTTCTTCCAATATAAAACAATCATCGTATTGGCCTGTAAATCAGCTGAAATAGGCGTAAATGTTGACATTGAATATTACATATCAACATTGTTTGCCTATTTCAGCTGGATTACGGCGTCCTACTTTAATAGCGTGTTGTTGTCTCACTTTGATAACACAGCTGTCAGTAAAGTGGGACACTTGAAATCAAGCAGGCTGTGTTATTGTGTGTTGACATTTGCGAATAATTTCAGTCGGTGGTTATTCACTTTGTCAATATATTCCCAAAAAGTTGCATTCAATATAATTATTTCTATTTAGCGTTGATACGGTATTTAGCAAGTTAATGAGAACGAAATTTTGAGCATCGTAAATTTACTAATTTTTTTGCTAGTTACATAATACACTATCAACCAAAATAAATACAAATGTTTAAAAGAAAAATGTATATCTGTGGCGGACAGGCCACAAGGCTTGAATGAATGATTTATTTAAATAATGGGCTCGCCATAGCGTTATTTTACGTATATTTTTTTTAAGTGTTGCGTATAGGAAGGATGACCGATCGGCCGTTTTTAGTTCATCGCATAGCTTGCAGACGCATGAATTGGCTTGAGTGTAGCCTGACACACATTGCACTGGCATCAGGGCACGGTCCGTGCCCTGATCGTAGGAGTCAACAGGCTGGCTGAAAGAGAAAGACCGATCGTGAGAAATGCTCACAGGTCTGGGTGTCGTTCGACAGTGCGTAAAAGACCCGATCGTTGGAAATGAATGAATGACAGTTCTGTACGGGAATACGGGGAAGATGGTGACCCCGTCGGCGGCCGTGAGAAATAGAGATCGGTAGAGACAAATCAAAGCAGAGGATAAAGGATTGTCTTCGGTAAATATTCTTACTGGCTACCTATGGTGGTCATTGTTACTCCTCTCGTTTTACCGAAGTATAATCACTTTAATGTCTAGTTGCAATATCTTGGCTCGCGGTTTCCCCGTGAGGCTTTGACGTGCGAGACTAGCCGCAGAATTTCTTCTTGTAGATCTAACTACATAATCTCCTTTCGGGAACTTCCTCGAAAGATCTGTCCGTGGTTCGTTCCAGTGTATAAGAGACAGAGTACAATTTCTTCAGAGAAAGTGATTATAATAATACAGGTCTTTGTGAAACATAGAGGTAACGTGGTGACACTTACCTCAGGTGCCTGTGAGAGAAACGAAGTTTACGAGAGTTGGTGCATTACCGTTGGTCTTAGCTCTAGGTGACGAGTACAAAAATATGATCCTACGATGGGAGGAATAAACGCAGTCCCTGAGAGTTACAGACATGTGAGAGTCTGGGTGATCGAATACTAAAGTACATAACAGATGAAAGCAGGCCGAGAAATATACTTGTTGGCTACCTAGTTCGGTCGTAGCTACTCCTACCGGTTTCCAGCAGATTGTCGGAGACGTGAACATTCGTGTGACCGAAATCGAGAAAATTCGGGTGGCCGAGACCAAGAGAGTTCGGGTGGCCGCAATAGTAGAAGTTCTGATGGCCGCAAGAGATACAAGCCGGGGAAATTCCCGGAGTAGCAGCCGTACAGACCGAGAGAGCTGCCGGTGGAGCGTTGGCACTTACGGGAAAGTTTCTCAGTGGATACGTTCGATAAAATACGGGGAAGGTGATCCCATTGATGCGTTCGACGATTACAAGAAACGGTCGTGACTGGTGCCGAAGACCTCAATAATTGCGGGTGTTTCCGCATATTCTTTTGCCGGTACAGTGTCGTTAATATATATACATGGCTACCTAACGTGGTCATAGTTACTTCCGGGGTTTTCCGGCAGCACTTGGGTTGTCGGAGACCGTGGAAGTTCGGATAGCCGAGCTTGTTAACATTCGGGTGGCCGTGATAGATACAGACTGGGTAAGTCCCAGGATTAGCGATTGCATGTAGTCAGATAGGCCCCGGTGACCGAGAGTGGTACAGACCGTGAATGAGTTCGGGTGGCCGTTCGATAGAAGTACCGGGAAATTCCCGAAGGACCCGCTGGAAATACACGTGGAGGGTGGCCACGTTAGAAGAGCACGTACAAACAAGAGAAAACACTGGTGCCGATTGATGCCTTCAGGTTACAAGTCAAATAACTCTTCTTCGTGGTTTTATGATCTTTCGATAAATACTCTTGTTTGTTATCTACGTTGGTCATAGTTACTCCTCCCGGTTTCCCAAAGTCTCGGTATATTATACGGTGTTGGCGGGAAATTGCCAACGCAGAGGACGGTCAATCGTGTACATGATAACTTATGCGTATGAGGCCGGTATGCCACGCAAGGAAATGGACCAAGAGGCAGGTGAAAGTCTGGGTTGTCCCTTGTCGTCCGATACCCAAGTATGAAACAGATGAACGCAGACGTGAAAGTCTGGGCAGTCGGAAATGGACCAAAAGGCACGTGAAAGTTTGGGTACTCGGAAACCCAGGTTAGAGATAACAAGTAGACCCGTAGACGAAGAATTGATCGATGCGTAAATATTACTGTTGGCTACCTACGTTAGTCATAGATACTCCTCCCGTTTTCCCGAAGTGTATCTACTTGAGTATCTGATCCAAGTGATCGATACAAGTACGTGTTTGGATAATCGAGTACCCAGGTGAATACATGGTTGCTTGTCGTCACACACAGTTCCGAGAAATGACTGAAGTGCGAGGTCGGGCCCCCTCGTGCGTAGGTTGGATCGAAGACCTGTGTGCAGAAAGCGAAGGTTATAGACAGAAGATCTTCACTATCAGAGTCCGTGATCACCATGCCAGTGTCATTTTTATCGAAGCAGATTATATCACTGTTGGTGGGGGTAACTGCCAATACAGAGGACGAGAACTTACTCCGTCAATTTTGGGTGCATGATAAGATATACGTGTGAGGCGTTTTGCCACACACGGAAATAGATCGAGAGAAACGTGTTGAGTAGAAGGCGTGATAGCTGTGTCTAGCATGATATGACGAAGAGCTATGAGACTGGTAGTGTCTAGGACGACAGACTTTAGAGAGTTGCGAACAGTAATGTCAAGGAGTACAAGACGTTGAATTTTGCTCCCGATATGACTTAGGGACTTGTCTCAAGTATATCTGAACCTCGTAACTTAAAAGGACTTTTGGTGTCCCTTATTGGCGATAGTTTCAGAGTCACAATGTGCTGAACGGTACGACATCAGGTAGAGAAGAAGAAGAAGCAAGTAGCTTGGAAGGTATGCAAGGCGAGGAAGACTCCTGTCGGTATGATTATGAACCCTGTTTTGAGTACGGCCATCCTCAGAACGTTGCCCATCCGGCGACCACGGAATAGGCAGAGTCAGACCTCGTTCGAACCTCGTAACCTTTCTTGGAGAAGAGGCCCGTCCTTAATCTTACTGGTTAGAGCGATCATCCTGGTAGATATCGAGAGCAACCATTTGGCATTGAGATTTGACAGCGAAGTGACTCGGGCAACTCCAGACGTGTCAGCCAGCTAGAGTCGACACCGTCCGAGAGCTAGGCAGGCGCTCGGGCGGCAGAACGCCACATATCTATGGAGCCCCTAAAGGGACATGAAAGAAGAATATTTTAACTCGTGCGCACGAGATAGATACAAACTCGTTCCCACGACTTACTAAGTCGTGGGAACGAGTTAATAACTTGTGCGTACGACTTATTAACTCGTTTCCTCGACTTAATAAGTCGTGCGCACGACTTATTTGACCAATAGCAGACCGACTTTCCGTGACGTAAGCAAACTTCTATTTCGGCGATATAATGGCGTCGACCCTGGGCATATTGTTTGCGAACACATGCCCTAGTTACCAAGCAGTAAGCTGGGAAGTAAACGGCAAGTCCTACGATATCACTGGCCCCGTGTCCAGGACCTTGGGATTCGTAATCGTAATCTCCAGACTTCTAAAGCGCCACTTGAAAGCTATGCGCAGGGCACTAGCTTATTCACGAGCGCTGCGTCAAATCGAAAGGGTTGTCCAAATGATAGTTCCGTGGGAGGTCCGAGTTCGGTTTCCAGAAGATCAGCAGGGAGGCAGAGTAGCTGTTAAGGAGGGCATCGCATTCGTCGAGGAGTGACAGATGGCATGTCACGTAATGAGTCTGGGTAAGAGTTCTTGAAAAGGTGGGATTTAAGTTTAGAATCGAAAGCCCGAATCACTCTATCTTAAACATTGTTCCGTTTATAGAACTTTATATGTGTATCCCCATAAATACCAAAATAGAAGTGTGTGAACGTCACAGAAGAATTAGCCTGCTATTGGTCAAATAAGTCGTGCGCATGACTTATTAACTCGTTCCCTCGACTTAGTAAGTCGTGCGCACGAGTTATTAACTCGTTTCCTCGAAATAGTAATTAAGTCGTGGGAACGAGTTGTTATCTCGTGCGCACGAGTTTGTATCTCGTACGCACGAAATAAAATATTCTTCTTTCATGTCCCTTTAGGGGCTCCGTATATATCCGCTAAATAATGACAGAATTTATTATTGCCGAACACCGTAAATAAATAGATATTGAATAACTATCATAATAATAAGTAAGTAAGCCTCGCTTGTGTAACTGTCCCACTTTAGTGACACTCCTACTGTAAGTAATTTATAGTGTGATATTCTCAGGCCGAAGCCAAGGACTGAACCTGCAAAAGTTCAGACTGGCCGGTAAACTATTTTCTGGACCATTATTAAGATTAGTATTCTTCAACATTAAAATTAATGTTTTAAGCGTGTTATTTCGTTTTGGCGTCTTAATGAATTGAATTGTTTATAAAAAAGAGTATCGGTCTTGGTCACGAACCCTCGGTCTTGGTCTCGAACCACCAGGTCTTGGTCTTGGACCACCGGCCCGGTCTTGGTCTTCTCGGTCTTGGTCCTCTCGGTCTTTAGGTTTTGGTCTCGTGCCCAACACTGCTCGTGAATAGAATAGGCCCACACGTTCTTCTGTAGTTACACGATATAGTAAACACTAAACACGCCCAACTCTATAATTGCATGTTGTAAAGTCATGGGAGACAATTAAGTCGAACAGAATCACAACACAGGGCCACGCCTCGATGAAGATAGGCAGACGCAATGAAGTCGTCGATAACGCTACGCAAGACAATTATGCCAACACGGAACCTTGCCTTAATTAAGAGGATTCAAACCACACGTCACATGCAGCGATGGAATAACGTTTCATTCCGTTAAATGGGTCAACTTGACGGACTCTAATAATTTGTAATATATTACTTATAATGATTGATCCTTTATTTGGTTGTATTTATGCCTTGGATGCGTTTAGTTTGTGTTTGTATTTGTAGATGTTTGTGTATTTAGGCCTATGTATGTATAGGGCTGTTAACAATACTGGAAACAAGTATTGCGATACCAATACCAATACTTTTTCTTAAAAGTATTGCGATACCAATACCAATACTTTTTCTTAAAAGTATTGCAATACCAATACCAATACTTTTTCTTAAAAGTATTGCAATACCAATACTTTCACCAATACTTTTTGGCGAGCAAGTTTCCTGTTTATTCACACAAAACATGTGCTAAAGAAAAAAGAGTATAATTACACTATTATTTTTACATACAAAAAAAATCAGTAAACTAGAATTACAATTATTTTCACATGTCAAAGATCTGTATATTTACAATAATAATTTTTCGTGAAAAAATCAGAATAACTGCAATTATTATCAAAATTTTATTATTTTCAAAATGTGTACTACTCAAGCGTGCTACACGAAGGCCTATCGGTAATGCGCTTGCGCGCGTAGCATGCGGTTGCGAATTCGACTCCGTGCAACGACCCTGGGCAAGTTGTTTGCGAACACATGCCTTAGTTACCAAGCAGTAGGCTGGGAAGTAAACGGCTAGTCCTACGATATCACTGGCCCCGTGTCCAGGACCTTGGGATTCGTAATCGTAATCTCCAAATTTCTAAAGCGCCACTTTAAAGCTAAGCGCAGCGCACCAGCTTATTCACGAGCGCTGCGTCAAATCAAAGGGGTGTCCAAAGGATAGTCCGTGGGCGGTCAGAGTTCGGTTACCAGGAAGTCAGCAGGGAGGCAGAGTAGCTGCTAAGGAGGGTGTCGCATGGTCGAGGATTGACAGGTGGGATGTCAAGTAGTGAGTCTGGGTAAGAGTTCTTGAAAACGTGGGATTTTAGTTTAGAATGGAAAGCCCGGGGTGTGATGGACAGAGGCGCTAGGGACAGATGATGCTGCATGACGGGAAATGATGGTGATTCGTCCGTTACCGGCTCAAGGGCCTAGGAAAAGGAGATGAGCACTTCTCCAACGTTCCATATGGAATATGGACTGACTTTACTACTCAATGATGAGCGTAGAGGGGGAACACTGTATCCGATCGTTTCCCTATTTATAGATTCCTTATATTCTGTGACGAACTGCCACCCTGACCTAGATTTCCGGGGTATAACCTATCTTGGGTCGACTGCAGGCAGAGGTCCATATGCCAGGAGGCTGATGGCACCCGCGCCCCATAGTCAAGCGGGGACTCATGGCTAGTGAGTCCAGGTTCTAGCCTAGGGAGTTTTTGCCCCTGCCCGGTATGATGTTCAAGTGGTCTAATAGGGGAAGCACCCCGGCTGGAGCGGAACCACATTTGATAAGACCTTTTTCTATATGTAAGTACAAAATAACTACAAATGCAACGATTTGAGAATGTTAATATATCTCTTTGAAATGACCAAACACAACCTCAGCAATGTCACACGATTCTAACTATACTTTAATAAGAGTCAAAGAGCTTATGCGCGGCCACTTCAAACGACTCTTAGGCGACCATCTGCTAAAATGTCTTACTATATTGTATAAGATCAAGCTAACTCTGCTACTCTAGACTGTATCACCGTATCTCACCTCTCTTTCTGGCACCGGCCGCGCTTCTTCTATCTCTCGTCCTTTGCTGCTCTCTCTCTTCTCTCTCTCTCTCTCTCTCTCTTCCACATCCCTCACCTGTCTTTCTCCTTTGTCCAGTCACCTCTCTAAGCCTCAGTGGTCAGCCAGTCCCATCTGGCCAGTCAGCATGCCACTGGCTGTTCTCCTTAGCCGGCCAGTCGGTCCACATTCCTTACTATGGTTAAGCCTAGACCACAACCTCTGTAGCAACCGGTTTAAACTAGTGCTACACTAGCAGTACGCGTGTACGAATCTAACCGGCATGAAATTATACAGGTATATGCCTGCCTCTGCAGCCCTGTGAGGAACAAATTTCCTCACAATTCACAACATATATCGTAGATTGGAACAAGAGACAATTTTCTGAGTGCGATGATTTATTGCTCACCATTTCTTGATCGCAAAGATTTCAAGTGGAAGAGAAATATAAATTTTTTTTTATTACGGTGAGAAAAAAGTATTGGTATCGCGTATCGACGACTGGCTAAGAAAAGTATCGCGATACACACGCGATGTATACCGACCAAATAAAACTATCGCGATACACATGCGATACTGCAAAAAGATTGCCGATACCAAAGTATCGCGATACTAACAGCCCTGATGTAACTTTTTATTTGAAAGATATGCAGTCGAGGGGTTTTCCGGTAGACCCGTACTCGCGGATCGGGTACGGCCCGTCTGGCCCGACATAACTGGTCTGGCATAATTATACCACAATTTGGACCGACAAATTTATTTACAAATTGACTGAATTAACGAAGATTCCCACGCAAATGTAAGAGGGAAGCAGCCTACGCTCGAACCAACAGAGCTGTGATGTAAGTCAGGTTCTGAAGTCTCGGCGGTTCCCTCACTGGTCGTACAATGCCAGCTCCGGTCCAAAGCCTGGATAAAGGAGGAGGGCGACGCTAAGGATCTTTGCTATCCCAGTGTAATTAAACTGAAACTATTGATTTCGCAGAGCTGGGTAAATCCATTGTAATCTGACTAATCTCGACTTCAACTGAGATCTACAGTCCTATCGATGGACCACTCAGATCAACAAGTATTGCATGCAATGTCATGGAGAGAATTGTTAAGGATATAAAGATAGTAGAGCATTTGAATGAGCATTTTATTATTACAGGCAGTCAACCAGAGGCGTCTAATCCCCCCTAAGGCATTGGAGCAACGTAATCCCATCCTATGCAATTGAAGCAACTCTCCCCCCACTAATTTTGACTGACTAATAATATTCAAGGTTGAACAATACATTGAACTGAGTTAATGGCAGACAGAGTGACACCGCAGAATAGCTCAACTGCAAATAATAAGAAATTTATAATGGTATAATACTTTATAAAATTGACTTCCCCTAATATCGCAATGAGACCTTCCCTCTTACTTTTGGGATGGAGCATTTGCTCCAAGGTTTCTATGGTGTAGATGCCCCAGAAAGAAAGGTTAGTTCCACACAAGAGCCACAATGCATTAGAATGTGCATGAATATCGACATCACAAAATGTACAAAACATTTTATAACTGTTACCTACATCAAATTAATCAGCAGTAATTATTATAAAAAAGAATTTATTTTCAGCCATACCTATGTAGTAAAGTCATAAGGGAAATGTAGACCAAGACAGACAATGAATGTCAACTGCCCGATATTAGTCCGATGCCAAAAGTTTTCTTCAGCACTGAAGGAATTTGAACATTTGGGAAAAGCAAGCAAAACTCTAAACAAAAATACTCTAAGGATCATTAATTTACGTTTATATAAGTGTTATAACTGTTCTTTGGTATTATAAAAAAGATAAAGAAAGCTGGAAACGATAAAAACTTCATAGTGGAAAGGTATGCAATGTGTCATCTAAGAAATAGTCAGTGCTTGACTGTCACATCTAAATTATTGCTATAACTATTACACAATTTCTTATTGCATCACACAATGGATAGAAAATTGACCATTGATGGACTGCTCCTGAAGTGCTTCATTTCAGCGTAACTATGTCGGAGAACGAGACCTCAACACGGACGGATCTTAATTCCATGGGAAAGTTTGGGATATCTAACAAATAACGATTTTGATCTGAACAAAGGCTACACTACTTTACACTTGTGTAATCTAATCATTGACCAATGGAGTCCTCACTTAAATGACATATCAATAACACTGGTTTCTATACACTAACCAAAACAATGACAATAAGCAAAAAATTAAACACCAGACCATAAACAAAGATTCAAACCCCAGACTGTATACAAAAGATTTCAAACACAAAGCAAAAAAGTTCTTAACACCAGACCATAAACAAAAGATTTAACACCAGAAAGTAAATAAAAGATTTAACACCAGAAAGTAAATAAAAGATTTAACACCAGAAAGTAAATAAAAAATTTAACACCAGACAATACAGTGAATGAATTATGCAAGACCATGAAACAAACGATCAATGTAGAATTTTGCAAACACGAATTCATAATGAAAGCAAATGTTAAATCGTAACTATTAGTGATTTAGAAGAATTCATGAATAGTACAAAAACAAGTCAAAGATGCTGATATCACAGGGCATCCATCCATCCATCTATCATTCACCATCAAAGAATCAGTGTAAAAAACTCATGTCAACAAACAGTTGGGAACTAGTAAACATGCATCATGTCTAAATCATTGCATATATCCACATGAGTGTCGTTGTAATGTAATTAACTCTCAATGAGTCAAAGCTGGTCTAAACATCCAGCATTAAATGATATTAACTGATCAATGATCATCTCTAATTGGCCGCGTTCCTTGTCACCAATATGCAGAGACGGGATCAGAAGGTTTATAAGAACCAATGCTTTCTGTTGGAGTGAACGAAGACACACTGTTGGAAACCTACACAAAACAATGATTGGGCAACAGGGCTGCCATGACACAGCTTTCCTTTTATGAGTAGAATTTTTTAACAAATCTGTTATTTCATCAATGAGAAGTTCTAGTGAGTGCGAATGTGGCCTGATGTACTTCCAGTCAGCCAGGAAAGGAAAGAGAACGTGAAGCAGACGAAACAATCTACGCTGGAGACTCCGCAACTGTTCTTGACAAGACCTATATGCATCTATAGCAAACAAGTTCTGCAAATCTCTTCTGCATTTCTCAGTGTCTTTAACTCTGCCTTGATGTTTTGCTGGAGAACGTTGTCTATTTATAGAATTATTGACTTTCTTTGGGTGTGAATCTTCACTCGTTTTCATGCAGCACGCACAGGCAGGTTTCTGAATGAATCTCTTTGAAGATGTTTGCTTTGTCATGGAGGATAAGTCCACCAAACAACCTTGTGACTCTTCCTTGATTTTAGCAACATAATTCCGTTTTGATTGACTTTTTATTTTGTTCATTTCAATGTTCTGAAATTCAGTGGCTTGAGTAACTGAATGGCTGGTGTTAACTGGAGGACTTTCAGAAGCGTGAACACCATTGCTGCGATTGTTGCAGAGAGAACGAACAAATTTTGCAAACTCACTAACAAATCCATTTCCCGAGGCAATCAATCGTACTTGCTCAAAAGCTTCTTGACTCATTGAACAATGAGAAAATCTCTCCAGTTCAATCTCAGAAACATTTAGAAAACTGGACAAGTTTTTTTTTTGCACATCAGAAACAGAAGGCACTCTTGTCTCAGAACTAAATTTCTTTCTTTTCATACTAGACTTGCTCCGTTTCCTAGACCTACTTCTTTTCCTGGCACTCCTTGAATGTTCTCTACATCCTGATTTTGGCATTGAACCAAAATCACCACCAATTCCAAGAGTATGTTCACTTTTCTGTATTGCAGGTTCTGTCATATAGGATGAAATATCACTGGGATTATCACTGGTAAGTAAACTGTAAGCTAAGCTTGTCGTTTCATTTGAGAAAGACCCTGGAAAATTCTTGCCACAACAGACTGCATATGAAGAAGTTATATTGTTTTCACTAAAGTCTATAAATGAGGAAGAAATATTGTCACTGCAATCAGTTCTGGAAGGTGAAGAAAACGACACCATAGGAGGAAACAACGACGTCTCTTGATTCTCTAAAGGACAGAAAACGTCGAGCAAAGAAAAAAGCGGCTCTTCTTTCTCCACACCTTCTTCAGTTTCACTTGGCTTAACAAAAATATCAATCATCTCCTCAACATTTTCAAAATCAACAAGACAGTCTTTCTCTCTGGATGGAGAATTGTCCGATTGCCAACCAGCAGCAGAGATGTTAACGAAATTCCGGTCCTGAAGACAGACTGCTTCTGAGCCCTTAATTTGTATGTCAAAAAGAATTTGGGAATCACTGAGAATGAAACCATTTCTTAAAGACTCTACACGGTCAGAATCAGATGAGATTGTACAATGAGACTGATTCTCATCTATTGAGGCAGATAACCCATAATTCGCCCCCTCATCCAGTTTTTCAAAATCATCCATGACGTAGAAATTTACGGCAACGTCATCTTCAGTCATAGAAGGTGAGCTAACGTCAATTCCACTTTCGATAGGCGATGGCTGCATAAGACACTCCACAGATCTTGCAAGCAAAACAGTTTTAGAATTACCACCTGAAGCAGACTCATCAAAAATTCCACTGTTCAGCATATCCACGATTCCACAAAGGTATCACCACTTCAGCGAATAATTTGGTGTTGTTATTTTCACATTATGTCTGAAACATTAAAAAGCAACATATAATCTTAGTAGCTTAGCACCTGCAGACTGACCAGAGCAGAATGAACTTTACAAGTAAACATATTTTTCAAAAGCATTAATTTAAAAACCCAGGAACACAGTGAAGACATAGTGTACTGTAGACGTGTGAATCGTAGATTTATTGTATTGTAGACACATTTTTTTGTGAACAAGTGTATTGTATACCTAATGCATTGCACATTGTGTATGAATGCATTCATGTATGTAAGTATGCAATACACACATGCTTTAACTAAATGAGTTTTACAAATTTCTCAAAAGTGCTGCTATAATTCAAATAATGTTGCAGCAAATTGATTAGAATGAGCTCTTTGTCTACCTAATTGATTAGTTTCCCATCACAGATCCCTTCACACTCCAGCATGCTAACCTACAGACTATTGTATACTTTACAAAGATAAACATGGGATTTAAAGTGTAACATCACGGTAGGCCAAGAGTGTTCGTGCCTCCAAAGAAACTAAGTACTTTTTTGCACCTGTCTTCATGAATTTGGAAAATTATATAGTGTAATTTCACAGATAGATAATCATGAACTAGTCAAGATAATGTCAAATGTAATTCAAAACAGAAAGTTAGGATCCCAAAATCAATTTTATAAGTTAAAACATAATTGTCTGCACAAATAAGAACTTATTTACATTTTTCGATATACTACTCAGGATATTGGCTGAATGAAAATCCATAAAACTTTTCATGATTCAAATGCTTGGCAGGAAAACTGTCTTCATGAATTCGATTGTTTAAACATTCAGCACGTTCAGGGAATTGGGCTTCAATCAGGTCTCTTTAAAGTAGGTGAACTAGGTTACTACCAGGTCAAGATGGTGCCTCTGTTGATGAAGCATTACAAACAATGGAATACAATTTCACGTGTTTGAACATTGACAGTCAGAGCAAATCTTGAATGTTCATTGTCTGTTTGTCTCTGCCAGTTGCTGACAGTAACAATGGGATTAGAACAGAAGGCAATGTCAGTAATTGTGACATCATCAATACATTTAATGCAAACTGAAAGAATAGAATCACACCACAACCTGGCTTCTGACAATCATAGAACTATAATGACTTCTCCATTTTCCTCGATTCAATTCATTTTATTGCAGCCATTGAAACCAAATAAAGATACAAATTATTTTTTCATCAATCAGCAACAACAGGGGACACCAGAAAGGACAATCAATAGTCCCGCTAGGTAGGGCCACCTAAGTAAATTATAACACTAATTCTCAACTAGAAGCAAGTTAAAACAACACTAAAACTAAACTAAACTAATTGAAGAATAAGTTGCTTTGAATAGAATATAACAAAAGCAATTTACAAAATCTATTAAATTGATCCTAGCAAACATAACCGTAAACACAAATGCGACAATAAAGTAAAAAAGGAAAAAGCAATAAAAAAAGACGAAAAATCGACAGCAAAATAGAACAGTGATTCACTGTTTATTATCACAGCCTCAAAGAGGGACTGCTCACTATAATCCAAAAATGGCCATTGTTCAAAGTTGTCTTTCTGTCAGGAATCGAAGAGAACATAGACTCAGTTTAGACATTTATTCAAAAAGAGAGCTTAATGTAGAGAAGCAGAACATTTTTCTACCTTCTTTAAAATTTATTTCTAGTATTGTGTCCTGCGCTTGTCAGCAGTAGTTCAATGCCTGCTGTTGAACTACTTGAAATAATTATTTAATAAATTACAAATTTTAATTATTTCCCTTTTATCACTTGATCTACTTTGATAATTCGACAACTTGAAATTAAAAATATTTAGAATGGATAAATCTTCTAGGTCCAAAACTTTGGCCACAAGACAAAGGAAAATTTCACTTCTGCAGCTGGACCACATAAAAATTTCACGTTGAAGACCTACTTGTGCATGCACAATCTTTGATAGTGCATGTGCACTATTAAAACACCAATGTCCTTTTAATGAGTCGTAAGGATTGGTCAGAATAAGGTTATGTATCATGAGATTAAAGTCAGGTCGGGCATTGTTAGGGTCATTTAGGGTCTGGAATATTGTTGTGTTATACACATGCGAAAACCTTTGGTGGCAGAAATAATGGCAAACATTTAGAACCAGGAGCTTACTATCTGTATAAAATGATGTAATTGATCAAACATATTTATTTTATAGTGCTTCTTCAAGATATCTACTCCGAGGTGCTCGCTGTGCTGGCCCGTGTGATGTCAATTGTTATTACAAACGAATACATTACAACAGCTGGGAAAACAGTGCACAGTAAGCTGAAAGAGTCGCCGAAAGTTGGCCAACGCACAATCTGATTCCTGTCGACAGCTGACTTGGATGTTCAGAGTCTCTGGGCCAAGTTGTGTCAATAGGGTAATGAGACTGGTGACAGTTTCGCTGGGCCCTCTGACAATGCCATACCATGATAGGCTGCTTTAAATGGTACACAGAGTATAAATCATCGAGAACTTCAGTCTATAATCCCTCTACCACTGCTTGCACTTTGGCAGTTAAGTCCCACGCCTGAATAAAGGAGGACATCTGCACTAATGAACTTTGCTGTCATACAGTGTTGTGAAACTGGGGCTACTTTAGTCTATAATCACTCAGCATAAATAGAAGTTGGGTCGATCAAAAGAGTTTTCCTTAAGTAGAGGCTGGATTGATGTTAGGAATGTAATAAAGTGGAAGCCGGATTGATCAAAAAACAATGATTATATAAAAAGTGGATTGATGACAAGAATCATAATTTTTTTAGATATGGACTGGTGACAAGAATTGTGACTATATCAAAGTTGGTTTGAATAATGGAATTCTTATTGAAATAGAAGTTTCTGAGGCTGCATTTACTTAATGACGACACAAGCCCAAACCCTGACCCTAAGCGACTCTCAGTAGGCTTAACCTCACCCTAACCAATACCCATGAGGCCTAACCTGGCCCAAATCAACCCTTAAGATGCACATTTTTAGAAAATTAATGTATTACAAAAGAAGATATTCTATTAATTAAATATTTTAGGCCAGAATACAAAGCGACATAAGTCCATTTAAGGCAAACCAATATCAGGGCAGAACCAATGACACAAATAAAACATTATTACTAAATGTATGCCTAAGTAATATCATTTCTTCGCGCCTTGCGTGGCTGAAATTTTGGCTGCAGAAGCACAACTCATTTAAAATATGCGTAGAACTTCTGCAGTCAAAAGTTCGGCCTCATGACGCACAGAAATATTACTTCTGTGGCCAAAAGCTGCTCGCACACGTCTAAAAATCTACACTAGTCGTGACCCCAAACGACCCTCACGTCGCCTAACCTGACCCTAACCGACCCTCACGATGCTTTACCTGACCCTAACCGACCTTCACGGTGCCGATTACAAATTTTAAATGTTCTTAAATTGTCACACGCCAAATTTTGTATGGGTTCGGCAACAGAAGTTACATTAACGGGTAAAACCATAGGTTAGGTTGTTAAATTATTTTTATTTTCGGTAAAATTGAAGACTAGTAAACAAGTAAGTAATCAAGATGACTGATATTCAAATAATAATTAAAATAAACAAAATCAGCATATCGCAACATTAAAAAAGGCGCCAAAACACACTTATGAAGGCGCGAAAAACAGCGGATATAGTCATTTCCGAGTGTGTTAACTAGTGTTAGTTGAGCTTGCGCTTTAATTATGTACTTGTCTACTGTATGTGGATGCATTTGGCTGTGGGGGCAGCCATACTGTTTACATACACAGGCTTCTAGTCTTCAATTTTACCTCATTTTCAATATCCCATAGTTTAGGTTGCTAAATTAAGAAACACCAAAAACAAATGATATCCCGCTTCTATTTAGGTATATTACTTATCATCAATCCAGCTTCCATTTAGCTATATTTCTTTTCATCAATCGAGTTTTTGCGTACACGACTAGTTTACATCCGTTGCATAGACCTTCTCACATCAAGCCGGATTCAAATTAAGTTAGGCCTACTTAAGATATTTCCATCAATCTAGCTTCCATTTAAACATAAATCTGTTCATCACTCCAGCTTCCATTTAAGCTACAGTTGTTTATCTTATTAAAGGTTTCCTATTCTCTAAAGTGACCATCATTTGTATATAAATAATTTAACAACATCGGCAAAAAGAAAATAATTTCACAGCTGAAACTACAGTTTTACCCATTATCGTATGTATTGGGGACGAACTTTCGGCCGCAGAAAACTCATCCTTAAAAATACGACCCTTTCCAAGTTTCTCTGATACAGTGCCATTTACATAAAAATATGCGTGAAATATCTCTCTTTTAAAACATTCCCACCAGTGAAAATTTCTTTTTAAAAAACTCTGCGGTTAACCCAAAACGTAGTCATCGATGACTAACGCACATGCCCATTCTCCAGACGAACCTGGACCGGCGTTTAAAAGGAATTAAATCAAAGCCAATATATGATCCAGCATTAACCAAAATGAAACTATAAAGTTATAATTTGAGAGTTTTCAACAGAAGTAAATTGCCACTAACCAGAACGGGGAGTAATTTTAAACATTAATGATGCAACTCAGATCAGTTCGTACTGATCGCCATAACTTGAGCCTCGTTTTCTGTACATTAAAATAATTGTTTTGTAGCGCCATGCTTTAAGTAAGTAAGTACAATACAAGTCACCTAAGCATTTATAGCGCGCTTTAACACAAGTCTTGCACGAAGGCGCGTTGCGCTGCATTCCTATTGTCATAGCTCCGGGAGAAAAGGTAAGTCTTTAATTTTGATTTAAATTGCGTAACAGATGTAGCCTGGCGGACTGTGGTTGGAATGCCATTATATTCCATGGGTCATGCAACTGAAAAGGCACAATTTCCAAACTTCTTAATGGTACGGAGTGTGATGAAGTCCCTCTGCATAGACGAGCACAGTCCTCTTGAGTTAGTGTTAGAACATGGCGCGACCATGGATGTCATGTACTAGGTGGAGGTTCCAGTGTAGGCCTACATGAGAAGGAAAACCTTGAAGAAAATTCGGGCATGGATGGGAAGCCAGTGTAATTGTTGAAGGGAAGGTGTGATGTGATCTCTGGGACCAAGGCCTTTTATTAGGCGAGCAGCCGAGTGGAGGACAGATGATAGGGGTTGCAGTGTCGAGGTGTGAAGCCCAGATAGGACGGAGTTGCAATAATCCAGGCGAGAAATGACGAGAGCCTGAACGAGTATACGGAGGCAGATTTCGTTCAGGCAGCGTTTTACCTGTCGAATCCGGCGGAAGTGGAAGAAACAAGCTTTGTATGTGGTATATGGTGAGCCACGTTCAGCTTGTTTTGTCACAAAATACACTGAGGGCGCGGACTGGGTCGGAGGGGGGCGGGAGGTTTAGTTGATATGGACGATTTTGATTGTGCCGTCAACATCCGAAGTGTTTCGTCGATCAAGTCATATGATTTCGGTTTTGGTGGCATTTAATTTCAGGCGCATATATATGTAGGCCTAGATAGTACACCAGGATTGAATATCCTGGACGCAGGATACATTTACCCTTGACATTGCCGATGTTTTTCCTAGTAGCTTTATGTAGGCCTAAAGCTGAGTGTCATCAGCATAGGCCTATAGGTTATCTAGATGTCGGACGTAATGTGCGCCTTGCATGGCTGCCGATAGTTAAATTCGACTCCTGTTATAACTTAATTGTCATTATTCGTTCATACTGTATGTACTTGTAATCAAACTACGGTTTGACAGTTTGAAATAGACCTAGCTAAGGTTCTTATTAACTTATTACTAATTATTTTATTAATCTTGTAACACGACATCAAAACATTTCTCTTCGAGGAGTCCAAGAACTTAAAACTAAAGCTTTGATACCATTTGAAGTAGGCCTATAGGCCCTACATTGAATTACAATGGGCGAAGAATGCCGTCATACATCTGACTGCTCAACTTAATTGATACGGGATTGTGGCGGTCTGGCCTGGAAGAACAACAAACGATACCATCAGCTAAGACGGAGTTCGGTGGAATGTTTGCCGACTGGAATATAGCAGAGCTCACCAATTGATGCCATAGTGGGACGGTGCTACATATATATATATATATATATATATTATATATATATATATATATACATACATACTTTAAAATTGTGCGACGTACTGCTGCAGCGCTAAGATTTAAATCCTATTTTATTTAAAGTACAACTCCGTTACTTGCATTTACATTAACAACTCCGGCATTTTATTTAAAATTACACTGTCCGTAATTTACAGACAAATTTTTATGGAACTGCTGAAACACACTTAATATTGAGTAGCGCTTAAATTTTACAGAGTTGGCCTAAAAGTTCATTCTAGGTCCTTATAATAATTTTAATAAAATACAGCTCCGCTACTTTGATTTACAACTCCGCTATTTTATTTTAAAATACACATTTCAAAGTAATGTCACTGTTCATAGTTAGTGATTAATTATGATAAGTGTGCGTAGCAATATGATACAGCAATCACCATTATTCTAATGATAAATTATTAATTTGTACTGTGAACTAATCCGTACCATTTTGTCCACTACCATTTTGTCCACTACCATTTTGTCCACTACCATTTTGTCCACTACCATTTTGTCCACTACCATTTTGTCCACTACCATTTTGTCCACTACCATTTTGTCCACTACCATTTTGTCCACTACCATTTTGTCCACTACCATTTTGTCCACTACCATTTTGTCCACTACCATTTTGTCCACTACCATTTTGTCCACTACCATTTTGTCCACTACCATTTTGTCCACTACCATTTTGTCCACTACCATTTTGTCCACTACCATTTTGTCCACTACCATTTTGTCCGGTCACCCCCTCAGCAGTGCTCTTATCAAGTCAAGAGGAAATAAGGTCACCCCACTCATCATATTACTAGAACCACTATAACTAATACCTCCTCTGCCACCACTACTACTACTACTACTACTACTACTACTACTACTACTCTACTACTACTACTACTACTACTACTACTACTACTACTACTACTCTACTACTACTACTACTACTACTACTACTACTACTACTACTACTACTACTACTCCACCTACTACTACTACTACTACTCCACCTACTACTACTACTACTCCACCTACTACTACTACTACTACTCCATCTACTACTACTACTACTACTACTCCA
Source organism: Bimastos eiseni (assembly GCA_959347315.1). Taxonomy (NCBI): domain Eukaryota; kingdom Metazoa; phylum Annelida; class Clitellata; order Crassiclitellata; family Lumbricidae; genus Bimastos; species Bimastos eiseni. The sequence continues at coordinate 20,117,796 of OY365818.1, read as the reverse complement.
CCTACCTACTACTACCACTACTACTACTGCTCCACCAACTACTACAACTACTACTATTACTCCACCCACTACTACTACTACTACTCCACCTACTACTACTACCACTAATACTACTACTCCACCTACTACTACAACTACTACTACTAATCCACCTACTACTACTACTACTACTCCACCTACTACTACTATTACTACTCCACCTACTACTACAACTACTACTACTACTCCACCTACTACTACAACTACTACTCCACCTACTACTACTACTACTACTCCACCTACTACTACTACTACTCCACCTACTACTACAACTACTACTACTACTCCACCTACTACTACTACTACTACTACTATTACTATACTACTAGCTGTTAACCCGTGAAGAATCACGGGTCGGATAATATTTTAGCTACGATTCAATTGCATCTGACACTGTTCGTTCCAGCTGTTAACCCGTGAATAATCACGGGTCATACTTGATTTTAATGTTGCTATAGTAGCGGTGAAGACACTTTGACGCAGAGCTGAAATAGGTTACATTTTAATTAAACGAAACGGTCGACGAACTGTGCGTCACCTACACTGCAAGTCTGCAGCCAGTAATACTAAAATACGCAAACATAGTACACATTACCCATTAAGTTTCCGTTTCGTTTTAATAACTGCAAGTATACTTACATCACATGATGAATTTAACTGTAATAACTGCATAAAGGCCTATACTTATGTAGACGCGAATAAAAAAATTTGAAACGCGAATCGAACAGTTTACCCCGTCCCCAACAGGGATCGATTATTTTATCAAAAAGAAGCAAGGTAACAATTTCTGTGAATACAGTTTACAGTGACTTTTGCACTCCATATTGGTCAACTTACGCTTGCGTTGCAAATATTTAGGTCAACTTCTGTCCAATCATGCGCCTTAGAAATGACGGACAAAGCACGTGACTTAGGTAATTATATACATGTAGAGAGATTTTTAATTGAACTTAGCAATTTGTGCTGCGCCGATCTATCATGTACATGAAGTTCAAGTGATCAATCGATTGCAAACCAAATCAATGATCATGAGGTCAATATCCAGAACATTATAGTCCCTAAGTAAATAAGTAAGTCACAAATGTATACTTTTATTAATTTATAGTTTCAAGAGTCTAGAAGAGTTATAAGGTGAGCCACGTCCTGCAGGCACCTCCTCGTCTGAGATTGGGTGATTATTAGCCTAATGAAGACAACGCCTTTTGTTTAGTGTGAGCGTCGACGCAATGCGCTATCAGGTCGTTTCGGTCGGATTAAACTGGCGTTAAGAAGAGCGAATGGACAGAAACAGTCTATGGGAGTCAGTTCCCGATTTACTGCGTAGGGAGTTTCAGGGGCTGGATGCCAGCTTCTGCTACAAGGGCGTTGATATAGGCTATAGTGCAGGATTCTTAAGATTCACAGAAATTGTTATCAGCCGACACCTTGCTTCTTTTTGATAAAATAATCGATCCCTGTTGGGGAGGGGGTAAATATATGAATGAATAAGAATATGAATTTCGATCTTGTTGTTTATGTATTGCATAGGAGACATCCAGACGAGCAATACGTACTACGTAGGCCACCGACATTGTCAAAAGCTTCATCTATGGCAGGTCCTTGAACGCAGACGAAGTGCAACGACGTAGGCAACAGCAAACAAATATGACGAATACGTAGCTTAGAAAAGATTAGATTAGAAAGGCGTTGCTTCGTTAGCTGGAGTCGTGGATGAAGTAGTTGATGACGCTTTGACACTTCAACAGAAACGGTCATCAGCGACATATATATTCCATTCTACTCTCTCCCCATTTCCATCCATCTTCCACTCAACTTCTCCTGCCCAACTCCCACCACTAACCCTCTTCCCAGGCAGCAACCAGAGCCCGAGTGGCGCGACGTCACATCCTTTCTCAATGCGTCATCCCCTTATGCGCATCGTGTGACGTCAAAGACGCGTAGGCCTACGTCACGCAATTCGTCATCGTAATGCGAACAGCCTTATAGATCGGATGCTTTTGGATAAAAACTGCTATTCTTTCTGCTATGATATTCTCTATTTATAAGCCAGTGATTAACTCAACGACAATTTTGTACAAGATTTTTAAATTGTTTTATCGTCTTAGGACGGGCAATAATCTAGTAACAACACATAATATGTGTCGTTACTCTATTGCCCTAACTATAATCTTTATACATTTCGTTTCAATATATTATATTGAAATGAAATGTGTCTAGTTAGCGTGACAGATAAAGTTGGCTTCGTGACTGACATTTCTCTTCATTTATGGCAGCTATCGGTATTTATTTATAAGTAATTTCCGACTCCTATTACGATGGTGTCTGACTGTACAATTCTTCAAGAGACGCACCAAAACGAGACAATAATCAGATCAATATAGATTTAGAAGACCATCATCACAGTCATCAGCCAGCCAAAGCAAAGAAAGATATGACCTATAGGCGTATATGGTGGATTAACAGTTTGAAAAGGTAAGACTTTGTAAAGAATGAAATAACATACAGGTGTAGGCAACTGAGTATAAAAAGAAGTTTAATGAAGATATGTAATAATTAAGCGTGCATAGAGGTCTGCTGAAAGCAGCTAGGCCTTCGCATAATCATTATCGATGACATGCAGCGCATAGCTTCTAAGTAAAGTGATAATCTAGATATTTATTAGCCGTCGAGATAATTCTTACTATAATGCAAAATACTGTTCATATATTGTACCGTACATAGATATTTATGTCAGCCTATATATATATTGTCTATATGGTACATTTTGTGCCTTGAAGATAATCTAGAGGGGGGTGGACTTCGTTTAATCACTCGATCGACTGTTCTCGGCCTCAGTGGGCTACATAAAGACTATGCTTAGAGAGCTCTTCTCTAAGGACTTTGACCATCGTCAGCAAACACCGCCCAAGTACTCGAGCCTAACCTTTAATAATCTGCACCCACCCAATGATTGCATTCAATTGCCAAACGAGTTGTATAACACGGATTCTGATCACAGCAGGTGAGACTTGATACGCGCCCCACATTTCCCAAATAGTTCGTCTGTCCACCACCGATCAGTCGAAGGAAAACGAACAGAGACAGGTAAGCCAAGCTGATGATGCGCTAAATAACCTTGGCTGCTTATACTGGCCATTTGTGCTGCAATTCATAAAGCGCCGCTACAATTTCACTTTGATCAGGTAGCACGGCGTCAGTAATCCATTGGTTAGAGCGGTCGGCCTGTAACGTGGGAGTGCGGATTCGATCCTTGTCCGAGGAGTCGCTGTGTAGAGACCTTGAGCAAGTCCTTCGCGCTCAATTGCTCTCAATAATTATAACTGTAACTGCGTCGTTAAGGCGTGTGAGCCTATGCGCTTCTGAACTAATGGTAAGCCGGACAATGTCAAATTAATTATGGACTAGAGTTGCATTGCATTATATATCGAACCAATCGAACCATTGAATCGTCATTATTCGCTACAAAACATAGAACACTTAGGCCAAAAAATACAGGGAATATATAGGCCTATAACAACAAGCTCCAAATGAAAATTATGTGATCCCACTAACTATGTAGGGCCTACAATTATTAGGGCCTAATTATATTTGAGGTCATAATACATCAAAACAGAACGGACTCAAGCAGCAAAGTAATGGTTCTACAGAAATCATAAGAAAAGATGGCTTAGCTTAGCCAGCGATGAAAAACGAAAAAGAGAAAACCAGAGAATCTGGATAATGTTGGAAATTGATCCAAGGAAAACCACAAGTAATTAAGTTGCGAATCTAATTGAAGAAGAATTCTGAATTATGTGCAGCTCCAACAACTTGGACTTATTACCAGTAAGAAGCGAGTCACAGTAAACCTAAGGCATGATTCATGAGACATGTAAGACGTGTGTTCACGAAGACCATATAATAATTATAGAGTTGCAACAGTCAAGCATCTTTGTGAAGTGAAACAAGAACGTTAGAAAATGTACAGCTATGGTTTTGATGATTTACAGAGTGTTCAGTCAAGCATAAAATACAAAGGTGAGTCTATAGGCTAACATCAGCATAGAAAGTGACACCCTATCTAGTTAGAAATCATGCAAGGCACTACACCGGGAGCAAGAAAACGAGGAAGACCAAAGACACGATGGATAGACAATGTGGAAAAATGCATTACTGCCACATACATGTACATAATAGGCCTACTGCTATATATGGTTTACATAATTTAAACCACAGCACATGCACTTGGCAACATATATGTATGTATATATGCGTATATATATTTTATGTATATATAATGTATATACATATATCTGTTATCCATTTGATGGCTATTGATTTAAATTTGATTATGCGAAATGCGAATAAAAACATGGCGAACCAATCGAAAGAAGAACCAAAATTCAAACCAATGCTGAAAGCAAAATTAAGTGTACTGTGCACAACATCAAAAGCGGCAGCAGACAAAAGCCAAGAATGAAAAGAGCAACCACTTCTAATGGACTATATAGGCTTAGTCGTATACAGCTCATGCTGTGATGATGAATCATAAGAAGCGTGAATTACATTTAATGACATATATTAATGCAACCTGACAGTGAGTCATTATATAGCGAGTGTGAAACAGGTGAGATTGTGCATAAGAATGTAGGCCTTCCGTTCAATATTCGAACTCTCGAATAAAACATTTTGAGATGGGTTTGCAATTTGAAAGTTTGCAAGGAGCGAGAGTACATGTGCCTCAAGTAGCCTAACGAATGAACGATGGTGTAGTCAAACGACGACAGAAAGTCTCCGTCATGCAACGGTTGATTAATAATAGGACAAATGAGTTGTGGAAATTCTGAGAAAGTTATATATGGTGAAGATATCAGGAATTTACACACCATATATATATATATACAATATATATATATATACGAGGAATTTAAGATCCTCTGCATGTGTGTTGTTGGCTGGAAATGGTTTTAAATCAAAATTATGGAATTGGGATTTTAAAAGGCTAAGGAATTGTATTGGATCTGGTATACCACCAATTTCATCAGCAATAGAATTCAGAACTTTTACTGGCGAACCAAACAAGTAATTATCGCAGCTCGCTGAGGCAGCATTGTTAGTAAACCCGTATGAGCTATTAGCCAGCATTAACAAGAAACAGGATCACCTGTAAAACAGAATTACCTGTTGCTGCAATTAGTAAAGTACGGTACTTAACACAGACACTTTGTCATCGCTATTGTCGTGATCATGATGATGTATCGTCCGCATCACTGTTATCTATTGTTCTCTTGTAATCAGACAACTTTCTATAGCGCCTTTTCATAACCAACATGGTAATTGTCGCTCTAGGTCTAACATGGCTATCGTTGCCTTGTCACCAGGTCTCTATAGCAACCGATTCATGGCTAACATTTCCCCCAATCATTCTCAGTGCTTAGTTCCTGGTTGTGTTGTTGTCGAGCAGATTATGTTCAGCCGATGATTCTTGTCTGTGAATCTTGTCGATTATATATTGTCCAAAGTTTTCTCCAAGTATTAACTAGATAAACATTTAAAGTCTATATCCTTGCGCTCATTCTCTGCATAATTATTGTTGTTACTCATATTGAGACGTTCGCTTTTCACTACTTTTCTGATTGCTGGAATTCTTACACTAGTTTTCAGTTATGGCAGGCACTTTAAAGTTGACTTGCAACTCTAAGTATGCGGATGAATGCTCTTGAATGCACTCGACGTAGCCACTTAATTACCTTAGATAGAGAATTCTCCATTTTGTAAGTGCAGGTAAGTGATGACATAAAACAAAATATTTTCTGTGATATATATAGGTCTACTACTTCCTCGTAGGCAAACGAAACTGCGAATATCTTTAGATAATCTTGTAGCCTGCATAAAGTTGCTGCCGCCTGTTCTTAAAGCTCTCTCTACGTTATACGATGCAACTAAAGTTGCAGTATTGTTAATAATTATGTAGTGCAAGTAAACAAGCACCCGTCCGTTGCTTTTTAGCAGCCATTTAAAAATTCTGAGATTACAATAATTACTGTTTAGACCCTTATTGACCTTTTTGTAATGGATTGTAAAGAACATTTTTCTACATGTATATCAGTGAGACTTGAAATAATTTGTTAATCAGAGCAATTGATATACTATTTCAGTCGTGCTTCTCTTTCGAAGTGACGTCATGGATAATCTGCCAAACGATCTAGCTGACGTACTGAAAATCTTGCATGGTAAATACCTTGATCAAAAGTCCGGCTAAGTGACAATAATAATAATAATAATAATAATAATAATAATAATAATAATAATAATTTTCGAAATGGAAAGCTGCAACAAAAGAGGATACAATGAAACCGCTTTGGAAATCGGAGTCACTCAAGTGACAAGTGGGCGATTTATTATCGTAGTAAATTTCTTAGACAGGATAAGTGTATGTCGCCAAAGTCAATCGACAGAATGTTCTGTGTCTTGTCCTTATGAAAGAAACTTCGAACTGTCGGAGATTGATATCAGATATGCTATTAATAACCATTAACTCCTTTAGCCTATACTTATATTTTGTTAGGTCAATTTGGTGATAGACTTTCAGATAGTCTATATAGACAAAAATTTAGTAGCTCATAGAGAACAAGTTGCATCGATAACAGAAAAGTCTATATGCGGAATTGAGGAATTGACAGTTCTTCTGCTAAAGACCAATTATTTAATATTTGAAGAACCTGTTTACACTCTGATTTGCTTGAAGACAGTTTTCTTAAAACATTTGCTAATTCATTACAATGTTAAAATATCGCTATCACCTTCCTACTCTGATATCGTACCAGTCTCAAGCTGGAATTAGAGGGGAGGGCGTCGTTAAGCAGTAACTGCACAACTTAGGCTGAGAATGACAGACTAAAATCTGATCGTCAGTAGGTCTATGGACCTCTGGTCATTATTTTCTGTGGTCAAAACGAAGGAAATAATTGAACATAATGAAAGATGAACGCAATCGATGCCTAAACGAAGCAGAGGTGATCGAGAACATTCGCTCATAGAAGACTGGAAGAAGCTGAGGAATGGATAACATACCGGGGTATACAGAGCTGATGCCCGTACCTGCGGCGTTGGTTAAATTAAATTATATGTAATACGTAATGGGCGCCTGAATTGCATGACTGCTGACATCATTCGTTCTTACTGTTTCTGTGATCGTAGTGCGTTGTTGTCAGTTTGAAACTAAACGGAAACTATTATTATTATCTCTTAAAAGCGATTTATTCTATATCTGAACTTGAGAGCGAGAATGATTATGATGATTATGATGACGACGACGACGAAGATGTTGCTATTATTAAATGATAACCACGACAATTATTGTCGTGGTTATCATTATTATAATAATATGGCCAGTGTTTGTTATGTTCCTATATTTTTATGTTTCTGTTGTTGTTGCTGTTGTTGTTGATGATGATGATGATGATGATGATGATGATGATGATGATGATGATGAGACGTCGATGGGAATTGTATTCTCATCATGATAACGATGATGACAATGATGATAATAATGATGATGATAACGGTGATGATAATGATAATGATGATGATGATAACTATGCTGATAGCGATGATGACTATGCTAACGATGTTTCCTTTCAGAATGGCAGCCAATGCACACAGATGGCCACCTGGTGTCCATTCCTGGAAACGTGCCTTTGCTGAACCTTCGTCTCTCTCTACCACACGACATCAACGCCTTTCCTTTCTCTAAATACGCATCCAGACATATCCGAGTAAGATCACTTTCATGGAATTATGAACATCATTATTGTTGCAATTAATTACCATCAATTGCTATTTACTAATATTTATTATAATTATTATCTATAAATATTTATAAAATATTACGTGTATGGCAAATGTAAATCGTAAGAAAGTGATTGTTCCTATTGTTGTTCTATTGTTCCATTGTTGCAGGATCATCGTCTAGGCATTACCCAAGAACCGCTTCGTCTGCCATTCCTACCAAAGCATTCGGCTCAGGACAACAAAGACTCGCTGGATATCTTCACACTGGTAGCCTTATATGTTGTTAATGATGATGATGATGATGATGATGATGATGATGACGATGACGATGATGATGACGATGACGATGACGATGACGACGATGACGACGACCAAAATGATGACAATGATGCTGCTGGTGATTATGCTGATGATGACGACGACAATGGTGAGTATGATGACGATGAGCATGACGACTACTGGTCTACTACTACTGCGATGACAGTGATGAATGTCAATTACGAAAACACTGGTGAAGATGTTTATCGTTTATCTTATTTCAAGAGCCTCTGAGAGTTGTCTTATCAATAAATGCAAAGTTTATGATGAACTGAAAGTTGAATCTGGTTGCAAAGTGTGGGTCTATAACAGAAGATTATTCTCGAAGGATCGAACGACCAGTACTTGAGAAAGCACAACAGACTTCCTGGGTCATTAAATTTTATGAAATTTTATGATCGCATGTCATAGCAAAATGGACGGCATAAGTGGTTTTGGATATTGGGTCAGGTCTGTATACAATACATTACAACTGTTATTTAGTTCAGAAGTGCACACACGTCTCAACAGCGCAACTGCAGTTGTAATGCAGAGCAATTGTGTGCGAAGGAGTTGCTCAAGGTCCTTACACAGTGACGCCTCGGACGAGAGTCGAACCCGCTCCCTCAGCGTACACTATTGAGTGTTACGGGCCGATCGCTCTAACTAATCAGACACCATGCCACATGTATGTTGAACCCGTATGAAAAAGCTGCTATTGCTGATGCACATTGTTCCGAAGGGTCAGAACGAAAAGAAAGAAGTGAATTGTTTGAGATAAGATGCGAATGTGTCGAACAAATGACTGAATAATTAGCGACGACGAACAACATATTTAAGGAGATTCTTAGTACAGAGGCTTAAAACAAGGTCGTCAATGAATTTCAATAGTAAATCGTAAGCGCCGGTCAATGCCCTCTGGTCCCAAGATGCTCTACGTCACGTTTGTTACAAAACGCCAACCTTTTAGGAAGCATATTCAACTCACTGTCAGTTGTTGAAGGTGAAGGAAGGGCAATATTAAATTACAGTTGTATTACATTGTATTTTTCATGGCATCGACATGAGAGCTTATAAATTTAGATACAGAGTCCTGGCGAAATCATTTAGGACCTATAGACGCTTCAAGCGTGGCACGAGATCTCAAATGACTCAACGAAGCGTGAAAATGATAATGAATCAGTTGAAAGTCATATAGCGCCCGTCAGTCATTGTCTCCATACAGAGCAGCAAATGTTAACGAAGCATATATATTATTCTACTGTTGATTTCTAGATCCTATCATACATGTTTGAACGGCGAATGAACGAGGACAGACGCTTGATCATAGCAGACTACATCATCCAGAAAGGTCTTTCCAGGGAATCTCTTCGTGATGAGATCTACATTCAGCTGATCAATCAAACCATTGGAAAGGCTTCCTCCAGTTCAGATGCTGCTTGGCTTCTGTTGGCCAGCTGCCTCTCTACCTTTGCACCGTCCACAGTACTGGCAAAGCATCTGCTCAAGTAAGTCAATGGAATTCCCCACTGTTGCGAAAATCACGTCTCTTACCTCATCAAAATGTCGAAATGCCTTCGATGTCTTAGGGTTAGACCTTCCTGTATAATGTGTACGCAATCAGTTTCCAAGATTCCTCGCCCACAGTCTCCAATTATTACGAAAACTTATTTTTCTCTGAATTGTTTTAGTCCTTCACGACGAGCGTGCAAGAAATTGTACTAGAATTTATGGAAGATAACCTATGGTATGTATGTATGGTATATATGGAATAACCTATGGTATGTATGGTATATATGGAATAACCTATGGTATGTATGGTATATATGGGATAACCTATGGTATGTATGGTATATATGGAATAACCTATGGTATGTATGGTATATATGGAATAACCTATGGTATGTATGGTATATATGGGATAACCTATGGTATGTATGGTATATATGGAATAACCTATGGTATGTATGGTATATATGGAATAACCTATGGTATGTATGGTATATATGGGATAACCTATGGTATGTATGGTATATATGGGATAACCTATGGTATGTATGGTATATATGGGATAACCTATGGTATGTATGGTGGTATATATGGAATTACCTATGGTATGTATGGTATATATGGGATTACCTATGGTATGTATGGTATATATGGGATAACATATGGTATGTATGGTATATATGGGATAACCTATGGTATGTATGGTATATATGGAATAACCTATGGTATGTATGGTATATATGGGATAACATATGCAGACGCTTTTGTGGCACAAGTAGCCTGTAGATTTACAATCTACATCGATACCAATTGCTTTGTACTGTGCTACCTATATTTCATCACTGGGTCCGAATCAGACCATTTTTAGTGTCATTTGTGTGCAAATATATTAGATCGTGCGATCTCAACATTTCGAGCAGCCAAAAGTAACTCCTTCTTGCATCAATCGTACCTTTGTCTCTGCTTCTTCGCTCCTATCAATAGTAATAATTGAAATCCAACCAGTGCTTTTATAGACTATACCTTTGTCTATTTAGTACTGTTAATGATATTTTTTACGTAGGTACGTTTCGGATGATGGTGTCGATGGGTTTGATGCGGTCTGTCAGCAGAAGCTGCTCCAGTGCTTTGGACTTGAGCCTGAACTCTCTCGGTCGTACCCTCCGTGTCTCCTCGAATGGACCACAAACAAGAACAAGGCTGCCATGGCCCTCTATGCATCATTCTCAGACGGTAAGGGGGAGCTTCTAGAATTAATCGTCCTCTGCTACGTCAAGATTTTTTTATTGGTCTTGAATTGACTTCCTTGTTCATTTCATGCGAACTGAGGTGTGACGCGCGTCACTCTGGACGATGGCGCTATATAAAAGTCATCGATCGACAGCAGAAGCGTAGGAGGACTACGAGAATGTCTACCTGACACATGAGATGGGAGACATCAATGGGCTTCGCTTGAAGCAGAAGGCCTCAGAACAGACACTAAGGAATATGCAAATATCAAAGGAGTGTCAAGCAACGAAACCCGACACCTCGAGGCAGACGCCTACCCCTTCCATCTCTGCGACCCACAGACCAGAAATTCATAAATCAGTTGGAGATTTTGTCTGGACCGGCTGGTTGATACGAATCATGAATAGGGGACAATTCCGATACGAACAGCGCAATCTGTTAGGCGGTATAACTGTAGTAATGGCATTCAATGACGCTAATAAGGCCCAGCCTTATTACATAACAGCCGTTAGTCAAAAAGTAACTGGACGCCCCTCGGAATCTGACGTTACGCTAGGGACGCCAAGACTCGACCAACCAGGGTTTAGTAATGGTTTCTGCAGGTGACCTGTCGTCCAATAGAGATACGAGTTTTTCGTTTCGGATGGCGAAGGAAATCGCCTCTAGAAGGGTTCATATAGCGTAGCAAGCAAAGGAACAGGGACTTGTTTCGGAACTGGAGGAGACGCTAGGTTGTTCTGACGATAAGGGTAATCCACATAGTTGGGAATACCGTCTCCAACGTAAACCAGGGAAACATTTCTAAAAGGACACTAATAACTCCAGTAAGTGCAGATAGGATGAGTGGTGTGTGTACATATATCCTTAAATATACATATTAAAACCATCAAGTGTGTCGTGTTGCTGAGCTTGGTGATAGAGGAAAGAACCAGCGGGTACTCTTGTCATCAAGAAGAAGGAGTAAGGCGAGAGAGAAACCCGCGACATGAGGTCAAACACCGATTGATATTAATTGTCACTTGGTTGGAAAATCGCCTTAGCCTAGGCCTATACTTTTATTCTGCGATGCAAACTAATGAATGTCTAGAGCGCGCTGCTTCACGGAAACTCCATAGCAACTCAGCTAAACCAAGCAACGACGTATACCATTGATGACGGATAAGACAGTGAGATAAGATGTTGACGACATCGAATACTGGGAAGCGGATGACAGCGAATTTCAGTCATTTTTAGTTGAGTCTAAGTTACACAATCGGTTTAATTGATTTTACAGGTGAGCAAGGTGTTTGTCAGGTGGAGTCCTGGACAACGGGAGAACAGATGGCAATCAACTTGTTTCGAAGCAGGTGAGGGAATCATGCGAGGCGTCTGTCTTTCTGTTCTCTTTGCTTATAATAGGCAGGATAGATAAGCATGTTGTAATCAGTCGACATGTACGACAAACCTTGATCGAGTGAGAGCTGAGAGAACAACTTTACACTTCTGGGGTTAATGAGATGCGATGTAATGTTATGTAAGTTCTGGTAGCAATTGGCGCTTTTCGTGTGACCAATGGTAATAGTATTCGCAATCTAGTAACAGGAAATCTTTCCTCACACATATAACCGATTATCCTGAGTGTTACATGACATTGAAGAACCATAGACGTCTGATAGGTTGTATAGAAAGTAACGGTTTCTGTTTTATGGTGTCTGTGACTTTTGTAGACACTTGACGGACGACTTGCAAGGATGGAGCGTTCAACTGCGTGACGATGTCGACACGTATGAGTGCGCAGGATATGATTTCGTGCTCGACCTCATTAGTGAGATGGAGCTGCCTCCTTCCTTTCCTTGCTTGACTGCTTATTTCCTCACTATGACCGATATTTCGCGCCCTGCTTCGACGAACAGACGACATTGGCCAGATGAGTAAGTTACCCCGAATCGATCGAATAAGAAACTAAGCATCATTCGTGTCTCCTAAAATATATCGAAACGGTTTTTAAATAGCTGAGATATTAAGAATCAGCACATGAAGAATTGTGAATGCATGGGTGGAGTCACAGGACTGCGTGATTTAATGTATCTATTTAATAAATCTTCTGCTAACACTTCTTCTTGTCATCTATTAGATCAAAATTTATTGCTATTGGAGTTTGAATAATTGTGTCAAACAACTCCTACCTACCTATTTCATAGTGCATCAGAAAGGGAGAAAGAGAATGACGTAGACCTACAAGAAATAATGCGTGAATGTTCGATAAGACAATTTGCGTGTTTATATCCCAAAAATTATATAGCGCATTTCAAGAACCTCTGATTGCTCCTGAGTACATGACACACATGATGAATTCTGTACATCTTAATCGAGTGTGCATACAGCATTGCTATGTCCTTTGACTTTGATAGACCACACAATGCGGAGCAGCTTCGTCTCATGCCATTGGAGGTGGATGAGTTGAGTGACCAACCAGTGGCAGACCTTCCATCACCAGTTCCAATACCACAGACCCCTCGGCCACCCTCGCCCTCTCCTGCGTCACCGCCGAAAAGGATTTCCTTCGTCGAAGAACCTCCAAAACAACCGCAACACAACAGCTACAGAAAGACAGAGGGCGCCATGTCACAGGGCAGTGCGCTCAACAAGCGCAAGGATCGCGTTCCGGATGAACTGTCTAAGACAAGCGTTCTCAACAGTCGCTACGCTAAAGGACACACTGGCGCCGACACGTCCAAAACACCGCAACCAGTCAGACCCAATCCGGCGCCACAGCAACCGCCGAGGCAGCAGCAGCCGCAGAAGGTGGCACCACCACCTGTCGTCGCAGATGACCCTCCAGCCAGACGCAGGAGTCGACCACCACCAGCACAGCAGCAGCAGCAGCAGCAGGCGCCCCAAAAGCCGGCGGCAGAAGAGGATATGAGTGCTTGGCTGGATAGCGTCTTCCGGGAAGCATTGAGTGGAGGTGGACCAGGACAAGGACTCGCAAACCCTCAGGCGGTCAGTCGGAACATGAAGGGTGGAGAAGATAACCTACAGGCACAGGTCAGTCTCCAGGGAAAGAATGATGTCATTGCAACTTAGGTCAGTCAGTCAGTCTGTCAGTCAGTCAGTCAGTCAGTCTGTCAGTCAGTCAGACAGTCAATCGGTCGGTCAGTCAGTCAGTCAGTCAATCAGTCAGTCAGTCAGTCAGTCAGACAGTCAATCAGTCAGTCTGTCAGACAGTCAGTCAGTCAATCAGTCAGTCAGTCAATCAGTCAGTCAGTCAATCAGTCAGTCAGTCAGTCTGTCAGTCAGTCAGTCAGTCAGTCAGTCAGTCAGTCAGTAAGTCAATCAGTCAATCTGTCTGTCTGTCTGTCTGTCTGTTTGTTTGTAAGGGGTATGTATATATCATAGTATCTCTCACGTACCGTCAATGTCTCATCGTTCAGTGCTTTCGAAGTCGTAAAATTAAATTAAGTTCTAGAGACAATTTCCTACCGATATATATTTATATGTTTATATATAATATATATGAATGTATATATATATATCGCCAGTAATAATATGATATGTAGGCCTATATATATATATATAATATATCAGATATGACGATTTGCCGAATGACAGATTCCGAGATATATTGAAATATTTTAGTTAAATCAGTGTTGAATAAAATTACAAATCCGCATTACGGTTGGATCGTTTCATTACCAATAACTGTAACGTGACTGTTGATCGATAGTACGGTCTCGTCGGTGGAGTTAACGGAGTTTATGGTCTGAATGCATTCGGAATACAAGCAGCTCCTGGTGCTCCTGCGATGGGGCAACAGGCAGCAAATGCTCCCTCAGTCTATCCATCTGCTATGATGGGGCATCAACCTTCTGCCCTTTCGCAACTGTCAACAGGAATACCTACGGTGATAACTCAAGCCACCATGCCACCAGGTACATGTCGACGGAAATTGTACTCTTAGTCAATATCATAATGTTATGTAATTAATGTTAGTTTATATCTAGACACTAAAATGTCTTTAAAGTGCTTCGCTAATGGTGATAGTATTATATTAAGACGCTCTTCTCTAAGCAACTTGTTTTGATGAAATATTGAAATGTTAGCACGGGCTGGTTCTCACGTACTTTAAGAACCCAGGAGAGAGAATCCCAAAGAGAGTTGACAGTTGGCACCGGGATTCCTGGATTCCTGGAACGCGGTGTAACAATTAACCACTCGAATTAATTATGCGCACAAGATTACTGTTAACAGCGTGTAAATCTCCCCATAATATTTATAGGCAAAGCAAAGAACAACATCGTTGCAGTAGTGTTTGGTTGATTAATGTTGACTGTTGAGTAATGTTGATTGCACTGGCGGTGCTGTTGCTGTTAATAATTACGATGATGACATTGATGATGACGACGTTGGGCTATTTTAAGATGCAATTAAATTCCTTAATGTACAAAGTTGCAATAACAGCCTTGACAATGGATTGAAATTTTGCACATCAAAGTCTTTGCAGCTGAGTTAATTGCTCAATGATCAATTAATTGCTATGAATTTCCTGTTCAGCTCTTCCAGTTGTCGTGGATCCTGCGGTTCAGCTGATGCAACAACAGCAATTCATCCAGCAGCAACAACACCAGCAACAACAACAGCTGCAACAACAACAGCAGCAGCAACAACAGCTTCTGCAGCATTTGCGTCTCCAGCACCAGCAGCAGATCGTGAGCATCGAATCAATTTCAACGATTTTTATTTTATTGCATCAGAACTTTGTCTTGATCAATTTGGCCTTTCGCTAAACTGGGGTTCGAGCCTCAAATCATTATCCAAGAGATCCAATATAGAATAATAACTTAAGAGTTTTGTTCCACTAACACCACCAAACTGGGTCACAGATACATGTATTCGTATACATGTTTAATTAATACTTCAACTTAGAGTCTTTCGTGTTATTCATCATGGCCTAAAATGCTCTTCTTCGTTGGGACGAACGGACTCGTGTTCTCAGAAACTTTGTTTAAATTCCTTAAACTTAAATTTCAGCAAATAAATGCTTTGCAAATAAATGAATTACTGTACAAATACTTAATACTAACTTATTGTCATCATACCTTGCCAATTTTTCTCTACCATAACTTGAATATGCTGTATAGTGTTGATAATAGTAGTAGTAATAGCAGTAATAGTAATAATCAGGGATGTGGTCTCGAGACCGCGGTCTGTAAAAACTGCGGTCTTGGTCTTGGTCTCGGACCATCGGTCTTGGTCTTGGTCTCGGACCATCGGTCTTGGTCTCGAATGCGTCGGTCTTGGTCTTAAATTAGAGTTCTTGGTCATTTGCCGTATCAGAGCAATTTTTCGATATTTGTCGGTTATTTTCGATTATTAGAGACACTGGATGTTTAAGCCCTATGTGACTGCTATCGATTATGGCGTGCTGGCCATCTTTATATACATACTACTATGGGCACAAGAAATACATTTGCAACGGAGCCAGGAATTTCTAAATTTGCTCTCACAAATTTCAAGGTTTGGGAATTATTTGGTTGTCTCCTTGTAGACACTGTTAATCTACAATTCCGAGGTCCGTGGTACAAGTACACCATTCAAACGGAACGAAAGATGTCTTAAAGTATTTACCTATCGTAAACTATAAGTTATTTATAGTGTGATATTCTCAGACCGATGCCAAGGGCTGAGCCCGCAAAAGTTCAGAGTGGCCGGTAAAACTGTTTTCTAGACCATTATTAAGATAAGTATTCTTCAGTAATGAAATTAATGTTTTGAGCGTGTTATTCCGGTTTAGCGTCTTAATGAATTGAATTGTTTATAAAAAAGAGTTTTGGTCTTGGTCTCGGATTATCGGTCTCGGTCTTGGTCTGGGCCTCTGGGTCTTGGTCTTAGTCTTGGTTTTGGACCTCTCGGTCTTGGTCTTGAGTTTTTGGTGTCGCGCCCAACACTGATAATAATAATAATTACAATAATGATAATAATAATAACAATAATAATAATAATAATAATAACAATAATAATAATAATAATAATAATAATAATAATAAGGACGCATTTATTGAGTGCTACTATCTAATGACCACGGCTCAATCGATGGCGCTGAGGATTTGTGAGTGAAGGATTTGCTCAAAGTTTCTACACATGACTCCGAGAAGCTTCTTGAACCCGTATATAGCCTGCTAATACAAGTAAGCGTCGTTTTAGCCAATAAGACGCCAGAGTTTTCTAGAGTCTTCTGTAAGTCTTAGCGCTACATGGATTGTCGATTAAACGAGATGTTGCTCGGTGTTTCTATAGCAAATGCATCAACACGCGGCCGATCTCCAGGTGCAGCTACAGACAAAGGAACTGGAAAAACAGGTTCTCCAGAGCACCATTCACGCTGAGATGCTAAAGCAGCAGCTTCAACATCTTCAGGACTCACAACAGCCGCAGCCGCAGAAGCAGCAGCAGCATCAACAGCCCCAGACTCCACAGTTGCAGCATCAACAGCAGCACCAGCAGACATCGCAGCACCAGCAACAGTTACAGCAACTGCAGCAATCGCACCAGCAGCAACAACAGCAGTTACAGCAGTTACAGCAGCGTCCCCAATCGAATTCTTCTGTTTCTGTTGCAATGCGCCATTCGGGGGCAACAGATGACCATCCAAGGCCTCTTAGACCCGTCTCTGGGTCTTACATCCACCCAGCTGCTCCGGAGCCGACCTTGAACCGGCAGAGAGTTCCAGGGGAAGTGGATGAGTCGAGACCAGGTGGAGTTCAGACGCTGAAGCGATCGTATCTGACAAAGAACGCGAGTTTTTCAGAGCCTCGACCTCTTCCGCTCCCAGCTGCTGCAACTGCTGCAGCTGCAGCTCCGAAACAGGTGACCGTAGTAGTTGCACACAACAAGGGCAGACCGGTCAGGTTTGTTGATCAAGAAAAGGAAGAGAGTTCAGATGAGGAGGAGGAAGCTGCTCCTGCTCCACTTCGACCACCCTCTCCACCGATTGTCAAGAAGGAAACCAAGGCAGCTGTAGTACCAGCTTTAAAGAAGCAACCAGGTAATGTATAGCCTATCTCCTAGAAGAAGATTTACCGCTTCTTGTTTCATTTGTAGGAATTAACTGTTCACCTTCTTGACTGACTTCAGTGGATTGAAGATATCCATGGTGTCCATGGTGTGCATGGTGGCAGATAGCTCATACTACAAACGGTTTTCGCCATTGCATCTTTACATCTTGGATTACAATTCTAATGTCTCATGCGGAGGAGTTCCATGAATCCCACCTCACGACGGCGACCGTTCATTTCGTCGCAATTCATTTCGTCTCATATTGGTTAGGGTCAGGTTATGCGTGGTGAGGGTCGTTTATGGTCAGGTTATGCGTGGTGAAGGTCAGGAAGGCAAGATATTCCCCCTTAAGAAGCAAAAAATTCCCCCTCCCCTACCTGAAATTGGAGGCATTTGCCTCCGGACCCCCTCTAACTGGACGCCCCTGGTCAGGGTCGTTTAGGGTCTGGGTATGCGTGGTGAGGGTCGTTTAGGGTCAGGGTTAGTTTGGTTTTTAAAATGTGACAAAATGATCTGCGACGAAACAAACTGGTGGAAGCCCTAACGACCCGTGAGTCCCCACTCAGCTGCCCACGAGTCTCCACTCAGCGACCCATGAATCCTTACCCAGCGACCCATGGGTCCCCACCCTGCGAACCATGAGTCTCCACTCGACGACCCATGAGTAGCCACTCATGCATTGAACAACATATAGGACGGGTTCACTTTGGGAGCCAACGTGAGTTCCACGTGTAAATACTGACAGCGTCACAGGGCTAAGGCTGAATGTAGGAATTCGCCCCCAATGAAGATACAATCAAGGCTACCCAAACGAAAGACCATAATGCCTGAATTTTAAAAGCCACTGTCTGTTGTGTTGTCTTGGTTCATCTGCCTTTTCCAAAACGTCATAGCGAAATTGCCCAGGTATCGGGGCTGCCGTTCACGACCGAGAAAATCAAAAAGATCAGATCGAGTCTCTGCGGAGTGTGACCAAACGTCATTGTCGAGAGACTGTGGCTCTCGATGACCTCAAAGACCGCGTGTAACACTGGTCGCTACAATTAGAACTCCGCCATTCTTGACGAGCCACTTCGTTCCGGTGCGATCACCAGGCAAATAGCACTACAGTTGACTTAGTCTAGGTGTCTGCTAGTGGCATATGGTGCAATAAGCATGCATGGTCAATTATAAAGGGTGCATGTGTCAGTATGTTCGTACAGCTCAGTCAGTATGGTATCTTTCGTTGCAGTAGTCAACCAGACAAAGTCAGTACCTGCAGCCCAAGTCATTAAACCTGCGGCCGCTGTGATCGTCACCAAAACAATTGTTACGAAGCCCGTCGTCAACTCAGCCCCTGAGACGAATGGAGAGGTGGACGAAGGGCCGAGGAAAGCCCCTGGAAAGATTGGCATCAAGTGGCCGCCAGAGCCAGAGAAGACGGAAAAGCAGGCGATTCCTGTCAATCGACTGGTCATCATGGAAACGAAGGAGGAGAAGATGGCCATTCGACGGGGTCAGTCATCGGAGGAGGTCCAGCAGAAGATGAACAGTCGCATCAGGTCCTCTCAACAGGCGGCTGAGAGGGAGGACTCGCCTCCTCCTCCACCACCTGCCAGGAGACCACCGCCACCTTTGGCTGCCACAAAATCCTCTGAGGTGTGATTTTGTCATCTGTTTTTCTTAACATTTGGCTATTTGAGTTAAAGGAAGAGGCGGACGATACAAGTACAGGTAAATGCTTCCAGCTGAAGATGAATTGTCCAAAGTTAAAGACGTCTGTGTGGTATGTTACACGTGTGTCACACACGAAACATATTGCATTAAGGAAACAGGAAACAATATGTCTCCGTCTTTCTCTGTCTATGTCTTTCTCCGTTGCCATTATAAACAAAAAGACACAGATTTGGGCGGAGGTAGAGACAGAGACAAAGAAAGATATTTGTATGAAAAACTCAGATTTTGGTGACTAATCTAAGAGACAAGTTCTTGTTCCGCAGACAAGTTCTTGTTCCGCAGACAAGTTCTTGTTCCGCAGACAAGTTCTTGTTCCGCAGACAAGTTCTTGTTCCGCAGACAAGTTCTTGTTCCGCAGACAAGTTCTTGTTCCGCAGACAAGTTCTTGTTCCGCAGACAAGTTCTTGTTCCAAAAACAAGGTCTTGTTCCCCAATCAGGGTATTGTTCACAAGGTCTAGTTGACTGAATCGGTAGCTGAACTTCTGACCTGTCTTCTCCTACATAGGCAGCTTTTAACATGTTAATAGTTGTTGGGATTCGTCGTCGACGTCGTCGTATAGTCATCAAATCAGCATATGACGCTGATTCAAACCACTTTGTCAGAGCCGTTTCTTCGCTCTTCGCTTTACGGCCTTTGAGGTCACGGTCAAAGTAGAATTTATTAACAACGTCTGTTTACGAAAACGTTCCACGGCCAGCATTGAACATTCGTCGTCACTCATTCACTATCGTTCGTGTGGTACAGTGGTCGATTGGTTAGAGCGGTCGGTCCGTAACACTCAGTGTGCGCTGAGTGTGCGGGTTCGACCCTCGTCCGAGGCGTAAGTCGCTGTGTTGGGACCTTGAGCAAGTCCTTCGCGTACAATTGGTTTGCAGTACAATTGCAATTGCGTCGTCGAGGCGTGTGCACTTCTGAGCAAAACATGTTGGAAGAAAGGCGATATAAAATTGCAGAATAAAATCTGCGCACAGCCAACCTCTGACAAGGCTTTCATCTAAAGCAACCTTGGTACATTCTTCCCTACGTGGAAGACCTATTATGCAATTGGCTTAGAAGTCAACCTTCGGTTATGCAAATGCGTGAACGGCGATATATATTACATTCCTATAGTTAATAAGCGAATTCTTAAAATGCTATGCAGTATGCAATGAATTGAGCGTATACTGGATCACATTCTTGGGAACAGTATTCGCTCAGCTGATACAATCGAGAGTTTCTTGCATTTTTGCTTTTGAATATAGTCCTAATATGATCCGAGAGCTTCAGAAGCGACGCGTTTCAGACCGTTCACGATTAACAATCTAGGCCTTACTCGGATATATCACGGGCTCTGAGTTCTGAATGTTGCGAAACGGTACTATAAAGTACTACTTGCTTCAGGCTTTGTTGTTATAAATATTAGAGAGAGATATACGCCTGGCTCTGGCTCTCTCTCTCTCTCTCTCGCTCTCGCTCTCTCTCTCGCTCTCTCTCTCTCTCTCTCTCTCTCTCTCTCTCTCTCTCTCTCTCTCTCTCTCTCTCTCTCTCTCTCTCTCTCTCTCTCTCTCTCTCTCTCTCACAGATGACCTGACGAAAAAATAGTTCTTGGTGACTGAATCGGTGGCTAGACCTTCGGATGTTTTCTCACTACTAAGTTCATATTGATTCATGGATTGTATATAATCGGTCAGAGCTTCAAGATCAGTTGTCGTTATCATCTTGAAGAGTGGCTGATCACGTATGATGACGTGTTCTTCTTCAATAAAAGTCTTCAATTGAGCGTCGTCTTGAGTCTGTAGGGCCAAAGGGTCCGTTACAAGCTATCCTTCTGTCGGGCTTTTGGCGTGACCGCGTTAGTACCATCTTCCCTTCCTGATGATAAGATGCACCTCTTCTAATCTTGCACACTAACCGTATCACCAACCAATCTAATACCACATACATTGTATGTATGCATGCAGGCCATTCATCGATGTTCGAATGCATATTTTTGCGTATTATGCAGGGCCGGGTTAAGACTCAATGGAGCCCTAAGCCAGCATTAGATGTTGGCCCTGGTTGCGGGGACAAGCGAATCGCACAGACGAGACGCACAAACCTAACGATTTCAACTTTTTACCTTTCGTCGCCTGAGAATTATCTTGACATATATCCAAAATCGAAAACTATTAACTAGTGTTTTCGTTGAAATGTTCATAGATCGGTTACAGTGCGAATTTTGAAGTAAAAGTTTTCAAATTGTCTGGATATAACCAATTAATTATGTGCTTTTCCTGAACATACGACAATGACACTGCTACACAGTGCAAACTTTTATCGGATCTCCATACAACTCTGGAGTTCGATAAACGGTGTCTGGAAGCAGGAGTTGTATACGACATTTAGTTTTTCTTGAATATCTTTAAAACGACATGTCGTATCTATTAGTTATTGACAGTGGACATAGATAACATATTACTTGCTACAAATCAACTCTAAACTCATTTTCGGATTATTGTCAGGCGACGATATTTTATCATTTATGACAATATCACTTATTTCAATAAAGAAGAAGATGAAAAAGTGCACAATTTAAAAAAAATACTTACTCTTCAAAAGAATTTGCTCCTGGATTTTGTCTTGCAAAATCAGAACATCATGTCGTCAAAATGTATTTTTCTCATAACTATACCCGATTCAATACACAGCAAGCTAAGTGAACATAACCTTTCTTGATCAATTGTGGGTCTCTGTTCGTTTGTTTTCTTTTCAGTTGAGAAAACGAACGCCCACCAGCAGAATTAGTTAAAAACAAACGCAGCACAGTAGCAAAATTTGGAAAAAAACACTTTCAATGCAATCTTGAAAAATGATATTATATCTGTCTTGATGGTCATCTGTTTGATTTCTTTGCCTTGATTGATATTGGATATATCTTTTGTTTTGATATATAAGTGAAAATGTTCTAGGTCATTTGTAAAATTGTTCTCTATGTCGTCGGAATCAGGACAACATTCTGTCAGAATTTCTTCTGCTTCCATTGACTGATTTAACGGTTGATTAAAGTTTATCACGAAAGAAACCTCCTAGCAACGTTTGAGTAGACATCAGCTCTCTGTTTAAGATTTGTGGACAATGCATCTACAATCTTGGAAGAAATGTTTTGATTCGAAACTCGTCCTTTGTGATAAACAAATTGTAAATCAGTAGCATTTTCATCAGTCATTTGCTTTGGGATGATTTGCATGTGTACTAAATATATTGTGCTGGACACACACTTAGCATAAAAGATTTTCTGGCATTGCATTATCTGCATTGCACTTTTCTATTTTCATTTTTCAGCCCATTCAGGGAACCCAGTGACGAGCCCTCATCATGCTTCCCTTTGTTATGTCACCTAATGACGTGCCCTCGTTATGCCACTGGTGACCTAATGACGTGCCCTCGTTATGCCACTGGTGACCTAATGACGTGCCCTCGTTATGCCACTGGTGACCTAATGACGTGCCCTCGTTATGCCACTGGTGACCTAATGACGTGCCCTCGTTATGCCACTGGTGACAACTGTGTGTCATCTGTGGTCGCAGTGAATGTTACTTATATTTGAATTTGAATGATGAAGGTTCAGATGGAGGAGGCTGGGACGCAGGTTCAGACGTGGAATAAGATCGACATGGCAACGAAGAAGAAGGAACTGGAAACAATGCTAAAGGGTGTTCAGTGGGGAACACAGAACAAAAAGGATTCACCTGTTGCTCCACAACCAGAGCGTCAACCTCCACCAGGTCAGCACTTCCACAACTCTCATCGACGTATCTTATTGTTTCTTTAGCATCATTATTACCACAACTCTATGATAGTTTCAGTTGAAATAGTAGTAATAACCATAACGTGTAGCAGCAATTCAATAGATCAGGAAAACCGAAGTTCATATTTTATTCTGACGTGCCTTGACTGTTGCAACGCCGTTCTTGCAGGCCTGCCGAGGTTCCGAATGTAACAGCTTCAGTCCATGCATAGCCTATCTGTGTTGGCAGAATAGTAACAAACAATGAACAAATTCTCGCATCTTGTTAGCTGTATGCGAGAGAGGCTGCATTGGCTGGAATCCTCTCACTCCTCTTGGGAAGAACTTCGATATTGAACGCGACTCCAAAATACGTCATGTTTATATTGTGTTTGAAAAGAAACCCCAATGCAATGCCTTGTGCTGTGTATAGGAAGTCTATACTGCTAAATCAATTGATCCATGCAGACTTTATAGCACCAAGCTGAGGGCACATATCGCGCTATAACTCATGCATTCGGTCAATGATCTGCAGAGTTGTATGGTCTCGAGACGTCTCGAGGCAGTTTTTTAGTGTCTCGGTCTCGGAAGCCTGTTGTCTCGGTCTCGAGGTAGTGTCTAGAAATTTTTATAAACTGTCTTGATGTGAAAGTCTTGTTCTGTCTCTAACAAGCGGTCTCGATAAGTTTCGAATTAACTGTCTTAAAATCTTGCGCTAGAAACTGAAACCGGAATTTACGAAAAACGGTAATTCTGGTTAACGCGCGAGTCATATGATACTGAAATCAATTCAATTGTCTTAAAGTGGAAAAATATCTGAGAGAGAACCTGAAATTGTGAAGTTTGCGTTTACGCAATTTGAAGTTAGGCCTATTGACAAACACTAGCTATTGGCTATTAGTTTGTCATTGATGTAAAACCACCATAACCGAAACGATCGGAACAACTTCGAGTTTCTCAGGGTGAGTAAGGCTATGCGCGAATTTATAATTTCATTTGGTGTTTGGATCGAAATTGCTTGTTTAAAATCGTCTAGCAGGTTTCAGACGTGTCTAAAAAGACTTTCGTTATACTATTCAGAAGATAGGCCAACGAAGATAGTTATCGAAACAGATACAACGCGGCAATATAAAAACTGTTATCGCGAATTGGACTATGTACATGTACATTATAAGTTTCAAATTGAAATTACAAATGAACCTTATTTCCGAAAACTGATACATTAGTATTTTACAGCTTTTTATATAGGATCACTTGTCTTTTATTATTTCGTACTGTCTTGAGCTTAGTGTCTCGGTCTTGATACCTCACTGTCTCGGTCTCGGCACCTTACTGTCTCGTCTTGGTCTTGAAGTTTCAAGTCTTGCATACAGCACCTGGTGATCTGTAAAAGCCTCAACTTAAAAGGCCGCTCTTTTCTTCCACATTCAGCACAGTGCACATTTTCATAGATCTCACATAAATATTCACCTGGCTGTATTATTTTCATTAGTCGCCATAATTAGCCAAGTAGTTGGTCATGTTTTGCACCTCTGTGCGTTTCCAAACGAAAAATTTAAATAGACAGAAAGTGACGAATAAGGCGGGATTCCAACTAATTATAATTGAAGGTATGATTACCTATATTTGATCATCCGACACTGATTATAATTACTATAACGCGTTTCATTATTTGCACGAATTTTGACAAAAACACAGTCTGTTGTTGGTCTAGTTAATTAATTGTTAGCTTAGTAAAAGTTGTTTTATGGTTCATTAATATGGCTTAATAAATATCACAGTGGAAAGAGTAATAATGATGAGCAATTAATGTCTGTTGAAGTTGCTCACCACGAGAGTCAGTCGGCCTATGACCTGAGTCGTCTTGATAACATTCGAACGGTGCTTCATGCTCAGTGCGCAGGTCCGTTCTATGCCTACAAGAATGTGCCATGGAGCCTTGAGATAAGAAAGGAGGTCAGTCGATCTAGTATTATTATTATCAGTCAATTCAGTCGACCTTTCAATCTATACCTAATTACCTCGTAAGGATGATGATTGATTCTCTTTCTCGTCGCTCTCGTGACCAATTATATATAGGCTACATATGCAAATTATATGTGATTGCATAACCTACTACATGTTATGTATGGATGCATCTGGACTTTAATCAGGCGCAATCTTGTAACCTCTGATTGCCTTGTTCTTCATCTTATTTCAAGGTGTCCACTGTCCAGTTTGAGTTTGTGTCTTTAAAATAGACCTACTTCTTTAAAGTAGGATTCCTTTCCTTCGACCAGTGCTTTCGAAGCGAATTCATTAACTGGTGCGAGTATTAATACCTGAATGATGATAATAATAAGAATAATAGCAATAATAATGATGATAATATGTACGGCAGGGCAAAAAAACAATGGATAAAACAAGGAAACTGCAATGTATCTTTGATTTTTACAATCCCTAGAAATCATACCAGTACTGTGTGTACCGCGGGAAATAAACAGTATTAACGACAAATATATGTTTTCATATATAGCCTAGTACATAAAGCCGTATAGACTACAAGCCAGAGAAAGTAGAGCTGTATACATAGGCTTACAGAATTGGTTCTTATCTTATTTGTAGGTCTTCTCTCCATCTGAGAACCTGAACAATCCGACTCTTGTTAACCTCGTCTTCGCTCAGATTGTGACAGATGTTCTTTCTGGTGACAGTATACGAATCACCCAAGATGATAAGAGGAAGATGAGAAAGGTGCTAGGTAACCAATTCTTTGGTATAGATAATGAGTTAAATGGGCCACTTAAAGTCGGTTCTCTGAAATCTAAAAATTTAAAGATTATGCGTGGTTGTCAACTGGGTCAATACCTTCTCCGTTACTCTGAGAAACGGACAGTTAAGTTAGTGCATGCTAATGCTAACAAGGCTTCTGCCTCGCACCGATCGACACAATTTTATACAGAAAATACTCTTTGTTATTGCAATAAACTGATATTAAACTCATGGAGTTATATAGCAACGAAAATGAAAGGCTCAATATATTTCATAATAGGTGAAATTTATACAAAATTAGTTTAAATTGCATACCTATAGTCTGCTAAAAGTATATTTTCAATAAAATTGGTTTATCATTGACACTCGAGACATCTGATACATTGCAACTGATTGTAGCTAGTTAAACGAATCAAACAAGAAAGAGGAACACAATGTAAACTGATATTACCTGGAAGTTTGAAGAGATGGAACTAGTGTAAACTGGTACATCCAAATAAAACTTTTAGCAGCATTATATCAAGTGATATAAATAAGCTAATATATATTATATTTTTATATTTATATACATTTTTGGGTGTTTTACCATTGTAACTGTAAAATGCCTCTGCGTAGTTCTTTGTATTTTGGGTCATATCCGTAGACCTTACGGCTACAATGAATGGCCTTAAGTACACTAAATAAGCTCGTCAATAAGCTGATGCCCTGCGCATGACTTCGAGTGGCGCATTAGAAGTTTTGAGATTACGACCACGATGGCGATAATCTTTTATCGCTTATTTTTCCATCCAACTGTAAAGTTCCTGTCTAATAGTTCAAGCTAGGGGTAGTTATTATTTTCTGTGGTCTCCGATTCCAGTGATTAACAGTTCTTTAGTTAAATCGTAGGCAAACCGCGTTTACAGCTACAATTGTAGGCCAATAACATGTAAAACATAAGCATATAATATTTTAAATACGAACGAAACGATGCCTTTATGGTAAATGCGTGTGTAAATGTTTCCTTTATAGATACTCACGGCATAAATCTGCGGAACATAGGCACTGGTCATAGCACCCAGGTGAAAAAGTCCGTCATCAAAGCTGCCAAAGAACTTCCCATATTTTTCGCCCGTATTTTTCCAGTCAATGTAAGAAATGATTTCAATTCGATTATATTTACAGTGTGAGTTTAGGCAATTGTTGATCAATGAAAATCATTTTTACGGTTTCTACACTTCGATTGATTCAATCACTTCCCTGCCTCGGGGTGGAGTGATGGGTTAGGAGATTGATTAAACCTTGCATTCGCTAGTTGGCGTTGGTAAAATTAGCATTAGTGTAGATGGTGCCTTGCAGGCTGCCATGCAGTTACATTCAACTTATGTTAGACCTGTTATCATATCACTATTACATCATGTAAGCGTTCTGCGGCTTGTCTGTTTGAATTGAATCAGCGAAAATTTGTTTATAAATTTATAGCCAAGCCTCAGTCTTTGTGATCTATAAAATCTGGGGAATGATGCAAAAAATTGTAGTTGGCCTATAGCACATGAGCTATGTCATATATTGTAGCGGGCTACTTCCAAATTTCATTTTTATTTATTTTAATTTCGAATGCAATTCTTCATGATGTTTTACACGCACGCATATGTATATAATATACATAATAGGCCTAGGCCTATTATGTATATAAACATATATACGTGCATAATATCAGAGCTAACTGGTACTCAACTATTTTTACAGATGTAGTAGACCTACTTTCTAGATAATGCAGGATTAGGGGTCTGCTCCTTGGTTGCCTTTCGTGCTTCGTGTTCAGTCTATGTATAAAGAGTGCATTTAACATATGGAGCGCCTCTGAGTAGATATCTTGAAAGGGTGCTATATCAAGTATTTATGATTGATTGATTGATTGAAAGTAATTTAAGGACCATGAAAGCTGTTGTCGTGAAACCAAGCTGCAACATCTTTGTATTCTCGTCTGCCTGTGCGTAATACATTTCTAGCTAGAATTAGTCAGCTTCTAATTCTTAAAACTTATTTGCTTCCTTTAGGGTGGTTCAAAGCAGAGTCGAGTGCAGATGGTTGCAGTAAGTCACTCAGGAGTGAGACTTCTCGCTCGACATAAAGACGTCTTTGAAGACTATATCATTGTTTTCGAACAGATAAAGTAAGCTGAATTATTCTGCTATCTGCAGCTGATTCTTATTTCACATGTAGGCCTACGCTAACCCTGGTATTGCTATAGCTATAGATCAAAATTTAAATAGGCCTATACTAAGAAGTAAGACCTTTGAATTCAGTTCATCAACGGATTGACAAAAGAGTGCGGGCCTACTCTTAGCCTATTACCCTATACGTATTCGACTCAATTCCTTTGTGTATTGGGCAGGTAATCTGTGGAAGAAGCAGCTTCGAAAACATGAAGCATTTATGCCTTGACGAGAGAATTCATTAATAAGACTCTAACGCAGATTCGACATTAAATAATACATTGTAAGCCATTTCGTAAATTAAATTCAGTTGTTGCTCGAACTTTTTAGATTTTCCGATGTCATTGATGTTCATGTGCCGAGATCTAGCACAATTCTGATGCGTCTGACAGGCAGAAATGTCGTTCTATACACTAAATATGTGAGTTATTTCGATATCAAATCATTTAATATCGGGATATTGATATGCTTTTTTTCATGTACTTTAGTACCTGAAAAAACAAACTTGTTCCATACAATTATGTGAGCACATTTGTTTTCACCTGGAGTCGTTTCCTGAGGATTAACAGGCCTACAACACATTTTATTCAGAAAATGCAATGGTTTGATATAATTGAAGATTTACATAAATAACTTTTGACTGATTGTTTTCGCTGAATCATTTATTTGTTTGAAAGTTTACAGTTTCTTTTTGTTTCAACAGGCTACCCAATTATGCAACATGCTGACGTCCTATCGTCAGGAACACAGTGAGGTAGGTATTTTATATAGGCCTACTCATCATTAAATGCTGCACTGAGTGCATAGACTTACAGTGAGCTCTAACCATAGGCTACATGCGACACATTAGCATCCTGAAACGGAAGATGTGTAGGCTACCAGTGGGAACAAAAATGAGAAATGTTACTTGGGAATAAGCGTATTAAGTTTATTAACTGATGCAGTTGTAGCACAATGTAACTGTTTGCATACAACAGATGCTCTGCAAAGCAAAGTTGAACTCTGTCGAAATAGGTGTGCAGGATACTTAATAACTGAGCATTTTGTTTACTTTTTTTGTTTCGCTGAATCACTTTAGTGATTTCTGAATGACTTTAGTGATCGCTGAATCATTTAAACTATTACTGAATCACTTACAGGCTACATGCATGCTGTGACATTTACATGTTTTTGTTACAAGTTCGTCATAATTACCAGCTTTGTAGGCCCTAATAATTTATATGTAAGCACCCAGGGCTTAAAGTGTGCCTGGACGGTCATGGACGGCGTCCAGGCACTTATTTTACATGTTTTTGTCACAATGTTCGTCATAATTATAAGCTTTGTAGGCCCTAATAATTCATATGTAAGCACCCAGGGCTTAAGTCATGCCACTCATTTGGTCAGCAGAGCCTGGACCCCGTCCATGAGCGTCCATGCAGCAGTGCAATTCCTCTATATGCGTACGTTATTACCAACAGGAAACAGAGGAGGGAAAAATTTTCGCGCTTCTCGCGTTTACAAACCTTATTTTACAACTTTCAAAACGATGCCGGCGCCACTGGCCCCTTGTTAACAATTTCACATAGGAAAGCAATTCTCTGTTTAAATTACACTTTAAATTACAACAAATATTTTACCAACAAATAATTGACGACTAAATAATGGTTGATGGACAAAAAGCCTAACGAATGATAAAACATTACATTTTTCGCCTGTCACGCGCGACACTCTGAACGTTGGCGTTATATGAAAGTCATCGACGGACAGCAGAAGCGTAGGAGGACTACGAGAATGTCTACCTGACACATGAGATGGGAGACATCAATGGGCTTCGCTTGAAGCAGAAGGCCTCAGAACAGACACCAAGGAATATGCAAATATCAAAGGAGTGTCAAGCAACGAAACCCGACACCTCGAGGCAGACGCCTACCCCTTCCATCTCTACGACCCACAGACCAGAAATTCATAAATCAGTTGGAGATTTTGTCTGGACCGGCTGGTTGACACGGATCATGAATAGGGGACAATTCCGTTACGAATAGCGCAATCTGTTAGGCGATATAACTGTAGTAATGGAATTCAATGACACTAATAAGGCCCAGCCATAACAGCCGCTAGTCAAACAGTAACTGGACGCCCCTCGGAATCTGACGTTACGATAGGGACGCCAAGACCCGACCAACTCGGGTTTAGTAATGGTTTCTGCAGGTGACCTCTCGTCCAATAGAGATACGAGTTTTGCGTTTCGGATGACGAAGGAAATTGCCTCTAGAAGAATTCATATAGCGTAGCAAGCAAAGGAACAGGGACTTGTTTCGGAACTGGGGGAGACGCTAGGTCGTTCTGACGATAAGGGTAATCAACATAGTTGGGAACCTCGTCTCCAACGTAAACCAGGGAAACATTTCTAAAAGGACACTAATAACTCCAGTAAGTGCAGATAGGATGAGTGGTGTGTGTACATATATCCTTAAATATACATATTAAAACCATCAAATGTGTCGTGTTGCTGAGCTTGGTGATAGAGGAAAGAACCAGCGGGTATTCTCGTCATCGAGAAAAAGGAGTGGCGAGAGTGAAACGTCGCGACATCGACCATTTTATCTGGTTAAATGGAAGTTGGATTGATAATAATAATAAAGAATTTCGTTCACCAATCCAACTTCTATCCCAGCATCATTAATATCACCAATCCAACTGTTATTTTAACCAACACAGTGGACCACAGTTCGCAAACCATTTGTCGTCGACTTAATATGTTGGTGCTCTGCCTTTGCAATTTTTAGTTCCTACATTTTTGACACTAGGGGCCGTCCATAAATGAAGTCACGCGCCCATGGAGAGGGTCGCAAATTTGTGACGATGTGCGACAAGGGGGAGTTGAGGTCGACGAAATGTGACGTCACATCGTCACATCAAAATACGTAATTTTATTAAAAATTTACACTCATTTAAACAAATTCCACTTAATTAGCAGTAGGCCTAGTTGTTACCACAATTAAACTAATCTAATAATGGTTATGATAGTCTTTCATCCTGAGGAATGCATAAGATTGTAATCATTATAGGCTACCTAATTTCTCCATTTTCTTCATTCAACAATTTTAATTTGAAATATTTTATAGCTATAATTAAATTTTTTGATAATTATAAGAAAATTTGCATTACAATCTGGACATCTGGTTTGATTTTGGGGGTGGGGTCAGGGCCTTGTGACGTGACGTCATATTTGAGGGGTAATGGCATTTGTGACGACGTGTGACGAAGGGAGAGGGTCAAAAATCGTCAAAAATTGCGTGACGTCATTTATGGATGGCTCCCCTACAGCGCCCAGGCACTTCTTTTTTACACTTTAAGCAATGTAAGCACCTAATAAACATGGTATGTGAAAGTTATCTGTGAGGAGGGTATTAAAATATTCAGTTTTATATTGGCTAATGAAACGTATTGAATAGTCAGAGTCGAGCATGCAGATAATGCAAATCTAAAATCCTAGTTAACTTATTGTTTGACACAAATGGAAAATGTCATGACATATGGTAGAGCCTACAGCGTTCTAGGAATTCAGACTTTGAGATTTTTGAAGATTTGAGAAGATCAGTTTAGTTGTAGGCCTACTTCTACTTCAGCTGAGCAGCATTTAATGAGCACCTGAAATGATTCTTGACTCATTTGCTCCGATTACTTTCTATACTGTTGTTTTGCTGTTTACTTATTTTCTTAGGTCTTTTGTGTTTCTGCTCCGTAATTGAATAATAATTCTTGATATTAAACGTTATTTTATGACTTGATTTTTTGCAGATAATTCCGAAAATAAGGATAAATGACAACGATGATGACGATGATTAGCAAACTAAATAAGCACGAGTTTTACGACAGTAAGTACAGAACATTTTGTGGGCTAACGTTAACGGCCTCAGAAAAGTGATTCTCTAGGAGTCACTACTAACAGCAATGAAACAGTAGGTCAGTTTCTTCGAAATTCACTTTCCCAAATGAACAGCAGAATGGAGGTGAAAGCTTCAACGCTCTCCGACCTCGATTAAATGATTTTATGTTAACGATTTCTCTAGCGCCACATAACAACGAACTTTATATTAAGGAACTAAATTTCTCTCCAGAATGTTCTTCTCGAAGTTTCCTTGTCACGACCAGAATGAACCCATATCAAATCGAGTGACTGGTTTATTAAAAGTAGGCCCTAATAGGCATTTGCAGAGACTTCTAAGAATGTGCTAATGAGGTTAAATTCTCTCAATGGAAGTAGCCTACAGTGGTTGACAAATATGACACCAACAATCGAACAAAAGGACACCTTTGTACACTTTCCAACCCAAATATGACGGGAAAGTCAATTGACCAGGATGACCATATAATGTAGGCCTACGCAAGCATTAACCAATCTCAGGGTGTCGTAACTTCTCTGTACTTGCAAGCATTATATCGAGAGTGTCCATTCGTAGCCATTCTATAGGAACTGCCACGTACGATGCCGGGGTGCGTGTGTGGCCTGTCTTCGCTTCGGGGATCGAGAACTTCGAATAACGAATTTTTGTGCTTTGAAGATGAGAATTTGTTGGCTGGGCTCTCCGTGTCTGCGGGATTTTGCCTTTGGGGGACTCTTCCATTCATCTGCTATTCGAGCTGTCGACTCGCTGAGTGTTTGATCATAATTATTGACTTTAACATTCTTTTGAGTTTAGATTAGGCCTATAAGTACTGAGTTGAAATCTTAAAGGGGCATAATATAAATTCCTTCAACACTATTATGCTCCTGTATCAAAATTTTTAAAAGTCAAACTTTTAAGCGTGTATAAAAACGTGCTTTCGTTAAAATTATCAAAACGATAAATCGACCTATGTCAAAATTAATGTTGAATATCACTATAGCGTCATTTCAGATATCATTTTATTTCTAGCTGAAAGCCTATTTACCACATTTACAAGAAAACAAATTTGAACTTACACAAAATCGATTATAGTAGACCCTAGCAGGGGTGTAACAAGCGGGGGTCAGGAGGCACAGGCCCCCCAGTTTCAAAACATATTTCATTTTTCCAATTTCTCGGGGGCAAAATTCAAAAGGTTTGGGGCAAAAAAACTTTGGGGCTTCGCGCAATATTTTTGAAATTATGCCTCTCCACTTTTCAAAACCCATGTTACACCTCTGGGCCCTAGGGATTCGCAATATCCATATCACATTATATCTCCATCTAGATTGTTTTTTCGATTCTGTGAACGGTCTTCTGCGTGTCGTTTATAGAACACAAAAGCTTTCGAAGCTCAAGAACGGAAGTTCAAAGAACTCACCTTCGTCTGAAATCGTCCATCTCGGCTAGCTGTATCTATATAAGAATGTGCTGTTCCTGTTGATTTGATCCGCTACGCTCAATCCATCACACTAACATTCTAAATGGTCTAGAAGAGGCTGTGTTCTGATATAAATATGGCTAGATTGATGCCGCTTGTTGAGACTAGCAAACAGACTGGTTTTTATGCAATCTACATTTGTAAATGTTCGAGATTAATTGATCCATTAGGCCCTACACTAATAGATCTTCGTGCAACGAACATCGAAGTCTCTGAAACGCAATATCACGGTAAATGTAAATGATTTATGCATGTTATTACGGAAGTTGGTGGTGAGGCAGAGGCGATGACTTCATGGTATTACGAATGGACGATATTGGCCGTGGAAAATGGCCACAGCGAGAGGTTGATTATAACTATAGTCTGTTGTCCTCGTCGGAATGGGGTAGGCCTACGAGTCGTTCGACGGCGAGAAGCGATCTGGGTGTATGAACAACTAAGGGCCCATCCATATATTACGTACGCAAAAATCGGATTTTCTGACCCCCTTCCCACTGTTGCACCGCATACATTTCGTGGACTCTGCCTCCATGCGTACGTACATTTCAGTTCTAGCCACCCCCCCGCACCCCCGCTGCAAAGGTTAAATAGCTAAACCATCTATAAGACATTGATTTTACCACAGGCTATTTATCTCTGTTAAGCATCATATTAAACAGCTTAAATTTTTTAACAGTTATGAAGAAATGAACACTAACAACACTTCCATTTGAAACCGTTTTAATGCACGAGCATAGTCTGTGACTATAGGTTGACAGTTCTGATTTTCAAATTCTGTATTGTGGACGTCATACTTAGACAATTATATTTGCGTACGTACATATTTTCGGGACCCCCCCCCCTCCCACCATACGCACCCGTATGAAAAATGGCCGAAATTTGAAACCCTCTCCCCCCTAGCTGCATGCGTAATATGTGGACGGCCCTTGAATGAGCGTTGTTTCGACCTCGGTCATCTCGGTTCAGGCACAAAGCGATTGCCGACAGGCTCCATTTATAGTTGACGACTCTATTCAATAGGAATAGTGCAATGTAAATCAATCGCTATTCGATCATTATCACGAAAACGACGAATCTCTAAACAGGCCTAGTTGAACCGCGTGCGACGAATATATTAGTCTACGAATTTCGACTTAGGTTTGAGATGATCTGTTTATGTGTAATACCGAAGAATTCGGCCTAACTACCGATTCAGTCAACTCCCTGTCTCTCTGTTCCTCTGTATCTCTCTCTGTGCACGTGTCTTGTCTGCTCTGTCTGTTTGTCTGTCTCCTTGGCAACGTAGGGGCCTATCTCATTCTTCAGATGGCCTTTGGATAAGTTCTCTTGACGAGGCGCTCGTCAAAAAGTTGGCAATCTGCAGTTAGCTTATGTAACTGTACGTTACTCGTCATAAATTTTCAAGTCGACGATTGAATAAACTGTCTACTCAGTTGTCTATCAATCTTAAAAAATGTCAATTTTTTAATATGAATGAAAAGATTTTCTGTATGATCTAAAGTTGATTTTGTAATTGACCTTGTGCCCTTGCGAGTGTTATTTATCGCAGTTGTTCTTTGCTGTGTTCTTTCAGATTAGGATGCACTACAGAATGAGCTGACATCTTGTAAACTGAATGCCAAATATTGGAGTTACCATCAACCTAACTTAACTATCATTTTGTTTTTAATACAATTAGGCCTAATTATATTTTTATATCTACACATAGAATATTACGTGTTATTATTATTATTGTTGTTATTTATCATGTTAATTATATTGTAGCTAGCAGCCATGAATCTAAGATAACTTTTGCTACCTATTGGTTCTTGTTGTGTTGAAATGTTACCAAGGCTCTAAGAATGAGTAAAGGCGCATAGGAATCTACTCAATTTTTTTATGTTTTCTGTTGAACTTCATTGTTTCTCAGAT
Organism: Bimastos eiseni; assembly: GCA_959347315.1. Lineage (NCBI taxonomy): Eukaryota > Metazoa > Annelida > Clitellata > Crassiclitellata > Lumbricidae > Bimastos > Bimastos eiseni. Next base: position 20,082,238 of record OY365818.1, on the reverse strand, counting down.
TAGTATTTACTTCATGTTATAAAACTCTCTGTAGATACGTACACAATTTATGCAGCACTGAATCCAATGAACAGGCTAATCTGAATGTTGTTATCACGAACTGGCTGTTGCGTACTGTGTGGCCTGAAGGCATTCACAGTTAGCCTATAAGTCCATTTTAGTGGACGCACTTAATTAATGAATTCAACAGTAGCTGCTATGATTTTTAATGGAAATATAGGATCATATATTTTGACGAAATTATCGTGTCATTTCATACGAAATCAATTAGACAATTAACTAGGCCTATTTTTCCTTATCCAATGTCATGTTTAACACTGGTCGATATTGTAACCTATTGGCCTACCTGCTCACGTCCATTTCATTTTTCAGGGTAGACAATAATATTGACATTAGAAAATTTCTGCTTTGTTGTCATCATGTTACAATCGATTACAGAACATTCGGTCTTGTATACATTTAATGAAAATACTAGCAATGTTAATGAAGCGCTTTAGACGCTCAATCGTCATGTCATATTGCTAGGTTTTTTCCAAGTCTATATCTACAGTTTGACTTATAAAGTAAGGATTACAATTGTGATAGCTTCTCAAAATGAAGTGACTTTTCTTATGGATTTTCACTTCAGTGAAAAGTGCTTGTAAGTGGTCAACAGCATGCTAGCCAGCCTTGCTACTTTTACCGGTTATATTTCTAACTTAATGAGATGTTGCATTATTTTGTGAATACTAGGGGGCCGTTCACATATTATATAACGCATAAAATCTCAATTCTTGACCCACCCCCTACCCCTAATAACGTTATATAACAGCAGCTGTGACCCCCAGCCCTATATTATATAACAGATATGCTACGTACCCCCTACCCCATCCCAGTCTATATGTATATTAAAAGACATACAATCGACCTAATTGTATTGCCCAATTTTAAACTTTTATAAAAACACCATTTTGTTTCCCTCCTGTTTTGCACTAGAAATGGGGATTACAGTATCATGCAGAATCGATTGGTTAAATATTGCACTATCAGGTATTTTTACTGTACAACTTGACCTATTTAATAGCGCATGATACTGAATGTATATACTACAACTACAATTGGGTATTTAAGCAAACATATATAAACTGTTTACTCGTAGGCCTACCATAGAAAATGAAATCAAACACCTTGATAATACCTAACTAAATAGTTACTTCAAGTGAATTAATTTAAATTTAAACTAGAATCAAAACAAATCACACAGAATTGAATTTAAGAGCGTTTAAAGCTATGCACAGGAAATTGTTAAAATTGTAATCAGGAAATTCTTAAAAGTGGATTTACAAGTAAGAAATTAATTCGCCAGGTGACAGCTGATGGTGCTAGTTTAGGTTCACAACGTATTGTGAACTTCGATTAAACAAAGAAGGTCAGTGGTACATGGAATTTCCAATTAGCAGGCAAACAGGCAAAATAGCACAAGCTGAAAAAGTTTGTTATATAACAAAACCTTCAACCTACCCCCACCCTACACGATATAACGCTAACAAAAACGGAACCCACCCACCTACCCCTTGAGCGTTATATAATATGTGAACGGCCCCTATAGGCCTATAGTTACTTTCAGTGTCTGAACTTTGCTTGCAAGGGCGTACTTTTAAATCTCATGGATGTGGAATATGGTGAAAAGGCCCTATCAATTTAAAACAACCTCTGATAAATAATTATCTTCATCACAAATTATCATCCCAGTTTTATATGTGGCAGTCGAAAGGCATTGAATTATATTATAGGGGCCTTGACGCTAAATAACAATACTTTGAAAGAAATTTATGTAAATCGGAATAGTCTACAGTGATGGCGTTTGTGCCCTAGGCCTATTATAAATTAACTGACATTTGGGAATAGTAAGATGTTGGCTGAAGACAGTGAAGAGATGGCGGCACGGACTTTAGATCTGTTCGAAATTGCGAACTCAAAGTTTTTCAAGCGATATTTAATTTTATTTATTTAGCCTATTTGTTTTGAAATTTGATATCGCCCTTCCAACATTTTTCGCTCAGAAGTGCAAACGCCTCGATGGCGCAAATGCAGTTGTAGGCCTATTGCATAGCAGTTGTGCGCGAAGGACTTGCTCAAGGTCCCTATACACAGTGACGCCTTGGACGAGGGTCGAACCCGCTCGCTCAGCGCACACTGAGCTACGGGCCGACCGCTCTAACCAACCGGCCACCGTGCCACACAATTTTGATAACTAACGCAAGGTGACATCTTAATTGTAGTAATTGCTGTAATTGTAATCTGTCATTCCCAAAGTGCCACTTCAATATAACAACTTATTTTTAGTGGCGTCCTGACCTGAACCAGTGAAATTGTCTTTCTTCTTGGATCCTTGCATTCCTATGCAGGCTCGCACGTCCAATGTCGCCATTTCTCACTTTCAACGGCTATCTGCTTCAACTGTAGACCTCCTTCATCATCCATTTTAATAGCATCACTTTCTGTCTTCCTCTTTCATAATCCTCTGCATTCTTTTATTCCTTCAATTATAGTTCTTAGGTTTACGAGGGATCCCCTTCAGTGTGTCATCCAACAATTTTCTCTTTCGGCTTCTATCAGAATCTGCTAACGCTGCACATAAAAATTGAGTTTGATTGTGTCTGGTGTATGTAGGTTTAGGCCTATGAGGCCTACAACATATAACATTGGCCCATGGTGGAAAAGCTATATATAAAGCGGGACTAGGACTGCCTTTTTATATCAATAATAGGCCTATATAATTTCTTTCGTAATTTCTGTTGCCATTTAACAATCGTGTGGGATTGAGGAATGACATTGTAAACACTAGACAAACGCAGCATTTCATATTGCACTGCCCTATGCATAGCCTACATCTTCACCAGTCTCGTTGAGGTCACCAGGGGTGTAACAAGCGGGGGGCAGAGGGGCACCTGCCCCCCAGTTTCAAAAACTGGAGGGGCAAAGCTCCCCCCCCCAGTTTTAGTGCTCAGTGTGCCCCCCCAAATCGGTTATTTTTTATGTTTATTCAATGACTTTTTAAGATTACCTTTGTTAAATTAATTTGTGCCACCCCCCCCCATTTTTCAAATTTCAGGGGAAGGGATTCAAAAAGTGGGGGGGGGGGCAAAAAAAAATTGCGCTCGCGCAATATTTTAGAAATTATGCTTCCCTACTTTTCAAAACCTTGTTACACCACTGGAAGTCACCTAGTCATCTACATAGGCCTAGGGCCTACTCATGATGTAGAGGTGTAGGCCTACTAATTCTAATTTCTCCATTTTTATAGTGCTGAGTATTTTTACAGTTACAATTTCTTTTTTGATAAGAAAGTTTGCGCATATCATTCTGGACATCTGGGGTTTCTGGTTTTTGTGACGTCATATGTAAGACGAGTGGGGAGAGGGATAAAATTCGTCCAAAATTGCGTGACCTCATTTATTTTTATTGACGGCCTAAAGCTCTATAGTAGAGCGAAGAACAATGGAGAAAGTATAATTACTAGTAGGCCTATAATCATTAGGCCTATGCATTCCACAAGATGAAAAGCTCATTCGGCTGCACAAAAATTGTTATAACAATAACTTAAAACAATCCAAAATTTAGACCTAGGCCAAAATGCTCCTTCATAGAATAAATAGGGAGACTTAATTATAACTCATCCTCCTGCTCAATAGATATTCCATTCATATCCAGCTCTTCTTCACCGATCCAATCTACTCTCTCTCCATGCGTTTACTTCATTTGCGCTTACAACGTTGCCGATTCGAAGTGCAGCGATAACTCTTTGTTGTCTAGCTGATATGCGTCTATGAACGGTCTCTATAGGACCATAGTTAGTCATAGTTATCTGGTTATAATAAGGAGCTCGGAAACTGCAGAAGTTGAATTAACTAATTTATCTGCTGTTTGGCCTCCGATATCAGCTGTAGACGAAGCCTTCTTGGTTTCTTTAGCTCATAGGCCTACATTAATTAACTATGCGGAATCGAGCTTTTGAGTAGTAGGCCTAAGTCCAGTGATCTGGAACGGTCTTCCCTCAGAGATAGCTAGCTAGGCCTATGTCTACACCAAAGGGCGCTATAATAAGCCTACCTGGAAAGTTCCTAACTAATCGTATAGGCCCTCATCATCAAGCAGTCGCAGTCCTATCAACATAATAACAACAGCAAAACAACAGTAGGTCTACTATTAATTTTGGGCGCGTTGGAGCCTGGAGCGCTTCTGAATAGTTTCCGTGGAAGGGCACGAAGCCCATACAATTTCTTTCATGGCTGACTTTTTAGCTTTGAGGCTTCTCGTCATCCTTTCGCCAATTATGCTTACAAGCAGCCTTATTTTTTTTTATTTCTCTTACTCACAGCATAGGCTATTATACGGGCATTTCACGATGCAGATTTCGGCACGCGTGATAGGATGCATTTCTAGGACAGGTCATGTTTCTGCCTAATAATTATATGTATATTTGCACTGGCTTCCCCTATCGCAGCCAGATCGCAGCGTATTGCATTTCTAATCGCCTCCTTGGGATGGCGCTGTCTTGCTTGGGCTGCGACTGCTTGTAAACCTTCGAACAGCAGCTTTGCAGTCAGTGCTCAGAGGGCGCTGCGCAGACATTTCTCAGCGTTCCATTCTCACGTACTGCTACGCTGCAGCATTGTGCCTTCTCTGTTGTGGGCTCTACCAGTACCACTTGGAATGGGCTTCCTCGGGACTTCGATCCGGATTTTACCAAGGAACTTCTCATCTTCTTTCTACTGTTCTTTTGGCCGTGGTTGGACTGTGGGCTCCTCTGAGTGGATTTGAAGAGGCGCTATGTCAAGTATGATTGATCGATCGATCTATCGATCGATTGATTTATCGATTGATTGATCGACTGATTGATTGATTGAAACCGATTCCCTTGACAGAGAAACCGTTTTGAATGCAAACTTACTTACTGTTTTTCTTTCACTTTGTGTGACCGCCATCTTGATTCTTGAAAGAGTTTTGGTTGAGGAATTTATGTAAGACGTTTATCTAAAGTTTTCTAGAGTATAGAACGTGATAATGTAAGTTATTGTGGCTTAAGTCCGCTAATTTATTTAAAGTTAGGTTTTAAGATGGTATCGCTTGAACTCATCTGAGGGTGGGATTTTGTTGGTACACCGTTGATCGTGCTGCAGCCAACGACGTTTAATTCTACCAATCATTCCATTTCAAATAGCGTGTAGCTTCTGCGGCCGAAACTTTGGCTTCCCAACACACGGAAAAATAACTGGGTTATTTATAGTAGTTAGGACTCAAACTTACACATAATATTTTGGGCGTGGCTTGTATGCGGAAACAGATTACATATAATAATGAGAACGCAAGCAATTGTAATACAATGATAACACGAACACTGTAAAACCTATAATATCTTAGAATTATGCGTCGTGAGGTTCGGTTATGGTCAGCTTCAGCATCGTGAGGGTCGTTTAGGGTCAGGTTAAGCATCGTGAGGGTCGGTTAGGGATAGTGTAGTTTTAGACATATACGAAGATTCATTTTACTTACTCCTTTTTGTCAAACACGCGTAAGTTTTGAGTTCTAACTACTGTAAGTAAGCCAAATAACTTATGCGACAGTAAGGTCTTCGCATGTGTCTAAAACCGACCTCATGACGCCTAACCCGACCAACCAACCCTCACGATGACCTGACCCTTACCAGTGACCTGACCCTTACCGACGGGATCAACCCGAATCCTCGAAAAGGTCAAAAGGCTGATTCTACAAAAACAGCAATGTACTATTGGAAAATGCTTGATTGAGACAACCAGCGCAAGTCGTTCATCAATCCAGCTTCTGCATGAATTATTTTCATCGATCCAGCTTTTATATAAGCAGAATTCTTTTCATCGATCCAGCTTCGTTTTCTGGAATCCGCAGGAATCAGTTTTGGGGTTTTGACAATTCGCTACGCACCCTTACCAACCCTTACGATGCGTATATTAATAGTCTTAGATGTTCTTAACGATGCGCATAAGCCATAGGTTGCTCATGCACAGAGGTTTACACTCGTAAAATTTTTGCTTGTTCGGCTGTATAAGTAACATTTTTGTTTACATTGCCCCTGAACTTTCAGACACAGAAATGTAACCTTTCAAATAGCGTGGCGTTTGCTATATTCATCTCGATTTTTAAGAAAATTGTCACGTTTACTCATATTTATGAGAGACTTTCAGAACCACATTTTTTGTAAATCCGTATTTGTGACCTTGGCAGATGTGGCTAACCTAGGAATCTGTTTAGCTGTCACATGGGGTCTTGCTAAACGTAAAATGTGGTGCATAGCAAATCATCGAAACTCGAATCCCAACTTGATTTTGTAAAACGGACCCAAATTCCCAAATTTTTTTCGTTTATTATATGACAAAGGGTTAATCGCGAAGAAGTTCCCATTCCCAGTTAAAGTGTATTTAATTCTAAAAAATTTTGATCAGAAAAAATAACTTATTTTATTATTATTAGCATTACTGCATGCAATGTACTACAGAAAAACACTGAACTGTCCCAATACAGCATAATATAGATTTGTTAGCTCGTTGAAGTTGGGAGCACCTCTCTTTCATCAATCCAGCTTATACTTAAGCTTGATTCTTTTCGTCAATCCAGCTTCCATTTGGACATAATACTTTTCATCAATTCAGTTTCTGCTTACACAGCCTTTTTTTTCATTCATCCAATTTCTATTTATATGGCCTTCTTTCCATTGATCCCGTTTCCATCGTAATGGTATTCTCTCAAAAATCCAGCTTCCACTTATGTATAATTCTTTTCATCAATCCAGTTTCCTCCATTTAGGCTACAATTGGAGATCCATTCACATCAAATTCACTAATATGAAATGCATGCTGCACCAAAGTACATGATATAATCAACGACATGATTAAATACGCTAAGATACATGAACTATGAAATAATTAAATACGCTATAATGCATTTTTACCCATTCCTATAATAAACAATATGGCTGCATCTGAATATGCTAAAATAGAGTGACGATACATACCCGCCATATCCTACAGTGCAATACACAATGTAAGTAAGTAGAAAATGACTTTATTTTACAATAGCAAATAAAAACAAAACTCTCCAAAAGTTTATAACAATGTTGCCAAAGTTCATCTAATCAAAACGATAAGTTTCTGAAATCATGGCGAACATGTTCTGAAAAGGTTTCTTGTGTCTAAAAGGACAAGTTAAACTCGCATAATATAACTACTGACTATTTACACTTAAAGACTCACAACTCAATAAACAGTTTTTAAATGACTTAAACGAAAGGGAAGTGTGATAATTGATGATTTGGTTCGAGTTTTTTGTTGACAATGTTGTGCTAGATATAAAATATAAATGTATCTTTTTAAATAAAATTAGCTAAAACGGATTGATGTTGGTGTTCTTTACATACTTACCTTATTTACTTACTTACTTAGTACATACAAAGCTGTTTTGGAGAATCAGACTTTTTCGCCTTTTCAGTGTTTTTGGGGAAACAGTTCTTTGATGCATAAGACTTATAAACCAAGATTGTCATTGTCATACTAGTTATGGACAACCAGATGATGACCCTGTTTCTTTTGTATATTTATTCTTTACTGTAGTATCTGTGTTTTGCCAGGGATATGGGAAGCCGTATTTACATAGGGCGACTACCATATCGTGCTCAAGAAAGAGACATTGAGAAATTCTTCAAAGGATATGGAAAGATTCGAGACATTATGCTGAAAAATGGCTATGGCTTTGTGGTACGTGTGTCATTTCGTATTTGTTTACCATCATCTAATTCATTTACCATTGAACTTATGTTTCTTTTTTCTTTTGTGGTTAGCCTCAGAACGTTTGCTGAACCTACAGGTATTATCTAATGCTGAAATTATGTGTGGCAATAGAGATGAATGAAATCTGCATAAATGTTTAAAAGGGAAATTATAAAAATTTTCCTTTTAAAATGATTCATGTCTATGTAAAGTGTAGTTTCAGGGCAGCAGTCTGATGTAGGAAGTAAAGAGGTAGGGTTAGCAACAGAGTTAAGGTTAGGATTAGATTCAGTGGTAGAGAAAGAGTCCAGGTTAGGGTTAACAGCCAAGTCAAGATTAGAATTAGGATCAGAAATAGGGTTTAGGGTCAGAATTAGGGTTCGATAGCTTGAAGATGTTAAAGATTTTTGGGGGCATTGAAGGTCATATTGAAGAAATGTTTGAATTAGAAGAATTGTCTGTTAAATTAAGTTGTCTGGTAGAAAAGAGATGGGAGGATAATGTTAGACAACTGTATTGATTTGAATTTTTTACAGTATTGTTAGAAAATAAATAATTAGGTAACTGTAATTATGATGTTGTTTAAATAGGATTTTCTTGTAATGGACAGAGGTGTGCTCTATATATGTAGGAGTTTGAAGATTATCGGGATGCAGATGATGCAGTTTATGAGCTGAATGGCCGAAGCTTGTTTGGAGAGAGGTAACTCATTTTTTCTACATAGTAGTTTATATATTGGGTCTATGCTTTCTTTAAAGTTAAGTCATTATCACAGATGCTGAGACGTTGAAGCCTTACAGCTTATTCTGCGTGTTCTTTCATCTTAAATTTTTTTGAAGTGGTGTCACAATTTGACTTTTAACATAATATTAGACATTCTTTTTGTTTATCTTATTAGGTCTTATCCCTTTAATGGCAAATGTGCACATCATAAACTGCATTCGTTGTAAACTTGCATTTCATGATTCAGTTTGTGAGCCAATGAAATGCATGCTGTACAATTCAAACTATAAGTCATGTTGTTTTCACATGGGTTTTAATATTAGCATCTATGCCTTATGTGCAGAAAATGTAAAAAATTGAATAGTTTATACTCACCAAAGTTTGATAAAAATTTTATCACTTGTTAAATCATACACTGTATGCTGTGTCAAATCAAATGGGTTGTCAATTGTGAATGCAGTTCTATGCCAATCATTGGACCATTTGTGCAGAAGTACAAGTTGGTGTCATATGTTTTGTTTTATTGGATAGAACTTGCAACTGGTGATTATTAAACTATCCCAATATATGTCGATCTAGATCGACAGTAGGTTAAGTTAGGGCTAGTGGTCGTGTTGGATGGATGGGTCACAGTTAGGCGGATGAATTGATAGACAGACCGATGGTGGTATGGAACTGATGGTTAAGTGGACAGAGGAGAATGACAGTCGAATGGACTGACTGCAGTGTTAGTGGCCTGATTTATATTATTATTATTTTTAAGGATGTTTTATATGGCACCACTGAAGGTATGCTTCTCAGTAGCACTCTTGACCTAATCTCGCTGACAGTGGCAGTTTTAAGATTTACTAAAGAACATGATGGCTTGGCCCTTTGACAGTGTAATTTGGAAGCCATTCCAGGTTGTAAGACCAGCGACTGGACAGGAATGGCACACTGCCTGAAACTTTCCTTGCTAAACTTAAAACTAGATTTATTAGCTCGTTGAAGTTGGGAGCACCTCTCTAAGTAGTTTTCTTGAAAGGACTCTACATATAGATTTCCAAATGAATGATTTGGTATTTGTGCAAAGTATGTCTAAAACAGGTTTGGTGGGTGTAGTATTTTCTTAGCCAACTGCTTGTATTGAGTCAGAATCAAATGATAGTAGATTTGTACATTTTTACTGTTTTATTAACGAAACAGTTCATGTGTTTTGTTGTTTTGATGCAGGGTGATTGTAGAACACGCAAGAGGCACACCTCATGGAGAAGACCTGAGAAGAGATCGTGAAAGAGGATTTGAGCCAGGTTCACAGCGTAGCCGTAGTGGAAGGGAAAAGTAGGCACACTGTCATGTTGTGTTTTTTAGGCTTATAAATATGAACACCCACTATGTTGTACTTGATCATTAGCTTTGCCGGTGTTAAATTCATGGGATTGAGAAATTATTTCAATCATTGTGCTTGGAGGTGGTTATTTTTCTATCAAATGTAACCTGTGGTATATATAACTGAATTAGCTGCCTATCTGGTGGGCTTCACCATATTGGTTAAACAATCTGTTTTATAGTAGTAGTTATATACAGATTGAAAATAAATTCAGTAGGTCTCTCACTTTCATGGAGACATTACTATGTATTTAATACTACCATGACTAGAGCATGCTAATAGTATCTGGGTAACCAATGCAGTGCCTATTGTTTAAGTGTTGATCTGCTTGGAGAGGAAACATGTAACTATTGTGAATATGCAGCCTCATGTTGAATTGTATGGGGTTCTTAGGGTCCACCAATGGCCATGCGTATTTTGCAACTCTGGTTGGTTTGAGGCCAGTTATAATCAATATCAATCTTGTTAAAATTTGTATGAGAGCAACAAACTTAGAAAGAAGGCATCATTCTGGCTCTGTTTATAGAGACCACGCTTCTCTTTAAAAAAATCAGCATTCAGCTTATATTATTAATGTGATAGATTTTCGTACGGTAGCTTTGAGGTGAATGTCAATTGTTTTGAACTAGTTAGTATGTAGTCAATAGTCAGTATTTGGTGATTGATGTTTAGGTATGGACCTCCCACTCGAACTGAGAATCGTCTGGTTATTGAGAACCTGTCTTCTAAAGTGAGCTGGCAGGTAAAAAGATTGGGTCCATATTGTTTTCACCTACTAATCTGTATGGATTTTCTTATATTTGAAAATGTATTCATGTCTCTGAGTACTGGATTGTTTATAACACCGTGGAAAGAAGACTTAGAGATTTTCGTGTAACATGCTACAAAAGTTGGATGTTACAGGACACCTGGAAATCACTGTATTACTGTTTATTTAGTTTCAGTGATGAAGGTAAGGTGGGGGGTATTTTCTTAAAGATTATTTTGGACTTAATAGCAACTGTTAGTTGTGTCTTGTTTCACGAACATTGTTCTCTCTGATCAAAGACAGTGGGACAATGCATTTTGGGCCATGGTCAATGATTGGCGACACTCACTGTCAAAGAGGAAAGAGGGACAAACACTGACCAACGTCGGTCACTCTACCTAGTGGCTGACAGGGCCGCGTCACTCAAGACTCGGCAATCGTCCGACGAAGGAGGTAGCTGGTACCCAGTGTCAAACGTGTGACGCTTACAGTGCGCAGCCTCTCTCACTATCTCCTCTTGGAGGCTGTGCCAGTCAAGTGCAGTCAATTACAAACAGGGGTCACCTCTTGCACAAACAAGGTCAATGTCAGTTAAGGGCAGCAGCAATCAATGGTGAAGGTCAATCAGTGGACAGGAAGGAAGGAAGGTTGAGGGGCAGTGAACGCAAAACATTTAAAACAGAGGTAAACCCAACATTTGTTTTGATGTCATTTTTTTACGATTGTCAATGTGATCATTAGTTGGGTGTCTAAAACGGTCATGCGGTTAACTCCGCCACTGGTTGAACTCTGCCAGTCCAAAGCCTGGTTGAAGAAGGAGGGCAATGCTAATGGTCTATGTTACCACACGGTGTTGTTAAACTGCAACTACCAGTTATGCTGTTACTGCATGTGCATATGAATTGTGATAAGTTTATATTGTCTGGATATGGATGTGTCTGGGCATTGATTTAAAACCTTGTAGCAAATTCTCAAGGGCCGTGTGTCCTCATTGTTATTATTATTTGTTTATTACTATTCTGACAGAAATGTTTGCAAATTTGTCTATACCTATGTGACAAGTAGTAAACTAGGGCATAACCGGAAATCGCCTCAGACATTCGCCTTGGCCGAATATTGGACTATTCGGAAGTATTCGCCTCGCCAAATATTACACCCGCGATTAGCTAAAAATAACTTTTTGCAATAAAATATTTTCTTTATAAAATAATATTTTTTCATAAAATAAATTCAGGACAAACGGACTTACTTATAAGTTATTGATTAATTAAACAAGAAATTAACATTTCATAAAATTTTCTTTAAAATTATGATGTTAATTTATATATTTTAATTTCTTTTGGTTACATTCTCAAGGAGGCAACCAAATAAAAAAAACTCTCGCTTTAATTGGCTCCACCCACTTTCTGGTAAATATTAGAGAGTAAACACATCATTTGATAACTTAATATTTCAAATTTTATAACAAGGTTTTACATTTTTTCACAAATAAATTTTTTAAATAATAAATATATTGTTATAGCCTAGAGTGCGATGATACGCCATATGAAGGATATTGCCATAGACTGCATTGACTATAGATAGTTCTCCGTAGCTGTGCACGTGGCAGGTTAAGTACGCTTTGCCTACGGATGGTACTCGCTGGTCAGATTTGCCGCTACTATTCGGTTCGTACTTGGATCCGGCAAATAGTTCATCCAAATACTCAGATTCGGTACTCAGTGGATATTGTCTACTCAGTTATGCCCTATAGTGAACTATGATTGTTGGTGAAATTTCATCATCTTTCTTTGTGTGGTTCAAGAAGAGGCATATTGAGCAATTTAAGTGGTTTAACTAATAAGGCTAATGCTCTGCATCTTATAATGTTTTTTCTCAATTTTGCAAAGTATGGCTTAGATTGAGCACCATGTATGTGAGCTTCAATGCTCTTCTGTGAGTTTTCTGATTAGGATTACTGAATCTGGCATTATAAGGGGAATTTAGTTGTCACATATAGGAAGGACATTGCCAGACTTCTGCGACCATCACCCTTATATGATATTGAAGAGCTTATTATTGCAAAGGATATTATTATTTTTTGTGTATTGAATCCAAAAACTTTCAACAGAAGCAAATACAGATTAACATAGAACATTCACCGAGCATTGAGAGACGACCATTAGACCAAAAAGCTGCCAGACTCCCAATTTGATAGGGTCATCAATTTAAATGCAGTACTGATTGCTAGGAAAAAAAGTTGTCTTGCTAATAAAAAATGTGACTAACATCAATTGTGTATTACTGTATTGCTTATCTCAGGGGAAAGCCTGGACTTTCTTTGATAGGTTTCTGTCACATTTCATATTAAACTCTGATGAACATAATATTGGCTTGTTGTGAACTAACTCTTGTTGACTTTTGACTTCTAATTATATATAATCTTTATAGCTTCTTAACAAAATGGGCTTTTGATGGTTTTACAACCAATTTCTAAAGTTGTTTGTGATCCAAATTCTTTTCTTATTGCTTCTCTGTAGGACCTGAAGGACTTCATGAGACAGGCAGGTGAGGTGACTTATGCTGATGCTCATCGAGAGCGCAAGAACGAAGGGTGCGTATGATGCCACAATGGTTGTTTCTTTGTGCAGTAGTTTCATGATTAGCATGCCTCACAGGCTTTGAACAAAAAGTAGGCATCTTCAAAGTACTTCTTTTTTTCCATGAAATAAGTCTTTATTATTCAAGATGGTAAAATGTGACATATCTTACTTTCCTACCCTGTCCATAAATTACAGGTGATTACAAGAGTTTTTTTATATTTTGTTCCTATGAAAAAACTGGAATTAGCCGGGAGGAATTAAGGGACACAACTTCGGAAAGAAAGACATGGAGATTGGAGAGGGTTGATCATGACGGTCGCTAGATTTCAGAGAAATGATAGCACAGGGTACAGGTAACAAGGTTGTCCCTATGTAAGCTAGCAGGCAGTGGCGATTAATCAGGCCGACTATAGAGATATCGGATATCTACAAAATAATCAGCGTCGATATTAAAAATTATTTTTTTAATTTTATAATATTATTTTCAGTCTATAAAAGCCAAATGATGACAGCAACATCACTGGGTCTGTGAAGGACGGCATTTCGTTCCCATATTGTGTCGTTGAGCCAATGGCTTCTTCAGACCAGTGGTGAGACCACCCAGTGTGCTAATATAGACCGTGGGAACGTGTCAACATAGGTCTTGTGCATAGTGAGTCGTAGTGCCTGCTTAAAGGCCAAGGAATGTCTGGCCAATTCAAGCCAAGGAACGGCTGGCCAATTCAACAGAGAAACCGATGAATGTACATCGTGGAGGCATGCCTAATGAATACATGCTAGCTGCCGATCAGATCTCCCCGAAACGTTTCATTCGCCTGAGACTAGATGGGTGGCTGTGAATTGGCCAGCCGTTCCTTGGCATTTAATTACCCTGGGCACAGTTCGACGGTGGGCGGTATGACTGATCTGTATTGCCTGCCTAGGATTAGTCCCCAACTACATGCATGCGTCTCCTATGGAGCAAGTGTTTGCTTGTATCACACAATAGGTAGTAGCAGTAGGTCTATCTTTTGGAACCGGACATCTGTGGGAAACACAATGAAAGAATCGGCTAAATAATCGGGTATCGGCAAATGAATAATCGGCAATAATCAGTATCTGCGTAATCGGCAAAAAGTGATATCTGTACAGCTCTAATCTAGATATCTGGACATTTTTGTTTTGTCTATCGTACGGTTGCAAGTAAGTAGAAGATATTTTTGGTGTTAGAGCATCAGTATGAAGATCAGCCAATTGATTCTGACATTTTGATCACATACTTAAACGATTGAAGATGATGAGGTGTAGTCTTTCTGATGAAGTTTGGTGAATGCTTGAGGCATTGGAGTCAAATGATGAAAGAGCTTTTATGAGTGTTCTTATGAAAAAACCTATTTTGTTGATGAAGTTATGAATATTAAATTATGGCTTTGGCTGAAACGTATTTTACAGATGGCATTTAGTGTATTATTATAATTATGTTGTCAGAACTGGGATATGGATCAGAGGGAGGCTGATGACTTGTGTGAGGCTGGATTGAAGACATATCACACTTTTGTGTTTGCTGCTGTATATGAAGGTGTCTTGGGCAAATCAACCCATGATGAACCGTTTTTAGAGTATCTCTCTGTTTTTCTATGATATTTTATTTGCTTGTCAAACAGGTCATACTGTATGCCAAGTTGAGTAGGTCATCTGCTCAACAGGCAGAGGTGTGCTCCCACCAAACACATTGGAACCATTGGTATTGTCCCACAAAGGCGAGCAAATGGGAATTTAAAATTGATTCAGAAAATCGATATTTTGTGAAATGAGGCATTGGATCATTGCTTAGTTATTTTACTACTTCTGTTCAGTAATTAAACTGCAGAGAAGAGGAAACCTAATATGTATGGAAAACTTATCAAAACAAGATGGATAATTTGTTAAATTCCAGAAAGGAGATGTTCTTTTCTACTGCTTAAATTCACAATGGCCAGATATCTTTTCTTTCTAAGGAAGTGGTTCCACAAACTATTGCTGAGTAAACAATTTAGTATCGTGTGAACTAAGGAAGTAAGAAGTAAAACACATCAAAATAACTTCAAATTTCATTTCTAAGTTGTCATTGCAATTTCATAGACGGTGGTGAATGAGAGTACATGTGTGAATCCAGCCCAGTTTATAGTAAAGAAGGATAGGTGTCATTTGTTTCAACTGAGAGCATCTCAGTCCTTCAAACCTTTTTCTGGAAAAAAAATGTATCATCAATTTAGATATGATGCTGTTCATTCAAGTAGTTTTTGCAGAAAATCAACTGAGGCAGATGAAATTGATTTAAATGTTCTGAAGTTTAGAGTCTAAAATCAACCATAGCAATCTGATAAATTTGATAAATGTCTTTGGCATGGTTTTCGTTGCAAGGACACATGGTATTTATCATCAGATCTGGAGGATGTGAAAGACACTCCAGGATGTGGGATACCCTCGACCACTCGAATCGATTGCAGCAGTGCACAATGATAGCAAGGACGGAGATACAATAGTATATATTGGCACAGCTGAGAGTTTAGTTGGTAGAACTCGAGTAAGAGGCAGAGGTTGTGGAATGATAGTGGTCAGTCGAGGCCAGAAGCGGTCAGTTAGTTCAGACTGCCAAACACTCAGTAAAGTCTTGTGGCAGAGTTCATAGTTGTGGAGAGAGAACATGTAGTGACCAAAAATTATTACATGTTGTTGACCTAACTTTAGGTCTGTTATTCGTCACTTTGAATTTTCTACTTAAGTTCCTAACTTGGCTTTATTGAAATCTTTTCTTTTCTCTGGATACTGACGTATTTAAATCTTAAGTTAGTTAGACTGGCATTAAACAACTGAGACTTGGAAATTAAAATAGCTTTGTTCTCTTTTGATGATAAATTTTCTTTAGGTTTTTGTATATTATTTTTCATTTCAACCAAGTTTGGAAGCTATATGAAGTTAATTTTTAATATGTTCAATGTTACATTTTTGCAAGCAATGTCTTGACAAACTAAATACCAAGAAATTAATTATTTTTGGATAGTTAAATATTTTTCTATTTTACTAACAACATCTAGACTGATGTTAATATCACTATTCAAGATAAATTAATCACATTTTCAAAGGATGCTCTTGTGTGTATATTCTCATACTGTGTCATTAAAATTCTGTGCGTAGTTGCTGTGGTCTTTTGAATTTCATGTCATTAACACAAGTCGATGAACTTTAATTGTATTTTTCTAGATTTAATGATTTTCAAAGAGAGGACAAAATCATTCATAAATTTCCAACCTGCAGCTCACTTTGATTCCTTGTGTCACACATTTACTTTGCTCTCTAATATGATTACAGTCAAAATACTAAACGTTGTACCACGTTCACTTGTGAAAATAGTGTTAGATTTGAATTCGTGTTATATCTTGTATTAATTCCTGCACACTTATATTCTGACATGAATTGTATTAATGTTGTCACTGGAATGTTTTACCTTAGTTGAACATAAACAAGTAGTAAATATGGGTGGAGTCCATGGGCATGCTCCAGCTTTTACTGTCTTGAATAATGTTTATTTTGAAAACTTGAGTCAATGTATAATTGTATAGAACAATTAGATAATGTCATATTGAAAGAATGACGCTGACTTAATATGTGTGTATTTCAAAACAGACGAAGAAGACTTACTATATGTTATTTCCTTCACTTTGTATGACTGCAATCTACATACTATGTTGAATTATTTCTAGGGCTGTACCGATATCAATTTTTGCCGATTATGCTGATACCGATTATTACCGATTATTCATTTACCAATACCTGATTATTTTGCCAATTATTTCATTGTGTTTCCCAAGATGTCCGGTTCCAAAAGATAGACCTACTGCTACTGCCTATTGTTGTGATACAAGGAAACACTTGCTCCGTAAGAGACGTATGCATGTAGTTTGTGACTAATCCTAGGCAGGCAATACAGATTAGACACACCGCCCACCGTCGAACTGTGCCCAGGGTAATTAAAGGCCAAGGAACGGCTGGCCTATTCACAGCCACCCATCTAGTCTCAGCCTCTCAGGTGACTGACATGTGTCGGGGAGATCTGATTGGCAGCTAGCATGTATTCATTAGGCATGCCTCCACGATGTACATTCGTCGGTTTTTCTGTTGGATTGGCCAGCTGTTACTTTGCTTGAATTAGCCAGCTATTCCTTGGACCTTAAGCAGGCACTATGACTCACTATGAACAAGACCTATGTTGACACGTTCTCACAGTCTATATTAGCACACTGGGTGGTCTCACCAATGGTCAGAAGAAGCCATTGGCTCGATGACATGATATGGGAGCAGAATGAAATGCCATCCTTCACAGACCCAGTGATGTTGCTGTCGTCATTTTGCTTTTTTAGACTGAAAATAATATTATAAAATTAAAAAAATAATTTTTAATATCGGCTCCGATTATCTTGCCGATATCCGATATTGTCGATATCTCTATAATCGGCCAGCCAATTAATCAGTACAGCTCTAATTATTTCTCCATCATTTACAAAAACTATTTTCAAACTTTTTATGTGGTGTTCCTTTTGCACAGTTTATGATCAACATTATATACATGTCTATTATTTCCATAACTGAACATTTTTATGTAGTGGCTTCAACACAGAATTGCAAATATTGAAGTTACTGTACTGTTTGGGGCAACTTTTAACATTTTTGTGATACAGGTGAATGAGAAGAAGGGATGAACACTAGAACCATATTGCACCATGTCTGTTGGTTAAGAACTGAATGTTCAAAATCACTTGCACTTTCAGTTTCTTCTACAACTTCCTTTCACTGGTTAAGTGCTCTCATCATAACATATGCTTGCACATCTTCTTGTATCACTATTATTTGTGGTATGACTTTTCGTTCTACAAAGATTTCTGGATGAAATAAAAATATTGTGTGCTTCCCATCATTGCAATACTAGTAGTGGTGGTGCTGCATGGAAGCAAAATACGCAATTGTGCATACCAAAAGAAAGATAGAAAATCACGAAAAATATTTCAGCAATTTTTAACAAAATTACTGGTCTTGGTGGCCTATACATTTACAATATACTAACATTAAAATTTCATTATGTTACATCTTTCAATAATTTTAAATTATCTTGTGCGGAAAATGAGTATTGCCGCTATTGTGTACCAAATTTCAAGTGCTGGCTATAATTGCGCACCAAATTTTTCAAGGCCAGCCGCCACTGAATACTAGCTAACAAGCTTTAATGTTGTATACAGCATAAGTGGCCACTTTACAATAGGTGAAAGTACCTCTTCTTCATTATCTTTACAACACAGCTTGACCAGTTTAGCAGGAATTTTATATCCTGTTACACATTGTAAGTTCACTTTTCCAATTTGCTCCAATTTATCTTTGAAGCAATTCTTGACTAATCAGATCAGAATCTATGCACCAGAGTTGATCATTACTTTCGCTGTTC
Source organism: Bimastos eiseni (assembly GCA_959347315.1). Taxonomy (NCBI): domain Eukaryota; kingdom Metazoa; phylum Annelida; class Clitellata; order Crassiclitellata; family Lumbricidae; genus Bimastos; species Bimastos eiseni. The sequence goes on along the minus strand of OY365818.1, from coordinate 20,063,580 downwards.
TATTCCACGAATCTCTATCTTGATGTGCTGTAACAGCAATTTTTTTGATGTTGCTGTACTACTGCTGCTTTTTACAACTGTTTCCTGCTGAACCCCTTTTGCCCAACAGAATTTCATTTGAATGCTGCAGTTCATCACTGACTTTTCTTCAGAGTCTTGGTGCTCTTTATCTGATTGCCAGAGGCATCAGCTACTAGACACCGGAGATTTTCCATTATGTTTTGATGTTGTCTGTCCACAATTTTGGAATCGATTCTATTGGCTATATAAATGTGTATAACATATTTATCTTTTGATTTCAGTGTTGTGGAATTTGCAACATACAAGGAGCTGAAGAGAGCAATTGAGAAATTAGATGGAAAGGAACTGAGTGGCAGGAGAATTAAGCTGGTTGAAGATGTACCTCGTGGACGTAAGCGCAGGTCTGTACTCTGTGATTGCTGATGTTGATCTTCTATAATTGGCAAATCTTTGTGATGCTTACAGCCTTTGTAGACTGCAAGATTTGCTTCAGATGTTATCAACACATTGACCGCCACATGCAAGATAACAAAGCCAAGCAAAGAAGGAAATATTTTCACAATATGATATTTAGTGATATAATAATTTTGTCACTTTTTATCTATAGTAAGAATGCAAAGAGAACATGTAAAACTCATCAAAACATACTACATCAGTTTCAAAACTATTACAAGGCATTATAATACTGTTGAATTATAAGTGAAGTTTGACCAGTAGGCAACTCCCATCTAAAATGAGTTCGTTCTTTTTTGAATGTGTTCATTCATTTCACTTGCTTTGGTTTTCCAGTCGATCCAGCTCTAGCGGTCGTGGTCCAAGCAAGCGAAAGTCTGACAGCAGACGAAGGTCAGACAGTCGTGGCAAGAACAAGCGAGGACGTAGTCGCAGCAAGTCGCATGACTCAAAGTCACCCAGTCCGAGTCGAAGCAAGACACCGGACAAGAAGAGCGTGTCGCAGACAAAGAGGGATTCACGCAACAATCAGAGTAAGTCTCGCAGTCGGAGCAAGTCCCGTGATGCAGGTAGATCACGCTCAGGTTCGGTTGATCGACGAGTTGCTTCAAATAAGAAGAAGCAAAACGGATCACCACCAAAAGCAGGAAATGATTCAGATGATGACTAAATATGCAAGAACTGATGCATTGACTGAGAATAAACACATATTGACTATTTTCCTTCTGGAGGTTTAGTTTCTTCACCTGAGTAACTGCTGTTGATTGCAGGACAAAATCTTTGTTGCCAACTTTGTTTTTCTATGAATTGTTATAGATATGTTTTGGTTTACAAGCTCCAGATACCTACTCCAAGCTCAGCTAATTTCTATTAAATGTGCACAAGACAAATAGAAGATTTATTTTAGGTATTATCACAAGCTTGATAGGATTTTGCAAATATAATATTTGGGCTACTGATGCAATTTTTGAGTTCTTGTAAAATTGCAGGATAAATTTTTGTTTTTATTAATTCAGCTAAGATGTTTTTAAGATCCTGTTAAGATTAAATGCAGGCATTTGTGGATGAATGTATTTTTTTTTCCTCCCTGGTGTTTTCCTGGTTTGCAGATGTTTAATGAAGTGTGTTATTTGGATGAGTTGTATGAGCAATTTGACATTCCACAAAACTGATTATAATGCAAGTGAAGCTAGGCTATGTGGCAATGTTAATAAGTGCAGTTGATGACAAAATCTGGGCATGAATGGTGAGCAGCTGTCCGTCATTGTCCCCCCTCCTTGGCAGCACTAATGGATGTGGTAGACATAGTCCAAATGGAGAACGTAGACAAATTCACATATCTTGAGGGCAACATAGCATATGATCTGGATTGTAGAAAGGAGATAATGACTATGATCTCAAAAGATCAAGAGCAACATAAAAGGCTATGGACAAGATCTGGAAGAGGAGACACATAAAGATATGGAGAATCTGATGCAGAGGGTGGTTCATAGAAAGTTGGGGCTATTCGGCCATTATTTATATGTAGAATGAATTACAACAGAAAGATGAAGACAGTGATGTTTGGCAGGATGGAGGATTCCAACATAAGAGGTCATCCACTGCACAGGTAGTGGTAACAGCAGTTGGATGATATCGTTGACTGGGGCTTCGGAAAGACAAGAATGGCATCGGACATCTTACAGGCTCTGTACCCACGATGCATGATGATGAATGTGCGATAGTCACGATCATATTTAGTATCTTGGAGCCCTATGCAAAATTATTACATTGGTTCGTATACATGCAGTATCTGTTCAACTGACAATTTGAACAGATACTGCATGTATCATAGTTAAATACTTAATCAATGCAAATTATAAGCCTGTCGGTGTTGACGTCGAAATATAGAGTACACGGCTAATGGTGCAACAAGGCTGAAACCTTGCAGGTGCAATGTGTGTTGGTTGAACTTTGTTCCAACATCAGTTGACCTATAAGTCGCAATCAATGTAGGCCTGTTCACCTTGTCTTTGAGACAAAATGCCAGAATACTAGTTTACTATTTTCCTGATGTGACCTTGAAAATCTTTTTACTTTCTATAGAAATCTGTCAATGTCAAAATTTCTGCGAAACATACGCAACTGTGTTTCTTCTGCTGGACTAAATTGGTCATTAGTGACAATGGTGCTATCTGGTCCGCTTAGAGAGGCAGATGGCCAAATGCCTAAGGATCCGGCAATTCTTAAGGGCCCGGACCCGCGATTAACTATAGGCTTATTCGATTTTTCTATTCCATTCTATTTACGGATTTAGAAAGTGCCTCTCACAGTACAACCTAATCAGCGGCACTCCCAGTGCGAAAAGCCCGTAGAGAAAAGAAAAGTCTTAACAGAACGAGCAGAAACAGTTGTGCTACTAGATTGTCTGCAGATAACTCGAGAAAAGTTGATGATAGGTTAAGGGGCCGGCATTTCTTTCGCCGCCGCTGCATGCTATTTGTAGTTCGACTTAGGCTTTTACGAAGTGTATCTACGTGTTAGTTAGTGTGAGTTGACGGCAGAGCTACTGAGTAAAAAACCTTTCCATTGGATGTTGTAGGATATATATGTTTCTAGGTCTATAATGGCAAAGTGAACAACAAGCTTAACTATACAGGAACGATAGCTGTGGAGGGTGACGTGGCCTGGACCAAATCGTCACCACAAATTCATTCACTTTCAAACGATGTTACGTGCTAAGAGCAGTGAAACATAATAACAGAGTGCGAAGCATGCAGTGCTATTTGTCTAATTCATATTGGTTGCACAAATGTTTCTTCTACACAATGCAGCATGCAGATAATTTCATCTTTCATATGAAACTTATTGCATACAACTGTTAATTTCCCGAAGTTATTGTCTGGTTATTGTAGGTCAGTGAATATTGGGTAACGTTTCTTAGATCCTCTAGCAAGAATGCACTATGCAAGCTAATTCGTATTAAATTCTAGAATAATTACAAGTTTATCGTGGATATCATAGACGTTTTACGATTGAAGCTTGCACATACGAAGCGTGTTCTTCAACTGTATAGGCCTAATCTAGAATAAGCCACCATCGGAGGACGATCCGCACTCACAACTCTCACACGTGCGCTCTAACCAACGTATAGGCCTACCGAAATGGACCCTGCCATGGTGAGCGCAACCGTGTGCATCAACTTATATAAAATTCTTATTTCTCTACTTCGATGTATGTAGGCCTACTGCTGATCAGAATCGTTGAATATGTATATCAATCGTCAGTTGTGAATTGGACTGCTCGAAAGCCAGTAAATGGTGACTTTGACAGTTATCTCAACCTCACGATGTTTCAAGTACTTAGTTTGCAAGCACAGTTAAAGTAGTTATGTCTCAAGTACAAGTATGCCTATATAAGCAAGCACTTTAATATTTTTTAATTAACGTTATCACCATCCATGTGCGCTAATGTAACAAGACAACCAGAAAGAAATTCTCATCAAGATGCAGCTCAACTAAATTATACCAACTTGCACAAAAGAACTGTTGAAATGTACGCTGTCCACAGCCTGAGAGTAAAACAAAGATGGTAGACGCCACCGTCTTTGAGTAACAAACCAAAACAAAAGGCAAAGCTAACTCGTTAGGCCTACCTATCCGAGTGCCTGTAAACATTGTCGGTTCCAAGTACTTCGGTCTCAAACACCAGTGGAAGTACTTACAAACTGCACTCGAGGCCAAGTACCTAGTACTACATATTTTGCTGTTCCATAATAAAAATGCAATTGCAATTCTTAATTAAGTTAAAAAGCTGTGTCAATTGCGAAAACAGCGCTTTCGAGAGCTAGGCCTACTTAATATCGACATGATCGTTTTCTCTTTCTCCTCTTCCTCTATGCCTATGTGACTATGTCCATCTCTCTTTCTCTAACTCTGTCCCTTCCTCCCACTACTCCTCCTCCTAGTCTTCCTCTTCTTCTTGAGTCCAAAGCAGTCGAGCGTATTCGTGGAAGCCATGCGCACAAGCCCTTCTGTCCTTAGTCCTTCTCCGATTGAATGGCTAACTCTGACTGTTATTATAGAACCTTCCTCTGCCTGTAGCCCCATACCGTCAAATTTGGACCGAATTACTCCACCTCGCTACCCCATACCCTCCCTCTCCTCCTCTTCTCCTCTTCTCCTCTCCAGCAGTCATGTCGTTCTCCTTTACCTGCGGCGCCGACGGGATGGGATGGGATGGGATGTGCATGTTGACTAATTAGCGACGTCGATCAAAGGAGTGGAACAAAAGGCAATTAACGGATCCATCCGTTCATTTGACGATCGTTTTGTAATCATTAACTGTCGACCTTTTTCAATCGCTCGCCAAATTTTGAATTAACCCTTGGAATTATTCGGGCGATTGACCAGAAACGTTTCGATGACGACGTCTGTTGGTGAAATGAAGCAGCAAATGAAACAGCATATGGCTCAGCGGACAATCAATCAACAAGAACAGACGACGACACTCAATGTGCAATATGGCTCACTGCTCTGCATCTTGCTCTCGCTATTCTATTCATTTAACTATATATATATATATATATATATATATATATATATATATTAGCAGTAAGCCATATTAGCAGTGAGCCATATTGCACATTGAGTGTCGTCGTCTGTTCTTGTTAAGTGATATTATGGATATGTATATATATATATATATATATATATATATATATATATATATTCACTGACTTACAATAGCCAGACAGTAACTGCGGGAAATTAACAGTTGTAGCCTATAAGTGATATTATGGATATGATGACAGATAGTGACGTGCTGGTTAGCGAGTATACAGTGACTTCATGTCCAACTGGCGTATGCATTACCAAGAATCGTAGGGTATACCTGAGAATCCGACGCATAAATAATGCGAAGTAATATTAATGTAGCATATGTTATCTGCAATTCTGCATGTATACACCTAATTAAGTCTGAATGGGATCGTCGGTGTTCAAAGAAAAACGAATTAAAGACCGAATCTTATACGCCTTAATTTCTATATATTGACAGGTATAGGTTCACCTTCATAAGTATATGACCGTATGTCGTGCGTGGGCGTGTGCAGCTTAGACCGATGTGTCTGTGTGTAGGCCTTTCCATTTGTCATGATTTCGTTCTCTGCCTGTTCCTATTTCTCTGCCTGTTCCTATGTCTCTGTCTATTTCTCTGCCTGTTCCTATTTCTCTGCCTGTTCCTATGTCTCTGTCTATTTCTCTGCCTGTTCCTATGTCTCTGTCTATTTCTCTGCCTGTTCCTATGTCTCTGTCTATTTCTCTGCCTGTTCCTATTTCTCTGCCTGTTCCTATTTCTCTGCCTGTTCCTATGTCTCTGTCTATTTCTCTGCCTGTTCCTATTTCTCTGCCTGTTCCTATGTCTCTGTCTATTTCTCTGCCTGTTCCTATTTCTCTGCCTGTTCCTATGTCTCTGTCTATTTCTCTGCCTGTTCCTATTTCTCTGCCTGTTCCTATGTCTCTGTCTATTTCTCTGCCTGTTCCTATGTCTCTGTCTATTTCTCTGCCTGTTCCTATGTCTCTGTCTATTTCTCTGCCTGTTCCTATTTCTCTGCCTGTTCCTATGTCTCTGTCTATTTCTCTGCCTGTTCCTATTTCTCTGCCTGTTCCTATGTCTCTGTCTATTTCTCTGCCTGTTCCTATGTCTCTGTCTATTTCTCTGCCTGTTCCTATTTCTCTGCCTGTTCCTATGTCTCTGTCTATTTCTCTGCCTGTTCCTATGTCTCTGTCTATTTCTCTGCCTGTTCCTATGTCTCTGTCTATTTCTCTGCCTGTTCCTATGTCTCTGTCTATTTCTCTGCCTGTTCCTATGTCTGTTCGACCTGAGTAGGTCTATGAGATTTGAAATGGACTGCGCATATACAGTTGGAAGGATTTCAATGTATTGGAAGTAACAAATTTATTTAGCGTAATTTTAAAGAAGCTCCTCATAAATACTTTCCACATGCAGCAAAAATACACATTGAAACGGTTTTAAGCGTTTGCGGGAACGAGGTGTAGATCTATAGGCCTTGCAAGGCGCTCTTACATCGTATTCGTTACTATAAGACACAATATTCTGTTTCAGAGGAATCAATGGACTGACCAAATCTAAGCCCTATGTTAGATCGTGGAAGTTCGGGCTGAGAAGAGGTAACGTTGCCAAGCGGCCACTCATGGAGTGCATGGATGACATTGAAGATTATATAGCTCCCTTAGCCAGATGCTTATAATCTTCGTTTATAAACTCTGACAGACCGCAGTTTATTATTGTAATTAATCGATAGTGTTACAGCGCCCACAAAAGCGAAGTCACGAGAACCAGCTTATCCACAGGCGTTTGATCAAAACAAGATCAATAGACAGAGAGTCGGGCAGATGGTTAAGGTGCGTGGACTGTAGTTGAAACAGAGAGGGAGGGAGGAGAAAGAAGACGAGATTCAAGAGACGATTTATCTTCAGTTTTGAGCATAAAGTATATGTTACTCTTGTGAATGGATGATTACAAGTTATTGCAGGTGTCTAATATGTTAACTGTATAGAGGCCTACGGCAGACACGCAAGGGCGTCAAGGCGTCCGTCAAATCCTACACGTAATTACAATTTTAGTCAACACTGCCGCCTAAATGGAATAAATGGAATATTCAAACTTATGGGGCAGCGGGAATCCATCTGGCTTCCAACTCCTCTTCTCGTCAGTGTAGCCTATTATCGATTACTCTACGCCCCTCTCTGTATTGGAAGATATATATATATATATATATATATATATAAGCATGAATGATAATTAGACAACTTAATGATTACCTATATAGTTATAAGCTTCACTGAAGCTGTGAACGGGATATACAGAAGTGGTGAGGTTCGCTGCTTAGGCTTTGACGTTCCTATGGATGCATGTAAGGCGCTAATGGAGAAATGGCGCAAATTAATGTCGTCACACTAAACCGCTTAGCGTTCTTTCGATAAATATTATATCTGTCCAGAATTTGGCGGCACATGAATGAAATCTCGTTCTATGGCAAGCATGGTGGTCCATTCACGTGACAACTCCCAATGTTATGTTAGCTCTGCCTCTGTACGTATAACATACACGTATAGCCTACCTGTAAGCAGGGATAAGAATCATGTGACCGCGTGTACCTGCAGAGCGTATTTGTCTTGCCAGTGATCTGACAGGCTGCTTAAGATTGTTTGCCGTTATACTTGGCCGGTGACTATCACCTCCCCTCTCTGCATCTGTCGTCAAGTGGGGTCAAATGAGTTCTAGTCAAATAGCCCAATATATTATTATATGGAACTGGTCAGCTTTAAAGCAAGCGATGGTCGCATGACAACCGATACGATTGATAACGGATGTGATATGTCCTCCTTGTATGCTTCAGCTTCTTCCATGGCCCTCGAGATAAAAACAATGTATACGGCCTGTATACAAAGAAACATATACATACATATATACATTGTCCATGTGTATTTTATACAGCGTCTTTTATGAACCTCATAGATGCGTCAAACGTGGATGTCTATATTCAATTGCAACGTTAATACAGTGTCCATGGCACACCTCACATTATTTGAAGATGTTTCTTGAGCTGTTGTGGGAGAACAATAAGAGCGAAGACTATTTATACTGGAAGACTGTTACAGAACAATGGTCCAATGCTGGAGAGAGCGAGATGTCTCATGAACGATAGGAGAGGCGCTGAACAAAACGATCGGACAATCTGCGGCAGATCGGATGATCATGGATCATCTTTCAAATCCAAGCGAGGACTATAATACGATCTTCGTCTAAATAAACTGTAGACTCTCTGTTTCGCGCATTTGTGGAGGACTCATTTATTCTATGAGTGCTATAAATGACAGTTTAGTAAAGGCCTAAAGCAATTGTTGTAATAATAATAATAATAATAACAATAATAATATCAATAATAATAACAATAATAATAATAACAGTAATAATAACTACAATAACAATAATAATAATAATAATAATAATAATAATAATAATAATAATAATAATAATAATAATAATAATAATAATAATAATAATAATAATAATAATAATAATAATAATAATAATGATGATAATAATAATATTGGGTTTTGGCCGTCAAGCAAGACACTGTAATATCAACGACCTAATCCATCGCAGCCTCAACAGAGCCGGTATTCCAGCAGTCAAGGAACCGTCAGGTCTTTCCAGATTAGATGGAAAGAGACCGGACGGGCAGACCCTGATACCGTGGAGTGGGGGGCGGACCTTACTTTGGGACCTGTGGTGGACACAGTGGCCGCTTCCTATATCCCCGAAACAGCTTCCACAGCTGGAGGAGCGGCGGAGATAGCAGCCACAAGGAAACACACAAAATATTCTGAGCTAGAGAAGAAATACACTTTTGTTCCAATCGCTATAGAAACCTTCGGTCCCGTCAATAGTGAGGGCCTCGCCTTTCTGTCTGAGACTGGACGCCGACTTTCGACAACTACCGGTGACACCCGAGAGACAAACTTCCTTTTCCAGAACTTGTCGGCATTGATCCAACGTTTCAATGCGGTGGCTTTTCAGGGCACTATGTCAAAATTACAATCCACTGAAAAGCGGCGACCCAGATAGCCTGATGACAGATCCGTTGGCAATGCCAATGAATAATAATAATAATAATAATAATAATAATAATAATAATAAATATAATAATAGTAATAACAAACATAATAATAATAATGACAGTTATAATAGTAAAACGATAATAATAATAATAATAATGATAATGATAACGTAGAGCCATTTCCAGACAAATTGCAAAAATAACAATCTCTAAGTCCCTGAGGGATCCTGTATACCTCGGGGCAAAAAATAAATAAATAAAAAATAATAATAGTGATAATAATAATAATGCGATAATAATATGTCCGATGATTTAATAATAAATTGAATTAAATGAACTGATCTCTGCAGGTCATGAGTTTGGAAGATCATTCTTATCATAGGTAAAGAATGAATGAAGTGTATCCATATATTGACTCCACAACGAATAAATTTTTGCCTGTGATAAAATGCCACGCATTGACACAGGAACTGCTGCAGTCTTTGATGTATAGTTATGACTTCTTAGCCAACAATATCAAGAAGACCGTATATCTTTCAAGTGTTTTCGGCACAATGTTACGACTACGGCTTCAAAGGATTTAGGCAAATCAAAAACGTTTCTATATATTGACTGAAAACTTATCGCGGTCAATAGCCCGTAAAATCTTATCAAATATAGGCCTATTTATGAGCCTGCAGCATATACATTTATCAGTGATGTGTATAGTTGTAAATTGACTCGATCTGATTCTTTTGGTGGACGAGGATTCTGAAGATTTGAACCATTAATTTTTTTCACATTTCGTAGACCTTAACTTTTTCGAAAACTTTGGAGAAAAGTGCCAATAATGATGAGTTAGCCTAATTTTCCCCAGATTAAAATACGGGCATCACTGTACCTATACCATATAGCTGTTTTAAGTTTTTATTCTCATGCAGTGGAATGAAGCTATAGGAGGCCTAGAAATAGAGAAGAAACGATTAACCATATTTCCGACGAAGGTGCATGCATATTTTGATACAACTTTATTGTCTAATTATATTTGTTTATAGACAATGCATATTATGTAATTTACAAATTGATTTCTTAGGCGACTGGAGGGTGCATGCATGCACGCTGACAGGTGCTTGCAGGCTGAAACTCTTACGAATGTCACGCTTTTTGACTCACTCTGTTGGGAATTTATAAGAATAATTCTATACTAGGAACCTATGGCGTTCCCTCAATAAAATCAGCTTATAAGCCCGTAGTCGTTACTCTCGGCTTCTCCAGCTGCATATAGGCCTACTGTCCGCTTCGCGTTCCCTAGCTCTCTCATGCAGAACGCTTCTGTTGTATAGGCCTATAGGCCTACCAAATATGTATAGTCCATGCTTTTGTCATCATTCGAAACTCGATGGAAACATATATTTCCTTATACCACAAGCAATCGCCTAAAGTCAAATCAATCTTCCTATATATATATATATATATATATATATATATTTATAATATACATAATATATATATAATATTTATATATAATATATATATATAATATATATATATGCGCCACAAGCGTCACCTTTTACTCAAATATTCCTTGCCTGGCGATACAATTAAAGCTTATTATGGTGATATAGTCAAGTCATTTATGTATCTCGCCTCTTAATTTGTTTCTCCTCCGTTTGTAATTTCGACTGAAAACAGATACAATATATAGGCGCATACTATCCTTGTCAAACGCTCTTCAGTGTTTGGAATCACTGGTATATATACTGTCATATATCGTGGAACAAGTCATGCATATCTTCACGCTTATCAGCGAATGTCGATGTGACTGCATGGTCACACATCTAATCCGCACTGCAGCCTCTCTTGCAACGTTACTCAATGTTCGACGTTACTCGATCATCTATTCTTCATTCTTCGCACCTACCCATGATTCAGCAAACTCATTTCCTCATCATCTGTTGATCATCGCCTCTATATAAATACGCTGCCGGAAGACACAAACAACTGTTTGTGTCTTCCGGCTCACACACTTTCATATGCATAGATTCATTTAGACAATGCAGTCACGGGCTACTCATGCACAGCAGCCTGAATGACCGCCATGCATGCAGCGGCCAACCTGCTCTAGCTGCATGCTTGACCCCTTCAAAAACAGAATTCCTCGTTATATATTGGCCTCCGCACTATATCCATATATTCGCAAGAGATCTGCATGTTCTGTTTCAACTTAGGCTGCATGGTCGTCGACTTTCGCTTTATCCCACCACTCTCTTACTCTCATATTCAATAAATCTCTAAGCTACAACGTATACTGCAGCGCAACAACACTTTCATTTACAGTAAATTCTCGTCTTTTCCATACAACTCCCCTCCTCAGGTTCGCAACTCTCTCAGTGAGCCTCTCTTTCGCTCTAACCTGAAAACCTACCTCTTCCAGTCTGCCTATGGTTCTTAATGGTTGCCCCGCTTCAAGGTGCACTTCTGAAATTTCTGTAAGGAGGGCATTATCAAATTACAGCTATATTGTATTGTATAACTAATAACTATGCTATATATATATATATATATATATATATATATATATATATATATATATATAATCCCTATCTATCTGAATCCATTATCCAAATTCTTTCAGAATGTCACATTCCATTATAGGAGCCTACACTGACTTCACTCCAGTCTCTTGATTTTCATATATACTCAGTGGTCTGACTGTCAAACCACAAGCCACTTGAATTCAATTCAATCGTGTATACAATATTTCCATCTGTTTCCACCATTATATTTGATGTTGTGCAACTGAAGTCCATCAGGTTTTATAACTGAACAACAATTGCGACAACGTTTGACAACTTCTGTTCGTTTTTCATGTGTTCCTTCTTTTCTTTTACAAAAGATGCGTTGTCTATTTTGCGACAAAGATAAGTGCATGTGATTTATTCATATATAGGTAAACCTGGTGATGATGTCTGGTCTTTATTCTCGTAACTGTATGGGCCTAGATGTATAGGACATATATAGTATGCAACAGAAGTAGCAATCACTTCTGTATGTATGGGTCTACTCTTAAACTTACTTCTTCCTGTTTCTTGATTAATTTTCAAATGGAAAGTGGATGCAGTTGGTCTCTTTTTCCATTGCGGATGAAACCATAAATTATTGGTCTAATTCTGAATATTGCTAAACCAAAATCGGTTATTTTTGCTTTGTTTATCTCCTCTCAATTGTTCCAATTGAATATCAAACAACTGTTTACTTTGCACATTTAGTGTTGCCTGAATTAAGGGGGTTAAGAGCCATTGTTCTTCATTGTCTTCATTGTCTTCCTTTTCTCGTTCCTCTTCTTGTGTTCGTTTTATCTGTCTTTCTTTCTTTCTGTCTGTCTGTCCGTCCGTCCGTCCGTCCGTCTGTCTGTCTTGCTGAGTGTATGTCTGTCTGTCTCTCTCTTTGACTTCTTGTCCCGTGTCGTCGTCTTCATTCTCATAGGCCTTGTATGCATTTCCATATAGTACCATGCATGCAGCCTCTCAATAACCTTATCGACAGCGATTCTAACATTCATACATACATATACCCAAATACATACATAAATAAATACATACATACATTGCATCATGCATGCATGCACACATACTTACATCAGAGTTTACTAAACTGGCCTTTGTAGTCAGCTATATATATATATAGCTTAAAACGTACACGTGATATATATATAGGCCTAGGCCTATATATAGTTGGCCCTATAATGTATGTACGTATATTAAGCCGTGTCATATATCAAATACATGTTGTAGATGGATGCACTGCTATCGTTTTTTCATAGACATATATACATACATATATATATGTCTATGTATATATATATGTATATATATATGTCTATGTCTAGGCATGTAGATGCCTTCTCCTTCAGCGTATATAGCGACTGAATTACGAACAGCGGAGATGCATGGGTCTATATAGACCTATGCATGGGTCTATATAGCCTATAAGCGCCTCTCGTTTTGGACTGATGATGGATAGCAGTATAGGCCTACAATATGGATGCTGTCTACGGCACCATAAAGGCCTAATGTTTGCAGACGGAAGAGCTATATATAGAGCTTCAGGTCGCTTGACTTATCACGCATGCACAGCTGCATACCCCAGCCTGTATATACACATATCCACAGGAATTCATATAGAGTTTCATCCTAGAGAATGCAAGTATAGTATAGCCTACATAGAACTATAGGCTGCTATATATATATAGAAAAAGAGGACTATATATATATATATATATATATATATATATATATATATATATATATATATATATATATAGTCCTCTTTTTCGTTGTATGGAGGTAACTCTTATCTGTCTTTTCATCTCATGACTTCAATTAACCGTTTTCTTTAATGATCCATCAAGAGCTTAATTACTTCCGTTAGTGTCGTTAGTGTCTGCATGTATACATTTATATACCATCGCATATCACATGCATCCTGTAGTGAACATACATATATAATATATATATATACATGCACGACATCCTGAAAAATCAGTCCTTAAAAACTCCTTCCTTAATTGTTGCTTCCGCTCCTGCATGACCATAACCACGAACGATTTCCTCTGAAAGACCGGGTTCTGACCCAGCTCGACCTCCTCGAATTCTGACCAAAATTCTGGCTCCATTGTCGACTTTATTTCTACGGACATTCATTGGCCCGTCATGCAGCTCTCCGTTGTATTAAACTATGACCAAAATTTACAACTTTATAATTACATTATTTCGGTAGCAGACGATGATTAAATAAACTCGCACTCATCGACCAACCTGTATATTGATTCAAATATCCCGCAATGGCAGCGTGAACGGGCAGAAACTGAAAAACCCTGCAGCTCAGAGCTTGGTATACAGGCCATATATGTAGCACACGAACAATCCCAATGGAGTATACATTTTATACCACAAGAGACCAGGACTCGCGTTTCTTTTTGTATTTGTACACTTTGAGATTAAAAAGTGGTCAAATGATGATGAGTATAAGACTAACAAAATAATAACAATAATAGCAGCACCAATAATAATTATTGTGATAATAAAAATATTAACAATGATGATGAGGCTGCTGAGGAGGAGGACGGCGAGGAGGAGGAGGAGAACGACGAAGAAGAAGAAGACGAAAAAGAAGAAGACGAAAAAGAAGAAGACGAAAAAGAAAAGTCTGTTAAGGCATTGCGACTTCAGTAATCCTATAGATCCTTATAGCATATGTGACGGTGAGAGTCACTCTCTGCTATAGAGTGCATGACCTTCTGACAGCCTATATACGGTCAGTACAATTATACTCTTATGGAGACTGAGAGGGTCAAGTGGAGCATAGAAAAGAATCATTGCTCTGGTTAAGACATGTTTCACTCCTAACAGTCCAGAATATACATAGACCGTCTTGCTTTCATGACATAGTATGATCACACGAGACCATCCAATGGCAACCCGTCCATTCGTCCGTCTATCTACCCACCCATCCAGTTCCGTCTCTTGAATAATATTATATATAGTCGTCCGAAGACAGTTCGCATGAATTCTATGCATGCATTGCGCGTGAGAATTTTCAATTTATATATTAATAATTTTATTGCATATTATTATTTCATTGATTTTCCCATAATGGTTTCTATAGTTGTCTCACCCTGAAGCTCTTCTATCATAAATTATATAGAAAACAATGTGAAATTGCATCAATAATCTTCTAATTAGGTCTACACAGCAACATCTCTTTCTACAGAGAAATGTGCAAGACACCCTCCATTCCCATCATGCACTCTGGTCCCCAATATACCCAGATCATTGATGCCGTTTCAATTAAAATGACAGGCCCTGTAATTATATGCGTTTTAATTTGTAATACTTTATGATTAATCAGTAGCCTAATTTAACAAGCTCCTGATATTAGCCGATATAAGGATTGCCTGATATGGCTATTTAGTGTATAATCTACATATTCTGTTATGAATCCTGTTAGCCCTTCTTTTGCAAGTACCGGTTTTTAACTGGACGCAATCGTGGGAAGCTCAAAGTCTTTCGCATGTAAAGCACATAATATTCATAAGCCCTATGATCATACTAATATATTCTAGCTTCAATCGCTCAGTCATTGCCCCTGCCTATATCACCCAACAGATGTTTGTTTATTCATCGGAAACTGCCCCGAACTTCTGATTAACTTGTCTTCTGTGTACGGCTCATTGGTTCGTAGACCGCTTGTTTGCTTAACAGCTCAACCTAATCTTTCTTCATTAGCACAGACCCATGATACAAAGACCAGGCGCTGAGGTGCTAATTCATCGGCATGTTCGGACCAAGCTATTTACACGCTACAACGATACGAATATTCGCAATAGAGGTTCATCTGCAGGCTTGGAACTATAGCGTCTCAGACGGTCTGTTGATTTGATCCAATTCCATATCGTCTACCTACCCTCCCCACCATTGCTAGACAATTAAATCCATACGTCCCAAATACACGTCTACGGCCTGCTGTGTAGCGTGCGCATGCGTTACGCATGCGGGCATCATCTGCATATACCCGCCCATGCCAGGTCTCGATTGTTTAATCTGATTGGCTGACCATATCTTGACTGACGTGCTTAAGTGTATTTGCATTGGCAGCTGGCCGCAGCGCAGCGGACTGGAGCATTCGTCAAACATTTGCCGTTATATTTGGGTAAATACGCCGAGCATAGCATACGCTCAAGTTTTACAGTTATCGTGTGGACTTTGGATGTATGCATTGTGTACGCTGCAAACAGACTTATCGAGAAGGTTTTATATTGGAGAAAATACTCAGAGGTTCGTATATTCAGTATTACTGTATATTTAGCGACGCAGACAGATATACACGGATATAAATATATCGGTATACTGTAGATGATTTTTTTAATCAACATTTGAAGTTCGTTAAATAATTGCCGATGACAAACACGCATGAACAATTTTCGTTGGATCGCAGCAGTCCTTAATGTACGACGTTATCGAAGGCCTTAGAACGTAACTCAACAGATTTCAGATGTGTTTTATATCACAGATCGAGTGCATAACATTTGATAACAGAGATGAAATAGTTTGTATACATAGGTTTGTACGTTTATAGATGAATGAAGAGTATAAGGCGATTTTCGGTGACCTCATTCATCAGCAGGTCAATTCCACTGCAGCCTCGTACGTCGGATCCAACGGTCCAGTGTCCTACTTTGTCGCTGGTGGTGCCGCTGCTGCCTCCAACCCTTCAGGAGGGGGTTCGATGCCTCTGCCGGGTATGAGCGGGATGAGCCCTTACCCAGCGGCAGCACCACCGATGGGCTACAACGCTTTGAACCCCTACTTCATTCCTCCGGGGTTCGAACCCGGCTCGTTAGTCGGACCCCAACTCCAGGAGGCAAGGTTAGGCCGGGCGTTGGGAGTGCATGGACATGGTGTGGCCATGGCAACGACAGCTCCGTCAGTCACCTCTGCAGCAGCAGCTGAAGATATGTTCAATGGAATGAAGGAGAGGGTTAATCAACGCAGCTACTCCAATCCCAATTCAAAGCCACCGCTCTCCTACATAACGCTCATCACAATGGCCATTGAGAACTCGAAGCAACGCATGTGTACACTCAATGAGATCTATTCCTTCATCGTTACTCAATTCCCATATTACCGCAACAACCAACAGCGATGGCAGAACTCCATCCGTCACAGCCTCTCCTTCAACGACTGCTTTGTCAAGATCTCCAGAGGAACTGACAAACCCGGCAAGGGCAGCTACTGGACCCTCCATCCGGACGCAGAGAATATGTTCCAGAACGGATGCTATCTAAGACGTCAGAAGCGATTCAGATGCGCCAAGAAAGAAGCTCAGCGAAAGAAACCGAAGCCAACCGAAAACAAAGTTCTTAGCGAAGGAAACGGATGTTTGAAAGACACAGCGGATGGATGCTCAGAGAATGCATCTCAAGTGCAGTCCATCGCAGGGACTGAGTCTGTCAGTCCACCGTCATCCGTCGTTAAACGCGAATCTCATCAGGGTAATGACGATAAGAAGCCTGCCCTTGCTCCCCTCATAACATCTGCCGCATACCCCCCTCCTCCTCCTCCTCCTCTTCCTCCTTCTTCGATGACGTCACACCCTCAGGAGCTCCATCCGTCCTTTCAAGATGCTCCTCTTTATGTCTCAGAAACTCCGTCTGGTTCGCTGCAGATGCATGATTCGCTTCACAGTCAGAGTCGATTGCAGATGAGTTCCAGTGTTGCTGAGCGTGTTTCTGCGATGCTTCTGGAGCACAAGACACCTGCAGTGGAGACAACAATGGGAGGAGACATGTCCGAGTTCCAGCGGATGAATCTGCACCGATACCAACTCCAGCAGCAGCATCAACAGCAGCAGCAGCAACAGCATCAATATGAGCAGAACCAGTATCATCCTCAGAATCTTCTTCAACGTATGCAGCAGATGCAGCAACAGCATCAGATGGAATCTCATGCGATGCGGATGCCTCAATCAGCGACCTCTCTGCCTCCTCCTCCTCCTCCCAATTACGTCACCGCATCAACAGGTTGGCCTTCCGACCCATCTCAACTGATGCAGCAGTTCTACGACCGTCTGGCAGCCGCTGGATCCCGAACGGGATTCATGTCTGGCCCCTCAGGACCTGTCTTCGTCCAAGATAACGGAGTCCGATTCGAACCGATGATTGGCAGCCTACCTCATCACTTTCACCATCAGCAAGTGCATCCCATCTCTTCGCAGATTTCAAGACAGTTTCTCTTACCGCAGCATCCTTCCGCCTCTTCTTATAGCACTCAGGCAGCTGCGGTGACGCGTCCTGCTGCAGAACCTGTGGCATCGTCAGCTACATCAGCAGCTGGACCACCTCGTCAATACATTAACTCAGATGGATACATATCCATCACCAACACCAACAACAGTGAATCATCACCATCCTCCGCCGCTGCACCAACGAACAACATCTCAGAATACATCATGACCAGCTATGGAAACATGTGAACGATTGTTTTACAGTGACATGGCCTTTTTATGCTCTGCATGGATATATATGGATGCACGAAGGACATCATACCTCATGGCCTAACGGTTCTAGCCTTAGTTCTCAAGTAAAGAGGTATAACACGGATAGGTATACTTGTTTCGGCAGTACATATACTAAAAATAATACGGATACATAAGCGATGTTCCACGGAGACATTCCATTATATATAATATACGCTTGTATTCGAAAAAATATGAGTGTAACGTAAGCGATGAGCAACACTTGCTCAATTAACACAGTATAGCACTCAGCACTATAGTGATGACATCATTTAAAGCTTTAAAGCTGTTCGTTTACTATCATCATGGATTACGTTACATCTGTATTAAACTGTAGAAATATCATCGACATTCTAATAACATGTGAGGATCATTTGACCAATCGTATGTACATATGTATATACCTCTAAGATAGACATGGATCGTCGTACACATACGCTGTACCTATATATATATATATATATATATATATATATATATGTGTGAAATATGTATTTTTAGTTTGCAAAGTTGTTTGAGTCTCAAGACGGTTTTTTATTCTGATTGTTGCTTTTATGGATTGTATATAAAGATTTCTGAGAGAAAAGCTCACATGCAGAGACACATGTCCTGCCTCATGATTACTTTGGTTTAGGAGTTAGTTACAGTACTCTATGCGGTCGTCGTGATGTGTTTTATAATGTATATCGTAAAGAAATGTAGAGTATATATCCCACGTATATGACGAACAGATGAAGATTTTATTTCTTGTCATTACGATCAACTTCGTTTAATATATATGTTTTTTGTGTAAATATAGATGACTGATTTAACGTGTTTCTGTGTTTTTCAAAATGACTGAGTATATGTCAGGAGGATGTAAAGATGTCATGAGGGTGTCATGATAATGTCATGAGGATGTGTTGGACTTGAACCTCTTGTAGAGAGGCACAAGTGCTAGACAAACAGACAGCCAACCATGCATGCAGGCTGGCTGGGCTCTCTCTCTCTTTCTATTTATATATAGATGGAGATCACGTGCACATATTAATAAGTATGAAGACATAGAGGACATGTGGGCAATGCATACACATTCTTGGGCATCAATGTACGTCCAGGTACACATGTATACATGTATACATGTATACATGTGGGCTTATAACATGCTGGAATACACAAATAAAGCATATTAAAAGCGTTTTAAAATCTGAACACTGAATATGCTCGGCAACTGACTGTGTATGATGGCGATGATGATGACGACAACGATGACGATGGTGACGGATATGATGATGATGGAGATGATGATGACGATGTATTATGAGGATGTACATGTAATGTATAGATCTATAGATGTGGGTGCATATATTCACATGTAAATCTCTATTCCCTATATATAACGTCGTGTTTCATTACTATAGCACCTCGTGACATATGCACATATTGATGTAATTTCGACGTATTATCATCCATAGGACTTGTAGCCTCCTATGCTGTTGGCTTCTATGTACATTGACGCATAGAAACCACCTTACAAAACCATACACGTTGTTCCTTTTCCATAGATCATATACAAGGGCCCATGTACATACTCTTGCACATGCGCAGAGAGTTGTAGATGCAAAATACATGCATAAAAATATACATGTACACCTGTGCATTTGAATGCATGTGTGTTGGCTCTATACGAGTTAGTGTCTGTATACTTTGAAATACTGGCTTATGTCTTAATTATTGACCATGCGTGGACAACGTCATACATGATGCCTTCGTCTGTGTGATAGGCGCTATATAAACGGTGGCAGACAAGGGTTTCAGTATTTCAGAATAATTTAATTGCCCACTAAAAGCATCTTATAATATCTGATAATAGGCCTATATTATATTTTGCATTATAATTCCAGATGCACAGGTACAATACATAAACACTTACATGCATGCATGAATGTAAAATTCATGCATGCATAATTATACAATAATGCATGTTTATTAATGCAGCGGAGTTTTGACCTGACCGTGCAAAAAAGAGTCTATGCAAATTTCCTGTAATCGAATGTCATACATATATAAATATATATTTATATATATATGATGCATATATATATTATACAGGCATATACCAGAATATTTGCATATACGGCTGTAATATATAATAACCCGTCGCTTCCAATGAATCCTCGATACCTGATATCTCCATGGCCTAAATATATATATATATATATCTAGAAACGCATGAGAATAATATGTTTAATGAAACGAATGTCGTGTTTGTAATCTTATGGAAGCGATTGAATATCAACAAATGAAGACCACGCAATTAATATGATGTGTATATGGATCCTGCGTTTGTATGTACGCAGAGGGAGCCATGGCTAATATTCGCATGCCATTGGACAATGGGAAGACGTATAAGCCTATACTATACAGCAGATTCTCAATGAATCAATCGATCAGTCAGTCAATGCAATTTATATAGCGCCTCTTCAAGATAACTATTCAGAGGCGGTCCCAACCCACGCCCGATCGAAAAGGAAAGTCTTAAAAGTTTATAGAAAGAGACAGACTAGTCGCGCGGTCATTCTCTCAGTGCATGCAGGACAGATTCTCATCTGTTCCAAACACTGGGGCCTACTCTCCAAAAGCTCTATTTTGCCTGGTGGCGGTATGAGCATGTGGAACTGCAAAGTCGCCTCTAGAGGCCGAGCGATAAAGTTAAGGTGAATGGATCCCTAAGATAGACAGGTGCATTGCCCAAAACACAATGCCAGACAATAGAGGAGATCCTATCTTTAATGCGCTGATTAATCGTAAGCCAGTGAAGGACATCCCGCATGTACGTATACAGATGTGGCCAAATTTAGGAACACCGCCAATCAAACGAGCTGCGGTCCGTTGAACCCCCTCCAAGGCTTGCAATCGGACCTGCGGAAGTCCACAGAGGAGAGAGGAACAGTAATCTAATCGATTTACGATAAAGGCATGAATCAAGGTGGCAGCAGAAAATGAGAAGAGAGAGAGGGAAACAACCCGCAACTGGCGCAAGAAATATTAGCAGGAACGAGTCAGTGCCGAAATAAGCTTCACAAGAGACAGTTCTTAGTCCAAAACTACCCCTAGGTCCCTAAAATAGGTGGAGAATACAAAGTTAGGAGTTCCCCAGGTCCAACTTGTAGCTGCTGGCGGAAACCATACCAAATATATTGAGTCTTCTGCGGATTAAGTGGCATTCGATTTGATGACATCCAAGCAGTTGGGGAATCAATGGCTTGAGAATGTTGTACGATGTTTCTTATATGTCAATTGTTAAATGTTCCTCTTGAATATATTATGCAATATCAATATCTCATACGACGATCGCCGCAATTGAGTAAAAAAATAATATAAGCTATTTGAAATAAAAATTCCGATGACTCAGATTAGGCAGTGTATATGGCGTGTGTACAAGCCAGGATATAATACGATGCATAGATAAACGAGTTGAAAGAGACGAGTCTTCAGTTTAGACGTATTCATCATTCTTAATGCAAGTGAAGTGCGTATAATTCTGCTTCGCATGTCGTTTTCGTTGCTGCCATCCATATGCATATTATGCATTTATATAATTATGCAGGCTTGGACAGACTCGTCATAAAGCATTCACATAGCAGCTGTTGTGAATGTATCAATGGTAAATATTTTAATCCTTATATATCCATCCATATATATACATATATCTACATGCATCTATATATACATCCATTATATAGAGTTTATATACATCCATCCATATATCCATATATCTTTATATAAATAAATGCATTTGATGAACGTAAGTCATTCTAATGTGTTCATTGTAGTGGAATATGGTTCTATATTCTAAATAGGCTGCATTGTGTCTCATATGCTGCATGGAGCTTTTGATGGATATTTTTTTGCATCTATTTTCACTGTGTACTCGTGCATTTTTTGATTGCATGTACATTACTTTATTTTATTATATCTATAGAGAAGACAGAGTATTGTAAGTAATGATAATTTGTACTTTGTTAGTAGTTACATAACAATGATGATGATAATGGTAATGATGAAAATAGCAGTGTTAAAACATGCCTGATTGCATTGTGATCTTTGTAGGCCTACTATAAGCTATCAATCAATGGCATTATGGTATTTGGAAAATAATAATAATAGTAGTAACAACAGCAATAGCAGTAATTACGAAACAAAAATAATAGTAATAAATATAATGATGACGGTGAAGATGGTGGTGGTGATGATGACGATGACGACTGCGACGACGACGATGATGATGAGAAGATTGATTCAGCCATCGTTCCATTGCATGGTTTATCTTTTGTTGGCATCTGCACACTGCATGTCAGACAATGTGAACCTTGTTCCTTCGGGGGCAGTGTCTGATTCGACATGTTTTTTTTCCGTGATTGTCATTACATATCAGATTTCAACGGTTCCCGGGCAATTCGGCGCCGGATGAGTTTGTAAGTGTATTTAGATTAGATATCAGCATGTAGAAATGGCATTTTTTAAATAATCAGAATGTGAGCGAAATAGTTTCCTCCATATTATCCAGCACGTGTATGGTTTTTGTAGAGACTGGTGAAGACAACAGCCCTAAAATACTGACTTTGAGTAATTGCGATTAAAGAGTACAGTAGCATTAAGACATGGATTTATCAACTTTTACTGCCGCTAGTAAATGCTATGCGAGTCAGAAACCGAAATCGATGGAATTTGTAATATTCGTTACAGTGGAGGACTGCTATAGTTAGAAGGTGACGCGGTTCCTATGTGTTGGCTATGACTCTGCAATAACCAAACATGTGCTGGAAAATATTATGGAGAATATTATTTCGCTCCCATTCTGAATACTTTCAAAATGCCAGTTACTATGCATACCGATATCTGGTCTAAATACACTTAAAAACTCATCCGGCGCCGAATTGTCCGGTGTCACCGATTTCAACCGTCTTATTTCTTACGGTGGCGCTATTTGCACCCTACCTCACCCTCCTCCTTTGCCCGGGCGCATTGGGACCAGCACAGGTTCAACTATGGTACCCAGAGGCAGAGTTAATTAAAGGTACTTTAGGACAAAATAGTACTAAAGATAATGATGATGATAGTATTGATGCTGCTGATGATTATATCATTATCATACATAATCAGTAATAATAAAAATAATGACCCTAAACGCAGTAAACAACAGTGCAACACAATAACATATTGTGCGAGAAAACCTTGTGCAATAATTAAATGAGAAATTTCATAGATGAGTTGAAGACGAAAAATATGCATGCATGTCTTATACTCCACTATCACGCATGAGCTCTAAACCCTGCATCTGCATTCAGGGTTTAGAGCTGCATGATAGTGATATTGTAAGATATTGCATGCATATTGTATGGCTCCAACCAGTGATCTCTTATGGCTCCAGCCAGGACCTGTTATGGCTCCAGCTAACTATTCTTATGGCTCCAGCCAGCAACCTTTTATGGCTCCAGCAGACCTTATTGCGTCCTAAAAGAGCAACATTGTAGAGCTCACGTATAGTCTATTGGCAAGAATCTTGTAGGTTAAAAAAAAGATCATCGTTTCTGGGACACTTCGAGCATCTTGAGGGTTGTTAGAGAGTGACGTTGGGGTCTTTGAGGTTGTAATATGTAAAGTAATGAAAGATCGTCGTCACCAGATGTCCAAAGATGTCGCTAAACGCTGTATAAGATACAGCAGACCACCGTTTGTAGAAATGGTCAAACTTTACTTTCAAGTTTCAACTATGTTTTTGCCGTCGTTTTACTTTGAATATTGGTCGTCAAAGTCAACAGAAATCATGATTTTTAGTTTCACGTGTGACACACAGGAAGCCGGCAATTGATGTCTCAACCTTTCACAGAAGCAAGGCTTGTGCCGTTACCATGGCAGCGACGGAACACCGCCCTCAGAGCCCAACAGACTATGGTGGCTGCGGCCTATAGACGTGGCGCTCAGTCAACAGCACGTATATGCACCCAGGCCGATCGTTCGGTGCGTTGTTCGTCGCTCGCTCTGCCCTTATAGGCTTAGACAAGTGAGGCCGCAGGTTGTTGGCTGCAGTAGGGCATGGACAGAATGGCAGATGCCTGCAGGCTTATGCATGTGACTGGTTAGAATAGCAGCGCTTCTTTCGGATGATATATTATGTGGACGAATGGCGACCGATGGGTCTAGGTGAAGTAGAAGAAGTAGAAGAAGTAGAAGAAAACGAAGAATGAGAAGTAGAAGAATAAGAAGGAGAATGAGAAGCAGAAGAATAAGAAGGAGAATGAGGAGCAGAAGAAGAAGAAGGAGAATGAGGAGCAGAAGAAGAAGAAGGAGAATGAGGAGCAGAAGAAGAAGAAGGAGAATGAGGAGCAGAAGAAGAAGAAGGAGAATGAGGAGCAGAAGAAGAAGAAGGAGATTGAGGAGCAGAAGAAGAAGAAGGAGAATGAGGAGCAGAAGAAGAAGGAGAATGAGAAGTAGAAGAAGAAGAAGGAGAATGAGGAGCAGAAAAAGAAAAAGGAGAATGAGGAGCAGAAGAAGAAGAAAGAGAATGAGAAGCAGAAGAATAAGAAGGAGAATGAGGTGCAAAAGAATTAGAAAGAGAATGCATGGTCAGGGCCCGGTTTCCAGAGAAGGAAGAGTAGCTGCTATAAGGTAGGTCACGTTTAGGGAGTTGGAACTCAGGAGACCGAGGAT
The DNA here is from genome assembly GCA_959347315.1 of Bimastos eiseni. Taxonomy (NCBI): domain Eukaryota; kingdom Metazoa; phylum Annelida; class Clitellata; order Crassiclitellata; family Lumbricidae; genus Bimastos; species Bimastos eiseni. The sequence continues at coordinate 20,038,733 of OY365818.1, read as the reverse complement.
CGGATGAGTCAAGAACTCAGAGTATGGGGCTCTTGAAGTATGGAGTGGGAAGTCCATGGCGTGATAGATAGAGGAGCCTGAGGCAGATGATGGTATGTGTATTGAACATTCAATGAAGAAATTATGTTGATGATTTTATGCTTTCAAATGTGCCAGATTATAAGTTTGTAAATAGGCTCCAATTTGTAAATAAATTCTCAAAAACAGTTTTAAGAAAATCGGTTGTCGTCTCCTATGTATATATATAAAAAATTATATATAATGGCTTTCATATGTAATTCTTTGCTTTTCGATATTCTTTTCAGTTCATCATTCCAAATGTTTGTGAATTTGCGGCCGATATTAGTTTCCCTTCTGTATTTTTCGTTCCTGCCAACTGCAGCGTTGATAGGCCATCCCAGAGCATGTTCAATAGCTTCTCCTTGGTTTGTGAGTTTCGGTTATTGGTTTGAATAGTGAATAGTGAATAGGCGTTGTGAATGGCCACTCTACTTTATCGACAGTCACAGAACTGTATACTACGATAATCGGACGCCAGAACAACTAATTCTCTATTATTATGTCACCAGTGATTAAATTTCTCATCCATGCAGAGATTCCGGATCACCACATATTTATAAATCAAAAAATTAAGCCTCAATTAGGATAAGTGGCGATGCTATAACAGATTATAATCACTTATTGTTCTTCGGATAAGCATAAAATGTGTGAAACAATGTGCGTATGGTTGAGTTTAGAAAAAAAACATGTAAAGGTATTAAGGAAATTTTAGGTGGTGGATCTCATCTGTTGGGTGGCGGATCCCATGGGTGAAGTGGGGGATCTAAAATCCGAGGTACCGGATCTCAGATCCGGCGAGATCTGGCTGAATTTAACCACTGATTATGTGTCTTCCTCGATATATCACAGGCTTTTGACACTGTCAATCATGACATCGTCATTACAAAATTGAACCGCGTATACGGGTTTAGGGGCATACATTTGTCTGGATTGGGTCAAGAAGCACCTTAAAGGCAGAAAGCAGCGCGCTCTATTTACTAGACAAATCTCGGTCATGTTGTGGTGCCCCAAAGCTCCATTCTAGGCCCATGCAGTGCATTATTCACTTCCTTGAACTGTTTTTCTGATGATATATATAGGCTCACATGTTCTTTTCACTTCGATATATTCCTCTTAAAACCGAGCTTTCATCATCTCGCACGTTATATCAGCGTTTCTTCCCGCTGCCATCAAGCGCATGCAGTCAGGCACCCTCCTCCTCCTCTGTGCTAAAAGGTGGACGCTGGTGCGGGTTCGACCCTCGTCCGAGGCGTCAGTCGCTGTGTAGGGACCTTGAGCAAGTCCTTCGCGCAAATTGCTCTGCAGTACAACTGCAATTGCGCCGTCGAGGGGTGTGCACTTCTGAGCAAAAGATGTTGGAAGAAGAACGATATCAAATTTCAGAAGTAAAAAGAAAACTGTATGTGAGTACGTGCATGTTGGCCTGAGTTTATAGCAGGTCTAAACGTCCACAATGGCTTTAGGCCAACTTCATTTGAGTAGACAATATATACCATACAACTTAATGCTAAGTTGGTTAAAAATATATCTAAGATTAGCTGCAATTTAGAAAGAATCGACCAAAGGATTATATCATGACCCATTCGCATCGAAGCCTGATGGTCATCGTATAAGTTGTTGGTCGGTCGGTCGGTCTATTATATAATACGATTAAAGGAAATCTCTCACAGTTCTGGCTAGCATATCGAAGCATGTCGCTTTAATCGTTGTGGTCAGTGGAGCGTGTCGGTTCCATTTGGTTCTATTTGCCAGATATACACAAATGTCTGGGATCTCGAATCATCTGTCGAAATCCTTTCTCTAAACACTTCTGTTTGTGCGGCGTTAGACTCTATTAGATCTATAGGGTTCTGCCATTCGCTGCGAGCAGGAAGTGCGTGCTCATGACAGAAGAGAACTGAGAGCGAAACGCCCACAACCACCTACAATTGCACAAACGGACCAACACATGGATATACACAGACAAACGCGGGACCACATTACATACAGTGTATGTGACCTATATATTACTGAGACGATTACAGTTACAGAGACTAACCGTTCGAATAAGGGCAGTCTATAGACCTAAAATGTATACGAATATGCGCCTGCATGCCGTGTAATGATGAGTTATGCATCTGGTTCAATTTGAAGGATTCGGATAAAATTTCATTAGCACCTTTTTAATTAGTGTTGATTACTCTCGGGAGAAGGGATTAATTTAGAATTTATAGACAATGCAAAACTTCAATTTGGAGAGGATTAATTAGTGCTAGAAAAAGCGTCGTAATTCTTGCGCGATATTATATTGACTCAGGCCTATGATAACATTAACGTTGACATAACACATTTTGGGAGGAAGCAGCCACACATGTGGAGCCAAACAAGCAGGCAGGTACAGACATACAAATGCAGACAAACGGTGTTCGCTAATAGGCCTATATCTGGCTATATACGGCTCTATTAGTTCCACATATAATTTTATACTTCACATAATACAATGCACTCTGTCTACATGTGAGCTATAGAACATCTTTAATGTTTTACTATTGCATATCTCTGTGTCTGTGTCTCTCTTCCTATATAGCTCTGTCTCTCTCTCTCTCTCTCTCGCTCTCTCTCTCTCTCTCGCTCTCTCTCTCTCTCTCTCTCTCTCTCTCTCTCTCTCTCTCTCACACACACACACACACACACACACACACACAAACACACACACACACACACATATACAGATGCTGCTGCATAACTGACTTGTGGCCTATATTACACTATGAAACGTATTAAAAGGATGGTTAACCTGCAGCGTTCGTATATCACGGATCCTCAGTCGAACTGTTCGAACACCAGTCTACAACGCTGATGTGATAGCCAAAAGCGAGTGACTGCTGCAGTTTAGTTCTGTTATATATAAATATATATACATATAAGAAATTTTGAAGCATCTTTCAATCCTAGCAAGAATTTAAACTGCCGACTTCTGGAAATCTAGCATTGTATAAACAATAGATTATTGCGCATTATAAAATAGTCAATATAGTATTATGTATTTTTACCTTGTACATCTTCTTGCTGTTAGCACTTTGGGCGACACAGTTTTTCCACACTGCTCTGTCATGGGCAATCCATAACTCTGGCCTCTTCACAAGTCACTCCCTTTTGTAAATATATCACACCATCATCGCAGACTAATGTAGGCCTAGAGTGTAAGCAGAGTTTATTTACATTCATGTAATATAATGTAATGTAAATCCTCGAAAATTTCTCAGCGCCCACAAAAGCCACGTCAGGGAGACCAGCTTATTCACCGGCGCTAATGAGTCAGGCTGAGTTATACTCAGTTATACGTATATTTTTTTGTAGTTTTAGATTTTACATCCTCTTCACCTTTTGTTTCGCAATTCTGTTTTATGTTTAAAATTCGGTCATTTTGCGTAATAGATTTTCAATTCCTTTTGAGTTCATGGACCTGTTCAGCAGCGTATAACAATAATTGCGCAATCATTCGGCAGATGGCAGCAGCAGATGATCCCTCGAGGGTATTTGAAAACGCAGTCGTCCTAACTAAAAGCCAAGGAATTCACAACCGTAATCGTAATCTCTGAACTTCTAAAGTTTTTAAACCAGTCACACGACGTTAGCTAAGGATATCCACTTTATCCAGTAGGCCTATAAAGTGAGTAGGACTATTGGTCCTTGATTAAAGCCAAGGTATAGACCTTGGCATACATCTGGAAAAGCTGTATTATTGTCTATCATTCAGTTGCATCTTTAAAAACAAATGTCTCCTCCGCTTAATTGTTTCCTGATATTAGATGCTTTTGATCCCCGCAGATAATTATTAATCGATTTCCAATACATATGGAATTACAGCTGAATTCATTATGTCTTTGTAGACAGTATTTTCTTGAGCGACTACTTATCGCCCCCCAAAATAAGTCACACAACGTTAGGCAAGCTGTATCCAGTCTTGTATAGGTCCTTTATTAAGTTTATAGACATATATAGGCATGTATAACTTTATTACGTTATAGCACAGTATAGGTTCTTTAGTCGATGCTGCTCTTCAATTGCAATTGCTTCTTAAGGAAAAAGAAAATAAGAATTGGCTTTGTTTGTTCTGGGTAAGAAGAGCGACGCTATAGGGTACCTCCCAATCCAACAAATAGGAGGCTACGTGTACCACAAATACCCACCGAAAAGTAGCCTACCCCTATGACGTTCTTAAACAACGTCAGTCAATTCAAGATATCGTAGTCAGTGTACTTGCGTGCGCAACTGAAATTAGACGATTGACTACGTGGCAATAAAAGTCCAGACTCAGTGTTGCATGCTATAGTTGTAATTAATGTTGCCAGAAGATATCCAGAATTTATTGCAAGAAATCATTCACTATTATGTACGGTAGGAAAATCAGCTCAAGGACTGAAAGACTCTGGACGAGAAGGAACTGCGTGTTAAGAATTTGCTGTAGGTCCCTATAAATGAAATCACAACGGTTAAAGGGACGAAGAGTTTATCCACATAAACACATGCATATCTGCACACACACACACACACAATTTATATGCATATATCTTATCTTTCTATGCGTACATAATATATACATTAATTGTATAAGTTTGAGTGTGTTCGTGTTGGATAGTGATAAACTTCATCTAGATGTTGATTTCCATAAACATTATGCAAACCTTTTCAGGCTTTCCACATTCTTCGCTATACATAGCTTAATAAAACAGAACATGTCGCGAGACGCCAAAGTTTGGTTAGGTTTATAAGAACATTTAAAAATGGACAGCAGTGCATTATTAGTAGGCCTATATCTTTAGGATGACTAGGCTTAGAGAAGCAACACCAAAGTCTCCTCCTACATTTGTCATAATTTCTTCTTAATCTTCCACCTCTTCTCCTCTCCTTCATTTTCAACTATTTCGTTTCGTCTTCTCTGTCTTGCTTCGATTTGTTCGCCTCCTCCTCTTCCCTTCCTTCTCATCCTGCTTCTCCTATATATAGCAACCTCATCGCTATCCCTCTTCCTCCTCATAGAACTGTTCAATGACAAATCGGACTCGAACCCTCAATCACCAATGAAATAAGAGAAGTTATTTCGGCGGAAGGCTTCTGAGGCCGATGTTTTCAGCGGCTATTAACTGTGTCGGGTACAAACTTTCCCAACGGAGAGTATACGGTAATAAGCCATTGAGAATGAGTAGGCCTATCGTAGCATTGCTAGAGAAAATTTCACTGATTTCATCCTCAATCCTTCAACGTTCGAAGAGTGGCATGTTACGGTCATTGAACAAAGCCTATATAGGTGATTCCTTCAATTTTCTCGTTTCAAAGTGAAGCCAAATAGGCCGATAGTAGGTCTAATGTAATGCAATGTAATCGAACATTTCTATAGCGTCCCGTCAAGATACCATACTCAGCGGCGCTCTCGAATATATCTGACGACATAACGTCTAATTGTCATCACAAATTTATATAGTTCCTTTAAAAGAGAGATTCACCAGAGGCGAGGAAGACCTAACAACGGAAAACAAGGCTCGAACAAAACGACTATTTCAAAGGATTGCGGAATTTAAATAGGTCTATAATAAATTAATAATGCTGTCGGCTCGTTCTAAGTCGCTTACTTGCCTAGTCAAGTCAGATGTCATGCATAATTTCAGGAGAGTCAAATGAATCAATCTATGAACACACAGGAATTAAATTGTTGGGTCTATGGCATAGTCACACTGTTACCTCGTGTAACAGTGTGATCGAAGTGGGCACATTACTTGTAATGTTATTTTGCAACTTGTATAGCACCCCTCAATGACAATACAGCAGAGCACACACATTTAACCACGATTTGCGTCAATCTATCTATCTAATCTTTCGTTTCTCTATAATTAAACCACAAGAGACTTGTCTTATTTACCCAGCTTCTGCCTTTTCTTAAACAGTCTGGGCTCCTGTCGCAACCAATCTGGGTTTAAAGGTCATAATGCCATGGAAAACTGCCCTTTTGTCTCTCATCAGCGATAATCGGCCGTTGGTCAGTCACAGTTGACATTCCTTGGATTGCCTCAAATTCTGATTTCGATGTTTCTTCGGCCTTTGATATGACCGATCCTGCTGCAACGTCTTCAACTATCTTGTGGCCTTTGTGGATCCCCTCTTAACTGGAATAGATGTTATCTTTAATATCCTTCCCATATGGTATTTGGTGATTCCAGAACGGCATGCATGGGCTTCATGGGCTGAAGTCGGCTTCGGTGTTCCACGTGGCTCTGTCCTCGACTCCATCTTGTACTTACTTTATACAGCGGACATCTTCACTTACTAAAGACCTAGCCACTGTCCACCTCGATGCTGACGACGTCCAAACCATTGTACATAGTCTTCCCGCAGAGCAATTCTCTCTTACGGGCTCGAGTGACTCAATGATACATGGTCTCCACTTATTGATATCAGCCAACCGACCGATCCTTTACATATCTAAAACTCAACCTATCTGGTTTGGAACCAAACAGCAGCTCCTTAAACTTGACCTCCCACTTCTTAATGTCAATGTATCCTCACTCTATGGGAAACAATACAATACAACTCGGCATTTATAACGCACATTAATAAGACACGTCTTGCTCGAAAGTGCACACACGTCTCAACGACGCAACTGCCGTTGTAATGCAGAGCAATTGCGCGAGAAGGACTTGCTCAACGTCCCTACACAGTACACACTGTATACGGTTTGGTGAAACTTAAGGTCAAATTTTTCTCTGGAGTATTAATTGTAATAGGATGAGAAAGTTGTGTCTATATGAGGTGAACTTATGGCTAAACTTGCAAGTTGTTAGTGCCAATTCTTGAAGTACCCCAACTACATTGAAATTGAGTAGTGACAGATGCTTCCAAATAACTAAAAAGCGATTAATTAACATGGATGAGGATTAAACACGTTAATAGAAGTTATTGCCAATGTATTTGCCACTAATTACTTCATAGAAGTAGGTGTATGACTTTTGAACATTTATTAACACAAATTTTAAGAAGTTCCAGATGCGCTGCACAGTTTTGACAACGGACACACAAATGCTGTCAGAGAAAGCCATCGCTCGCCTGGACTTTATTCTGATTCTGATTAATCCATTTTGTGCAGCTTTCACATAAATCGTTTGACATACCTCGATTACCAGTAAATCTGTTTCACACCTCAGTCAACAGCAGCAAATATTCCTCCGAATATCTCATCCACTGAAATCTTTGCTAGCAGTGGTGAGGCGGTATACAGGCCTAAGGAGCAAATTCATAGTTTATTCAGTCAGCGTAACTTTCGACATTGAAATTGAAATTTGATATAACACACTTTTTGATATTGCTCGGTTGCTGTTGGCGAGCTTTTAGAATTTGACGCAATCCCATGGCACTTGCTTGATAAAGACTCAGGTAGACTCAGGTAATAGATGAGTCAAGAGCACTGAAGGCTCGCCTTTATCTGAATTGGCCCTAATCAACGTTTTTCCACACTCAACCCAGCTATTATATCAAACCTCGTCGACGCATCGGGCACCTCCAAAACTCAAAATAATTTGCACAGATATTTACTTTAACTAAATGCTACTTTTGAACACTATCACATTTAAAAATTCGCAACTTGCTTTTATCGCACCACCGTAGAAGTTAGAACTAGTGGCGGCGCTGCATGGACGCAAAATAGGCAATTGCGTCCCCAAAAGGATTAAAAAAATCACCAAAAGTTTCAACAACAATTTTTATGGAAATTACTGGTCTTAGTGGTCCATACACTTCAATATACTAAAGTTAAAAATTTCATCTTGAGCGGAACATGTGTATTGCTGCTATTGCGTACCAAATTTTCAAGGCCTGTGCGCCACTAGTTAGAACACAGTGACGCCTCGCTCAGCTCACATCGAGTGTTACGAGCCGACCGCTCTAACCAATCGGCCACCATGCCACACTTTACATATTCATACAATGTCCTAGAGTGGGAAGGCGCAGGAACGGATGAGTCCGGATATGAGTTCTTGAAGAAATAACACTTCAGTTTTGGGCGGAGAGCCCGAGGGGTGATAGACAGAGGGGTGGCCTGAGGCAGATGAGGGTGTGTGATTGACAATGACGAAGGAAGAATCAGTTGCTTTCAGAAACAAGATGGGGTGGGGCAGTATGGGTTTTGGTTCGGTTGGAGAACTTGAGATAGTAATGGCTATAGGGTAAACACATCGACACAGTAAGTTTATCGAGTAGAACGAGTTGGCTTAGTATTGGTTATGAGTTCGCGAAGATATGACATGTGTACTAGTAGCAGGGGTGCAAAAACCAAGATTTTACAAAATTCAAAAGTTGGGTTTTTGGTTTTTTGGTTTTATTTGGTTTTTTGGTGTTTAGTTTCCCTTTGGATCTTGTCACAACAGTTTTGTTATAAAAAGCATCAAACACAGCACGAATAAGAGGTCCAACTTGTTTATATAATTAATTCAGCTTGATTTCCGACTGAGTGACACACAATTAGTAATATAATAGTAATGTTAGTAAATTAAAAAAATATATAAAAAAAACAAAAAAACCAACATGTTTGCAGCCCTGACTAGTAGCATTGTAGTGAGATGTTACGCTGACGTCACTGCATATACATATATACACTGCAAGAAACAGGCGCTTTATAAGTCATCAGATACAATAAGATATCAATTAAGTCATGGGCACTATGAACCAGATATATATTTAACAATAAAGAGGTCGAGGGTGCATTAGGAGCTAAAGGATGTTGTAAAAGAAAGAGGATGATACTCCTTTTAACTACTGTTAATTAAATGTTTTGTATGCTTATACATGACTATTTTTCGATTGTTTGTCTCACTGGCTTCTTTGATGTATAGGCCTATGTGATGTGAAATTTCAATTTCAATGTCGAAAGTTACGATGAAAGGCGCTTTAGCAGATGCGCCTATTTATCATTCAACTAATTACATATAGAGTTTAAAGAGTCCAATTAATATTTATTTCGTTTTATAATTGTTACGATTGTTATTATTGCGACTTTTACAGACTCACAAACAGAAGACTTTACGGCTTTACAGCATAATTATCTATATAAGTCTTTAGTATTATTTTCACGTCTGAGTTATTATAACGCTTTATTAAAAGATATCTTCAACGTTTTTGCCAATTATGCGACATTGATGACGTTATTTCCGCCTATCTGATTATTGTTAATGACGTCATCGCCTTGTATGTAAACATTTTCTTATAGTTATGCAGCTTTTCGGAATTGAAATAATTTGCAAATTGTGACTGCGTTTGTGCTTGACAACTGAGAGGTTATGTATCGAAGGTTACATCGCATGTTCGTGATTCCTTTGGTGAATTCGTTGACGTTCAACACGACCCGTCCTTCTGGTAAAATTCGACCGATGGAAGATGATGCGCTGTCTGCAGAAGCTCACTTACGCCAGAGAAAGGTAGGCCTATCACCTGACCCTTCTTTTCAAGGCCTGTGATATGAATCTGACTGACCCTGATGGAGTCGAATATTATTGCCGACCCCTATTCATATGGACATCACGAACAACGGGTCCTTTCTTGAGCAACACCACTTTTACGTAAGTTGGCTTGTATAGTCTTTGTTTGACACAATTCCTATCCGTATTTTGGTGCATATGCATCAGATTGAATGTAACATTTTGATTGCGAACAATTTTCTAGAATTAATTATCTCCTATGGGGGATTATACGGTCTTCGAAGTATAAAGACTATAGCTATATATATAACTTACGTAGGCCTACAAATATAGGCCCTACTCAGAGTCAACTACCCGCTGTGATCAATAACTACTTCTCCTCCCTATCTGTTAACCCATACAGTCTACGATCCTCCGCCAACTACAGACCTGTGTTTTCGAGAACTAATACATGAATGCTTTCGATTAGATACTTCGGCCCAAAGGCTTGGAACAGCCTTCCATAGGAGATATGTTCCCAAAAAGTCTTGGTACATTTAAAAAAAAGAATGCGCGAATATTTGATTATGTGTTCACTCCAGGTTATGTGTGCACTTATAATTATATAAACCTATTGTCATTAAGCAGTGTTAGGCACGTATAGTTAATTAGCTAAGAATTGTTTTTTCTTCATGTTTCACATTCATACCAGCTGCCATGATTACTGATCATATTGGAGTGACCTGAATACGGGATTTGTGTAATTTTTGGGTTTTCTTCCGCATTGGCTTCTTTCCTTAATAATTAGAATCGAATTATACTTGTGTTACTTGTTGGATCGATAAAAAACAGTTGTTATGTTATCTTATCTTATGTTAAGTGTCGTTACTGGGGGAGAGATGCCGTAGGCCTATATTCAATGCAACACGTGACCCGAGTTCCCCAGCGGCATGGCACCGTTTCTTAGATGTAGGGTTATCGTCTAGTTCACAATCCCCATCTGATTTAGCCAAAATTAGAAATGATTATGCTTAGATATAATGATACATTTAATGAATAAACACGTGGGACAAACACAATTGAGGGCAAGTTTCAAAGTGTAAAAATAAATAAAAGTCACATTCATTCAATATAGATCAAAGTTCATCATATAAGCCTAGTACATACAAACTTATGATATATAAAGATTCAACCTAATCGGATGAAAAAAAATTAGAACAATTGCTAGAATGTATATTTATTAGGATCGGTACATCAGTACAACTTCCGAATTGACAATGCGGTCAACTATCCAACTGAACAAAGTATTAATAAGAAACCCTTCAAATTGCATGCTCAAACGTGTAGTGTAACAAATTACTCACCATAAGCACTTCGTAAGCATGTATGAATGTCTTTTTATCTGTCTTGAGTGGGTTATACTATAACCATATAGGCTTACTCACTTTCACATAAATCCCGAGGTACCCATTGGGTCAGTGGGGTCAGGTTTGTTGTGATGGCGACCTGATCTCACCATGCCACAACTCCGTCAATGTGTACATTCATTTTTTTCAAGGAGGCAGTATCGTCACTCACTACCATACCACAACCTGGTGGAGTTGTCGTTGTTGGTCGGCGACTGCTTATTCGTCGGGGAAAACCCCGCTTTTTTCGCAGCTACCGTCATACTGAGGGGCATTAGCAAATGCTGAAGCATTGCTTAAACATAGCACAGTTGTATTGCAGCCAAACGCATCCACAGATGGCGGATAGTGGAACGCCCTTCAGTTGCTTAAAGCCAAAATGATTGAAAGTTTTGTCTTAATTGTTAACCTGATGGCAATAGCCTATTAATGATCTGAACTGGTGCAAGGAAGCGTAGATCCAGTCAAGAACATTCTTACTTGCTTGCTTGTTTACTTTAAGTCAGTGGTGGTCCTTGTGCGACGGGCCATCGAACTCTGCGAATCGGTACATTTATGTGATTCAGGATCATGACAGCTGATTGAAATTTCCCGTGATAATAAGTCATGTCCTAATGTACGGGGAGTGCAGAATCGATGCAAATAGTAAGAGCTAGAAGCAAGCCTAGGAAAACGGTAGGCGGTGTCGATTATAACATTTTTGGTTCTCCATTGCCACTAGCAAATTGAGTTCCGATGCCAGTGAAGACGAATCGTCAACAGTCCTCATAAAAGAGATGGCACTGCGGTTGGCAGCAGACACGCTTCAAGATTCAACAGATTATGAGGCTAATGTTTCCAGTTCTGAAGAGTTATTGCTGAGTTTTCAAAAGATTGGGCTCTGTCGAGAAGGTGCGATTAGGCCACAGATTCCCAATCTGTTGCCCGCTGGCCAAAGCTGGCCGGCCAGGCTTCAAAAAGTGGCCCTCGGCCTATCAAAGATAAAAAATATGTGTGCAGAAAATGAATATTTGACAGAATAATAACTTTCCATTATGAACTATTTCATTTAGTGACTAAACTTTAAATAAATGTTACAACTCTAAAATGATCAAACCGGAACTTGTTCATGCGTAATTTGCTTCTATTCTGAAATAGAAATCTGTTAAAATTGTAAAAAAATATTTTTGAACCTGTGGCCCTCGCACAAAAAAAGAGGCCCAAGTCGGAAAAGGTTGGGGAAGACTGAATTAGACGGACAGGTGCAGCCAGTGACAGTTGTATTAATAGTGCAGTTATGTCATCAGGGATGGGCAAATTACAGGCTGACAGATAACTAAATTACAAATTACAGGTCTAGATGAAACTAAATTACAAATTACCAATTAGGCCCACTGGTGAAAATGTAATTGAATTACATATTACCGATTAATGTCAAATTTTCGTGAAAATTTACTAATTACAAATTACGCAATTTCAATTACACCAAATTTCAAATTACTAACATTAGGGCCTATCAGGGCCAATAAATGCAGGCAAGAATCTAAAAGAAATATATGCATTATATTTTATTAATTATGCATAACATTGTACGAAATCTCTAGCTTCATTATCTATCAGAATCAGCAGCTGTTCAAACAATTTAAGTAGTCTCTGTTACCAGGTTTCTCACATGTCCTACTATAGGGCTCTCCGTTCCTCGAGTAACGAAAGCTACAACTGGCCCCGTTATCCGTAAGCTCGATCTTTGATCTAATAGCAAAGAACCTACTCGGTCGTGGGTCTCTCCATTTGCAAAGGGCTTCCGCTAGCGCTGCTCATGCACGTATCTGATACTTATTAACAATTTGCAAACTTTCTTCCGTATCCAAAAGTCGCTTTTGCTAGGCCGCAGCCGGACTGAGAGCGCCTTTCAGTAGGTTTCTAAAAAAACGTTATATAAATTTTCCGAATAAATAAAAAAATTAATTAATTATCATGTGAGGAGGCGATTAAAGATCATCATTTCAACAGGCGCAGGATCCCGCATGTGAAGAGGCGCAGGATCCCGCCTGTGAAGAGGCGCAGGATCCCGCCTGTGAAGAGGCAATGGATCCCGCCTGTGAAGAGGCAATGGATCCCGCCTATGAAGAGGCAATGGATCCCGCCTGTGAAGAGGCAATGGATCTCGCCAGTGAAGAGGCAATGGATCCCGCCTGTGAAGAGGCAATGGATCCCGCCTGTGAAGAGGCAATGGATCCCGCCTGTGAAGAGGCAATGGATCCCGCCTGTGAAGAGACAATGGGTACCGCATGTGAAAAGGCAATGGATCCCGCCTGTGAAGCGGTAATGGATCCCGACTGTGAAGAGGCAATGGATCCCGCCTGTGAAGAGGCAATGGATCCCGCCTGTGAAGAGGCACTGGGTACCGCATGTGAAAAGGCAATTGATCCCGCCTGTGAAGCGGTAATGGATCCCGACTGTGAAGAGGCAATGGATCCCGCCTGTGAAAAGGCAATGGATACCGCCTGTGAAAAGGCAATGGATCCCGCCTGTGAAGAGGCAAAGGATCCCGCCTGTGAAGAGCAAAGGGATCACGCTTGTGAAAAGGCAACGGATTCCGTCTGTGAAGAGGCAATGGATCCCGCCTGTGAAGAGGCAATGGATCCCGCCTGTGAAGAGCAAAGGGATCACGCTTGTGAAAAGGCAACGGATTCCGCCTGTGAAGAGGCAACGGATTCCGCCTGTGAAGAAGCAATGGAACCCGCATGTGAAGAGGCAATGGATCCCGCCTGTGAAAAGGCAACGGATCCCGCCTGTGAAGAGGCAATGGATCCCGCCTGTGAAGCGGTAATGGATCCCGACTGTGAAGAGGCAATGGATCCCGCCTGTGAAATGGCAATGGATCCCGCCTGTGAAGAGGCAATGGATCCCGCCTGTGAAGAGCAAAGGGATCACGCTTGTGAAAAGGCAACGGATTCCGCCTGTGAAGAGGCAACGGATTCCGCCTGTGAAGATGCAATGGAACCCGCATGTGAAGAGGCAATGGATCCCGCCTGTGAAAAGGCAACGGATCCCGCCTGTGAAGAGGCAATGGATCCCGCCTGTGAAGCGGTAATGGATCCCGACTGTGAAGAGGCAATGGATCCCGCCTGTGAAATGGCAATGGATCCCGCCTGTGAAGAGGCAAAGGATCCCGCCTGTGAAGAGCAAAGGGATCACGCTTGTGAAAAGGCAACGGATTCCGCCTGTGAAGAGGCAACGGATCCCGCCTGTGAAGAGGCAATGGATCCCGTCTGTGAAGAAGCTATGGAACCCGCATGTGAAGAAGCAATGGAACCCGCTTGTGAAATGGCAATGGATCCCGTCTGTGAAGAGGCAATGGATCCCACCTGTGAAGAGCAAAGGGATCACGCTTGTGAAAAGGCAATGGATCCCGACTGTGAAGAGGCAATGGATCCCGCATGTGAAGAGGCAATGGATCCCGCCTGTGAAGCGGTAATGGATCCCGACTGTGAAGAGGCAATGGATCTCGCCTGTGAAAAGGCAATGTATACCGCCTGTGAAATGGCAATGGATCCCGCCTGTGAAGAGGCAATGGATCCCACCTGTGAAGAGCAAAGGGATCACGCTTGTGAAAAGGCAATGGATCCCGACTGTGAAGAGGCAATGGATCCCGCCTGTGAAGAGGCAATGGATCCCGCCGGAGAATAGGCAATAGATACTGCCTGTGAAAAGACAATGGATCCCACCTGTGAAGAGGCAATGGATCCCGCCTGTGAAGAGGCAATGGATCCCGCCTGTGAAGAGGCAATGGATCCCGCCTGTGAAGAGGCAATGGGTACCGCATGTGAAAAGGCAATTGATCCCGCTTGTGAAGCGGTAATGGATCCCGACTGTGAAGAGGCAATGGATCCCGCCTGTGAAAAGGCAATGGATACCGCCTATGAAATGGCAATGGATCCCGCCTGTGAAGAGGCAAAGGATCCCGCCTGTGAAGAGCAAAGGGATCACGCTTGTGAAAAGGCAACGGATTCCGCCTGTGAAGAGGCAATGGATCCCGCCTGTGAAGAGGCAATGGATCCCGCCTGTGAAGAAGCAATGGAACCCGCATGTGAAGAGGCAATGGATCCCGCCTGTAAAGCGGTAATGGATCCCGACTGTGAAGAGGCAATGGATCCCGCCTGTGAAAAGGCAATGGATACCGCCTGTGAAATGTCTGTGAAGAAGCAATAGATCCCCTCTGCGAGGAGGCAGTGGATCCCGCGTGTGTAGAAGCACTTGAACCCGGATGTTCTTTTTGAGGTGCAGATGAGTAGGCCTATTGTAGTTGCCGAGTTTTTTCATTACGGAGTAGGGTCTGGTGTACGTAGGCATAATTGTGTGCCAAGGTATGGGCGTCAATGCCCTCTGAGTGATGGGGCAAACCCCAATCCCAAATGTCATTAAAGCATGATATTCCTCCTAGGACACAAATAATATCCTCCTACGTGAAAGTGGAGGCATTTGCCTCCCAACCCTATGTGGACGCCTCTGTGCCAAGGTCCCAACCAGTGTGTCGTTGCGCGGCAATCTTGACGCAGGTTGACGGTTGACCCAGAGACTCTGAATATCATGCTATCTGTCAACTTTCGATACGCCTCAGTTGATTTAAGTCAATGATTATACATGGGTCTGCCGATTGCGCTGCATAAAGTTCAGTTCAACTTGCATAGTTTTTGCTAACTGATGAACTGTCATTTTACATCTAGACGCCTTTTTTGGTTTTATTTGAGGATGCGCAATATATTGATTAATTTTTGTAATAAAATTAAAATGACAATCGTCATCGTCAGCAGCAGCAGCACAATGTTTGATCTGGTGCTGCCTACAGGTGCGCATCTAATGAAACCGATAGAAGTCATAGACGACTGACTATAGGACCATACACCACATCCATACACCACCAAATGCTCCCATAGTAAACTAGTATCTTCCATTTGCTTAGACGATTGCCATCTGATGTAGGCCTACTGATAAACAGGAAGATGAACGGACGAAAGGAGAAAGTAACGGTTGAACGAGCAGACAGAGGTCGATACAGAAGGACAGAGAAGGACAGAAATGGACGGCTTTGTAATAAACAGACGGACGAGCGGACAGTCGAACGGATAGATGGAGGGACGAACGAAAGAACAGATGACCATACTGATGGCCGTGAAGGGCAGATCGTGGAGACCGCTGTACATGCTTGGTTAACCAACTCCAGCCCTCTACCGGTGGAGGCTGACTGCTGCAATCATACGCACAGCGGAGCTAGTCCTGTCTTTGTTGTCCTAAAGTCATAATAATTACATTTATATAACACCTTACAAGAGTAACTTAAGCCTACAAACATGTCAGATCGTACACCTACGTATGTGTACACTAACATTAGTGAAAGTAGGAGAAAGCAGAAAAGGTAAGAGGTAGACAGGAATTTAGGAACCTAAAGATGATGTCACTATAGCCATGAATCCAGTGCCCTTGATAGATTTGCGATATTTCATCTCTTTGCCTCGTTTTCATGCTTGTAATTGACTTTGATGGTTAAGATCCTTCACAATGTTTTTGCCGTGCAGTTAAATGATCTGCCAATGATTTGTCTCTTCAATTGTGGCCACTGGAACATAAATTGGCTCCAAACAATGAATAAACTACTCATTGTATGTTGTCCAATCCATCAGTTTCAGAAATAGGGCTGGAGAACGCAGGAATTGTGCCACGAGTGTCACATAAAATTATCAATAATCACCTACAATGAATAAAACTGCAGATTCGTTCTGGAATTATAGAACTCAGACTAGAAATCTGTTGTGTATAGTCTGGCAAATTAAAATGAACACAGCGTCAATAGGCCGAATGACTTACTATACATTAAAAACTGCTGCCAGCCCCTAGCTGAGTAGTGGACGGCTGTTGGGTGGATAGCTTAAATGTCCATCCATTTCGGAGTTCCGGGTCTGATAGACAGACTGGCGGAAATGGATGAAGGGGAAAAGGGACGTTACAGAGAGGATGTACGTACAGAAGGGCGGGTGAATGCAAAGGCGAACGAACAAACACGCGTACATGGCTGACAAACGGACCAGCATTTACATCTGGACGGATATGAATACGACAGATAGACAGACGAACGGACGGACGGACGGAAAAAGACACGTGACAGACGAAGGAATACATGCAGGCGTATATATAAGAGGGAGAAAGATCAACGAACAGATATATGAGACGAACGACTTACGGATAAACGACGAATGGACGGATGGTCGGAGAGATGGATTCAGAGGTAGATGGAGAAGTCGATGGAGAAACATAAGAAGAAATTGATGGAAAGATGGAAGGAGGGTGGATGGAGAAATATACGAAGAAATTGATGGAAAGATGGAAGGAGGGTGGATGGAGAAATATACGAAGAAATTGATGGAAAGATGGAAGGAGGGTGAATGGAGAAATATACGAAGAAATTGATGGAAAGATGGTAGGAAGGTGGATCTAGAAATAATACGAAGAAATGGATGGAAAGATGGAAGGAGGGTGAATGGAGAAATATACGAAGAGATGGGTGGAAAGATGGAAGGAGGGTGGATGGAGAAATGTGCGAAGAGATGGGTGGAAAGACGGAAGGAAGGTGGATCTAGAAATAATACGAAGAAATGGATGGAAAAATCGAAGAGCTGGAGCCGATACGAATGAGCATGAAGTAACCAGCTTTAGACATATCAATATTTTTCTTTGGATTAAGTCCAGGTGTTTGAAGCCCGCTATATGCACTACACGCATAAATAGGCCTACACAAATACGTATTCATGCAAGGCTTGCGAGCAGGCATACATCGGGCGTAAATAAATCTATATATAAACAGAAGATTCTGTCTTTCTTTCTATGTGTGCCTCTGTCCGGCGATGCACTTGCACAGTTTTAGAGCCATTGACTCTAAACCTTCGTCGTTGGTTCGGGGAACACCTGGGACACGCAGTCGAGGAGTTGGTGAACCCGCGGTCTTCGTCTTCCTGGTCTACAGGGTCAAAAACCTCTCAGGACAACCCAAAAGACAGTTTCCTTTTCAGTCGCCAGGATCGTGTGGACGAAACACCAGCACTGTACATTTGCCGACATGGGCACGTCATATCTCTCTGCCACACCTCTTTTTCTTCTGCGAATGGACAGTTTAGGAGATACAGCTAGCACGTATACAGTAGTTGGCTATCGTTTGCACAATCGGTCAGGTGGGTATGTACTTTGTACGCGTCAGTGCCTATACACAATTCCGTTTATGCATTTCCACATTTTTACAAATATTCACTCGAAACTTTCGCATTTCACTCAGAGAACACCTGGGACACCCAGCAGAGGGGTTGGTGAACCCGCGGCCGCCGTCTTCTACCTCTCCAGGCCCAAAAACCTGTCTGAACCCGGGCGAACGCCGGATGCCGCAACTAATGATAAATATAGGCCTGGGTTCACGATCTGACACAAATACAAATATGCACACACACGCACGCACGCACACACACACACACATCACATACGAACACATACATACACATTAGTCAGGATGAGTGCCATGTACATGGCCGGTTGTTTCCTACACCCCGCCAACATACCAGAAATGGACTTCATCCTCGACCCTGCGAATTCTTCCTCCCTGTAAAAGGCGATCGGAACTTCATGGGGTAATCTCAACCGTTATCTCCGAACTTCTAAAGCGCCAATTAAAAGCCAAAAGAACGGTACAAGCTTAATCACGAGTGCTGCTCAGTGGCGGCTCTAGGTTTTTCCATAAGGGGCCCAAGGGGGCCGAGGTCCCGGGAGGAAGGCCAATTGTCTACCCGAATTTGTCAAAACTGAGAGTGCTGGGTATAGTTCCACACTGAGTGACATCGACCAGATACATGTATATGTCTTATAGAGCAACATGAATTCTTCACACCAACAAATTAGATATTTGGAAATAGAGTGACCTTATTTAAAATTAAAGCATTAACTATGCACATTACATACACTTAAAGAAAAGCAAATTTACGATTGTCATGTCAAGAGTCAAACTGATCCACAAAGTCACCTATGGTAATGGACTCTGCACGAACACATTCAATCGACAACATTGCAAGACTACTTAGACGAATATCAGACATATTGCTTTTTATTAGATATGTTTTAATTAATTTCAGAGCAGAAAAGTTTTTCTGACAGGCTGTTGATGTTACTGGTAAAACAATGGCTTCGACATTCTCCACATTTCATGAAAAGCAAGTTTGCATGGTTCCAGAAAGAAGCCAGAACTATCGTTGTGGTCATATTAGTAGCACATAAACTTGAGTGCAATAGCAGGCGCCCAACTTGAGGAATATCATGGTTGAGGTCTTCACCATTACTGTCATACAAAAGTGCAAAAGACACAACGTTATCATTATAATTATTGCAAGAAAGACATACGTTTTAGCATATAATGCCTGTCATAGTAATAAGTGAATGGTCAGAAAATCGTCTGTCTAGTTCAGAAATGTGCTGCCTAAATGTGTGTGTTCACTTGACAACTTTGTTCAACAGTTTAATCAACTGCCGAGCTAGAAAAACGGATAGGCATTAAGCGGACAGTCGGATATGCGACACGTTGCTTAGTTAACACTGGGTCAATTTACAAATTCTCATTTTACCCTTCTGCCTTTACAAAAACCCCTATTTCATCGCTATTTTCTTTGAAATAATGTTTATTTGTAATTTCAATTTGAAAGTTATAATGTATATAGTACAAATTCCTGAGAACTGTTTTATATTGCCGAGCAAGATTTTAAGACAGTTCACGCGAAACTTACCGAGACCGCTTGTTCGAGATAAAATAAGACATTCACTTCAAGACAGTTTCTAAAAATTCGAGACACTACCTCGAGAACGAGACCGAGACCGAGACAGCAGGCTTCCGAGACACTAAAAAACTGTCTCGAAACCATACAACTCTGCAATGGCCTAAAGCTTTGGAATTCGTTATTTTCCTTTCGTTCAGTTAATTCATTCATGTCATTTGGGTCAAAATCAATTAGGCCTAGGCTTACTTCTATCTTTCAACGTTCTTACAATATTAGGCCTAAATAAAGCAGTATCCTGCTTATGGCTTAATTCTCTGGTTTATCTAGCGGATTTTATTCAGCAGCGGATTCTTGATTGAACTTCAACCCGAATCGACTATTGTCTTTGTCAAAACGATAACGTCAGATTAATTATCAATCAATCAATCAATCAATCAATCAATCAATCAATCAATCAATTAATCACAAACAAGCAATCGATCAAACAATCAAACAATCAATCAAGCAATCGATCAAGCAATCAATCAATCAAGCAGTCAAGCAGTCAATCAAGCAATTAAGCAAGCAAGCAATTTGTCAATGAATCAATCAATTTATTATGTTACTAACACAATAACATTGAGCTGCATTGATTCCCCAATCGCCTATGGTAGACTACCCGCTTGTCGCTAGCGTATTATTGCGTCTATGAGTTGGCCTAAGCTTATAATAATGGCGTAATCGAGCACGCTTTTCATTTGGCTTAAAGACGGTGTCTAATGTGTTGCAGTGGTAGGCCAAATCGGCGTGTGCAGTACTCCTAATGGACTTATGGTGTTGTAATTTCTACTTGATCGACAGTGACGTTTGGTTGTTATGCGTGTGACGATTCGTGCTGGTGTCTTAGGAGAGACGTGGTGCGTGTCTTCTGCCTATACACGTATGTAGCTCTTGATTTTGTACGTACGCAACGGTTGATTGCGGTGTCGGTTGGATACATGCAATATTTAGTCGGACCGTTTTCCGGCTCTTTCGCGGCGAACTCGCAGATCGGTTCTGCGGCTAATAACAGAACAATTACCGCCCTAGAAAGGACAGGAAACTAAGATACTATCCGGAAATCGCGGCCGACGATTTATAGACGCCAGAAGTCAACTCGTAAACAGTGACAGAACTGCAGCAAGTATATTCGTAGACGACAAACAGTTTGCGTGGTGGAATGTGCGGAGAGCACATGAAAATGAAGCAAGACGCTGTTTTGACATCTGCGTTGGAAGATGACGTAATAAAATCGAGCACGATTAGTGCATTCGATCTGACAACTTAGCAGACAATTTGTCACTGAAGTCGAAAACGACACAACTTTGGCAGGTAACACTAGATAAACAAATGACAAGGCAATCCTAGCGTTTAACAGTCAAAAATCTGGCTTTCATTGAATTTGATTGATTTAGAATGGAAAGGGCAGTGCACTGGATGCATATCTGTTTCCTCTGGACTGTTCATACAACGTTGTTTACCACAGCTGGATCAGCACTTGGAAGTGATTGGAATGTGACAAGAGGAGTCAGCGGTCTGAAAGACACCAACTTAAAAGGTTTGGTTTCAAGTTTATAATGATCTTATTTTGAACGACAAAAACTTAAGAGTGCAGTAATATTTTAACTGTGCGCTGTTAAATTGTGTTTCAATCAATTGCGAAATTTAGGATTTGAGGCTTATATAAAGCTAGAAAGTTAAGTGTTTGACATTTAAAATTATTATTGTAATTGGGAATTTATATAGTGCTGTTAAAAGGGAAACTCATCAGAAATGCTCATAACCTGGCAAAAGAAAGTGCAATCATCTGTGTGGAAAAGGTGTAAAATGTGATGCTGCAGGTGCAAGTGGCCCCTTATTCCGGAGGGATTGGCCTGCCACAGGGTTGCTGAACTAGCTCATCTTGCATGGCAGAAAATATCTGCAGCCATGCAATGGACAAGAATGACACAAGAGAAATGAAATTACTGGAGCAGTATATGTATATTATATAATATATATATTTTATATATATATTATATATAATATGTATATATGTAATATGTATATATATATATATTTGCTTATATATTTTCGTATATATGTATATATATATGCATGCAGATCTTATCTTACACTCAATGGGTTTCAGCCAGTGCAGATGCTTTTGCGTGAAACTGGATATGAGTATGTTCTGACCATTACGTGTGACCAATAAGCTGAGCTGCTGCTTTACAATGAACTGTTCCTGGTTAATGCGGGAAAGGGTTAAATCGACATAAATTGAATTGTCATGGTCAATCCTTGAAGCTAGCTGATTGAGATGAGATAGGATTTAGCCTGTGTAAATGGAGTTGCAATGGTCAGTTTTTAAGCTAATTGGCATTCATCTGTTGTACAGGTTACAAGTATTATCAACCTACTTGCAAGTGGCAGTATAGAAATCAAAATATTTCAGAATTTGCATAGCTGGCCTACTAAACTAATGTAGGCACAAATAGGTAAGTTAAGAAATTTTTATGTAAATCTCCCTTCTCATTTTATTCGTCTGTCTGAATCTCTATGTCTGTCTGTCAATTTCCCTTTTTGTCTGTCTTGTCTGTCTGTCTATCTTGTCTGTCTGTCTGTCTGTCTGTCTGTCTGTCTGTCTGTCTGTCTCATCTTGCAATGCCCTATCTCGCTTTTTCTTTCTCCCTCTATATTTATCTATCAATTTTCATAATTACTGACATCAGATCATCAATGTTCATCTAAATCTCAGTATTTCTTCTTATACATTGACAATGCTTTTTATGACTGAAGTCCTGCTCTTTGTGTAATAATTTTGGATCAAGTTTCCACTGTGAGTTGAACTATTCCAAAGGAATGTGCATTTTGCAATGGCACATCCTTCCATGACGTTGTTTGTACGAAGAAATGTTGTTTCTTGCTGTAGAGTTATAATCCAAAGTTTTGCAAGGAAGCGACGTTACTGTTCTTGTTCTTTGTTTATATTATGGATTTTCATCAGTTGGTGGAAATTAGCTAATTGATGGTTGCACTTTGGAAAATGAATCCTAGTTAATGAGCTCATAATGATCATTGGCTTTCTTGATATTCAGATAAATAAAAGCTCACCTGACAAGTATGTTTATGTTCATTGTGAAATCTGGATCGGTAGTGTATGAATTAGCTTTGCCATATTCCTGCACGTTCCGCTTGATCAAATTGGAAATGGCGATCATGTAGTTGAGATACAAATTTTAATGAAAAGACATTCATTGATGTTTTGTTTAAATCATTGAGCTGTATAGAAGTCCAGTTCACATGGCCTTGTGTGGTCAGCAATAGTTTTAGGTAGCTCCTAATGTTTGACTGAGGTACATAAATACAGGGCTAGTGAAACCATCATGACACCAATGAATCATGTACAGGTGCTTGTAATTTTTGGACTTGCTATCAATGTTCCATGAGCAAACCAAACATTGCAGAATTTTGTTAAAATTGGATTTTTTTCTTTAGCAGCAATGTAAAAAAATCAATTGTCACATCTTAATCTGGCTTAATCGAAGTGCTGCACTGTTTTTCCAGTAGATTATATTGCACAGCACACACTCGTCGTTAAATGGAAATCCTTGCAATGTACTTTCAAGGCTTGTGGGCGAAAAACGGCCGTAAAAATGAGGAGGATTCGATCAATAACATTGAATACAAGTATTTTGCTTAATGGAAGCAGTTTTTAGGACAGTCGCTTGCACAGAAACATGCAGATTTCCGAATGAAAATTGGGTTATAACTCTAGTCGGCTCGGCTGTTTCCATTGCACGATGTTCAATCTAGCATGAACTTCTTAACCTCAATTGAGGCTATGTGAGAAACTGTGAATGCTCGGAACGGTCTTTGAAGGAAATTTCCATTGGCTGTGTGTCTGTGACTTTACCAGAATTACTGTTACATTCCAGATTTATATGCAGTTTTTACTTTAGCTTGGATACATTTATTTATTTTATACTAACACATGTTTATCTCTCTCTGACTAATATGAGTTCAAAGGGCATTTTTGTTTGGTTGAAAGATATAACAAGATGAACTAGATCCTATATTCTTAAATAAAATGAGGGAAGAAACCGAAGTGGCTTAAACACAGATCTTCAATAAATAAATACAGACTGGAGTACCGGAATATAGGGAGAGGCATAGTGCCATAGTTGCATATAGAGTAGCTATAGACAGGTCATTTTAACCAGTGTTGTACACAAGGTCATGGAGAGAATTCACTCATTAAAAAATTTATATAGTGTCATTTTAAGGTGACTACTCAAAGCCCTCATTGTTATAATTCATCATAAAATATATGCTCATAGAATTGTTAAGAATGATATAGTGGAGCACTAGAATGATTATGATATTATTGAGGGCAGTCAGGATGGCTTTGGTAGAGGTCACTCCCAATTGACAGATCTGTTAGATGTATTTGAGGAGGTCCATGAGAGGCAGATGAGGGATAACCTGTAGATCTAATTTACCTAGATTTTGCCAAGGCATTTGATGAAGTAGGTAATAAAAGGCTGGCCAGGAAGGTGCAATCATTTGGATGTGGGGATATGCAGGTACTTACATGGATTCTGGCTATTAGATACTAGACAAAAGGTGATATAGGCAGCAGATATTCGTAAGTTGGCAGATGATACAAAACTTTGCAGAGAGCAGTGGGTTATGAAGAAGTACCAGGGATTCTGTAGAAGATTTAAGTGAAATGGTAAATTATGATCAAAGGACTGACAGATACTCTTTAACTTGGAAAATTGTTCAGTGTTGCATATGGCAAAGAGAAACAGTTTCCCTTTGAAATATTGGGGCAGTGTATTGGAAGTAAGTGAGGAAGAGAGGGATTTGGGAGCGATTTCACAAAAGAATGCTGATCCTTTAAGACGATATGCTGAAGCATCAAGCAAAACTAACTCAGCTCAAAGTATGATAAGGACAGCTGTGGGTAAAGACAATAGAGAACAGGAGTATAATACTGAGGTTGTAAAAATCACTGGCCACAGCTGGAATACTGCATCCAAGTATAGAAGCCATACGTGAAATGTCACCTTTCAGAGAAAGTGCAAGGCTAGGCTACATGAATGATTTGAGATTATGAGGGTTTGAGCTTTGAATAAGAGCGCTGAAAAGGTGTGGACTGACAATATCGGAGAGAAGGAGAACCAGAAGAATCATTCACATTGGAAAGGAGACAATGCAGTGGACGAGGAGATTCTTTGAATTTGCATCAATCATTGTAACTCATTACCACATATGCAAATTATTCAGCCCATAATAGAACTTGCTTTAACGATGAGCTGTGTGGTTTTCCCATACATCCTAGTACAGGCTGGTCATTAAAGGATTAAGAAACCTAAGGGAGCCTTATGGCAGAAATTCTTCAGTGCAAGAATTGTGGACTTGTGTAATGGTTTGGGTGATCGTTCTCAGGGCTCGAAATGGACCGGAATGGACCGGAACGCCGTTCCTGTTCGTAAAATGAAACGGTATTATCGTTGCGTTTCATCAAATGTTCTGGAACACATGATAACGCCGCTCCTTTTTTTCACGTGAAAATGAAAATGTCATTTCGTGGCCATTCTGCTGTTCAGCTTGTTCCAATTGGAAATTATTAAAAATTCCGATTGTAAAGTCCACTTTCTGTCCTGAATTACAATATTAATCTTAACAGATTTAAATAAAGGGGCATTAGGCCTAAACATAACGAGGTGGTAAACAGTGGCACCGCCTCACTCTACCCTACTCGTAGTTTATTTGCATTTGACATCATTTTTATTAACTGTCAACGTCATGTCTAAAAATAAATATAGTCAAAAAGGATGATTGTGTATTTGTGTTTTCATTTCTAAAAATGCAATGAAGATTTTATTTTTAGAGAAAAATAATCAGATTCAGAAATCGAAATATATATTTGGTAATTAACCATCTTGACTTTAATGAATTGATTAAAAAAGGGCCAGTCGTAAATGTGAAAAAAAAGAAGACACTGCCTATGAATTCATGTGTAAAATACTTTAGTCTGTAGGCATACTACTAATATACGGATGATGAAAGTTTGAAACAGATTTAGATTTACTGCATGAACATGATGAACTAAACAAAATTATACTTTACACACTAAACAGTGAACAAAATAGTTCTTGTTTATGAGGTAATGCTCATTTTATTTTACAATTTTTGCAAAATTTTATTTTATAAATCCCAACTTGCTCATTAACTCTTAAGCTGAGTTTCAGACTGCCAGTACAAAATTGAAAAACGCAAATAACGATTGCCTTAATTATATAATTTAATAATAGTGACTCATTCATGTTTTCCATTTAACCATATAATTGTCATGTGAATGGTCCAATAATACTAGTGTTCCGTTCTGTTTCGTGAAATTTTTCATTTTGAGCACTGATCGTACTGTTTGAATATCAGCTGTTGAGAGGAAGCTGAGAGAGAGAGATGAGATGCTAAGCGTTACAGCTTAACTTGCAGTGGTTCTAATACAGACTACAGATCTTCTGATTGTAATGTAATGTAAATCTTCTGAAGTTTCTCAGCACCCACAAGAGCCACTTCAGGGAGACCAGCTTATTCAATGGCGCTATGCAAAATCAAGACCGCAATAGCCCGGCCTTGCTTCGTTTTGGTGCAAGGTTAAAATCCGGGGGAGTCTGAACCACTTACAACCTTTCTTTTGTTATGTTACATCATTGTAATAGTATAAGGCAGCTGCTATTAATACATTCTAACCTATTCTTGATGTCCGTAAGTGAAGGAGCTGAAGTCAATCATATTCAGTAAACAAGAAAGATCATACTATAGATTGAAAATACTATAAATAGATCTTAAATGTTGTTGCAATATATGTGATTGCATGTCGTGCTGTAAGAGATATAGTGTGGATGACATATACGCTACAATTCTTGTATTTTGCATATAAAGGGTACTGTGATGATTACAACGTTTAGCCTCATTGTACAATTTGGCCCATGTCATTTGCGTTGTGATGAATTGTCTTTGGGCTCAATTGTGGGTACTAAATTGTCATGGAACAAAATCATTGTCTAGAATGAAGTACATAGTGTGATGAACTTCTTTGCTGCTTCATATTAAGGGTATTTGTTCTAAATATTGTAACAAGTCTATCCATAAACATGGAATGATTGTATTGTATTTCAGTATTTGTAAAGTGCCTCTAGTAGAGGGAACCGCTCATAGGCGATATCAGTGCACAAGACTCCGCGAGAAGAAGCAACTTTAAGACAAGCGAAAGAGGACGAGAGATTGCGAGATAGAATTTTAGAGCGAACTGAAGGCGAAAGTGCATTCCAGAGAGAGAGAGATCATTTGATGCAAAGGATCGAAACTGAGCTATAGCAGTTCTAGTATGGGAATCAAAAGGTAAAGTCTATTGAATGAATGAGTGCTAGTAAGTTTTGATGACATAGTAATTGTAAGTAATATGTGTTCTAAGACAGTGCATCATGTCTATTCGACTTTCATCTGGTCATTATGCTGTTGAAATTAAACCCAAAGGAAATCTTTTCCTCAGTCTTTATGCTGAGTCTTACTTTATTACAAGCGTGCATGACTATATTTGTATAAACTTTATTTACTATCACTGGAAAGTTTCATATAGATGTGAAATGACGCCAGTGGCATATTTGTATTTTGACTGTTGTAATGCTTGCAGCTAAACATTAATTACTTGGCTGTAGTTGTTGCGCGAGGCGGCAATCCGTCCTCGGCAGCAGCCGACCGGAACTCGGCCGCAAGATTACGAGAATGGGCGATGTGGGACACATATGCAAACGAAATGAAACATCATCATACTCATCCCGCTCTTCTTCTTTATCATTGCGGTCACTGTAGACTTAGGATTCCTGCGTTATAAGTACTGCCAGTATCAGAAATATTAAGTTTCTTGTCAGCAGTTATCGTAAATTTTATTGATCGATAGGTTGTGATCTATAAATTGTGAATACTGTGAGGACGCTGATCGATACGCAAATGGGTCTCTTGGCCACTCGGCTGATAGCTTTGTAGTTTTATCACGTTAATAACAAAGGCAACTGTTTATTTAAAATCAATACATGGCATCGTAAAAATATGAATAATTGCTACTGCCAGTGATATTACAACCGCTGCCAGTGCTGTTAAGCCACACTACTATATAACTAATTATGATGTCATTTCATTCTAGGTTAGTACTAACATTACTGTCTGTATTAAGACTTCATTTTAGGTTATTACTAATATTGCTGTCTGTAAGACTTTGTGTATGATATATGTGCCATGTATAGTGATAACTGAATGATGTTTTCTGAAGTTTGGTGAGCAATAGGATTTAAGAGGATTACAGTATCAAATTATTTGGAAATTAAGTTTTAAGTTATTTAGGAAATCTATGATCTATAGAGTTTTGCTACTTGTCTTTACTGGATGCAAATTGGCATTTTATTTTGATCAATGGGTGATCTGTCATTATATTTGTTATCAATTGTATTTTCTCCAGTATTAATCTTCTAAAATGATATTTGATTTATTTTCCTAATGTCTTGCGTAGTTTCAATCAGATTTTTACTTGTAGAGATTGTGTTATAATTTAAAAATATTTGGGAACTTTCTGATGTTCTTACAACCATTTATAAGTATTGCCTTCAACATCAAAGCTGCTCTGAATGCATGTATTATCTACAAAGGACTTTGGCACTTAACCAGACACCTGATCTTGTCTTCATTCAATAATGCTTTCGTTAAGGGTTTGCTTTGTTCAGCCTATCTTGCCAACTGTAAAGACATTAAGGGGACCTCCACAAATGATGTCACGTGCCTAGAGAAGCAGGGGCCACACATTTGTGACCATGTGTGATGACAGAGGGGTCTAAGAAATTTGCCGTCACATCAAACATCAAAATGCATAATTTTTCATAAAAATTTCACTCAATAAAACAAGTTCGGCATTAACAGTAATTATAACCACAATTTAACAACACTAATTATGATTATTACATTCTTAAGTTTTGGATTGTTTACTTTTATGCTCGGTGTCAATTTTGAGGTTTTGGAAGTGAGGCATTCCGTAGCACACAAGCAAGAATCAGTTAAACCGCCAAAACATCAGGCCACAGAGGGGTGTGGGACAAAACCCCCCTGAAAAACCTCCCCTTGACATAAACCCCCTCTGACATAATACCCTCTGTTTTAGGCAGGACATAAACCCCCCAGACAAAACCTCCCTCTTGCCCTAACTAGCTTCTGCAATTTAGAAGCCATACCATAATAACTGACACTACTAACAAAGTCTGCACAACATTACAAGTGACACTCAGTAGGACTAATTAGTCTAACTCAGAGGCTGCATAGACTCACCTGACGGGTCTGAAAACGCCGTGTCACAGATAGCCTATGAATTACCCACAGTGGTGCCATCAGTGTACATAGACATATCATACTTTAACAACAAAAAGACCAAGGAACTAATTAACTGTTTGCTATTTAACTATTGGACGACCTGAGTGACCGCATCAGACTTTGAAATGACAAATATGACACATGCTTTACTTCAGACTTTAAAGTATACACACGTTTCTATATAATAAAAGTAAAAAAAGTATCAAACATTTGTCCTACTTAGGGGGGTTTTGTCAGAAGGGGTTTTTGTCAGAGGGGGCTTTGTCAAAGGGGGTTTTTCTCAGGGTGGTTTTGTCCGCGACCCACCACATGTATGTTGGCAACGTGAACTAATGGTCAAAACCGCAAATGAAAAAAACGGAGAGAGTGCAGATCGGATAAATGAAGAAGAGTTGAATCTGAATGGAATATCCCTTGAGCAGGATGATGAGATCCGAGCTCTCGCTATTTATTTCATGAAGGAGCATTTTACTTCTTTGCAGGAAAATGGAGAAGCTTAAAGTATGAATTGTTTCAAGTAATTGTTATTTAAATTTTTAATTTTTTTTATTAATAATAGTTATTCTACCACAGCTTTTTATCATGTGAAATGCATAATGAGTGTAATACTTATACCTTCTTCATTTTTCTCTGCTCTATTATAGTTTTAAGTATTTAAAAGGATATATTTATACTTTTTTCTTTTTTGGACAATTATTAGAAAATTTGCATATACATGTAGCATCCTGGGGTGTGGAGTTTTGTGACGTTATATTTGAGGGGGGGTTCTGACTTTTGTGAGGACATATGACGGGGTCAAAATTTACCTTGTTTGTGGATGGTTCCTAAGATTCACCAATTGAAATGAGGGCTGGTCAGGCACACAAAACCCTCTTCGGGGCCCTCATCAGGGATTGGAGACAGGTTCTGCACCCATTGTATGTGTGGTGTCTGAGAGACCTAGGACAAAGTACATCTTGCAGCCATGACCCTGGCATTTCGATCTGCCAGATAGAGACAATAGGAATTTTATATCAAGATTGCTGTATAGGAACATTTATTAGGCACCCTGTGGTCCACTCATGCATGAAGCATTCACAATTCCCATAGACTGAACTTGCATTATATTACACCTAGTACACTCACTGACTAAACAATTGTTTGATACCTCTATAATGAGAACCTGTCAGTCACTGCTCTTTGACTGAAATTTTTTTCTTTCAATGAATGAAGATGCAATACAACTGCCATTTTACTGATTGCAATGAGAAGCTTATATATTATCTTACAGTTTATTAACTTTTAGCATGCCATTTGCAAATAAAGGAATTAGTATAATTTGATGAAGTCATGTAGTATTTTGACTACAGTTTCTGGCTTCTCTTATCCTTTTACCATCTCCTCCTTGGTTATCTGTCTTTTGTAATACCTCGATATAGGTGCATTTGCAGATGATTGAATAAGGGGCCGCCCATAAATGACGTCATGCAATTTGGACGATTTTTGACCCCCTTTTCCTTTCGTCACATGTCGTCAAAAACGGCATGACACCCTCAAATTAAAAAATGACGTCACAAAGCTCTGATCCCCTCCGAGAAAACCGAATGTCCAGAATGTAATGCAGATTTGATTATGATTATCAAACAAATTATTATAGCTCTAAAATGCCTGAAATTAACATAGTAGAACGAAGAAAATGAAGAAAGTATAAGCTTAATTATTACAATCTATTGCATTCCTAAAGATGAAAGGCTCTGGCAGAATCATTAAGTTATTTAATAAATGTTAAATAAGACTAACTTGAAACAATCCAAAGTTTATGTCCGTTCATTTTCCCACGGTGAGGCAAAATGCTCCTTCATGGAATAAATAATATCTTTTTAACAACAACTGTTTTTTTATTGATCCAACAAGTAAAACAAAACAAACATAATTCAAATCAAATTATTCAGGAACGGAGCCAATAAGGAAAAAACCCAAAAAGGACACAAGTCCCGTAGTTGGGTCACCCTAATGTCCAATATCCAATTCACTCTTACTCTCCATGTTCTTCGTTTCAGCGAATCTCCGTGACCTGCGTTTTGGCAGGATAATTGATTGCTGCTTGTGTGTTAAATTGTGGTAACAGTAACTGTTTTGTTGCGTGAAACTTTTCCCTCTAGGTGCATGACATCGTTTATGGACGGCCCCTAAGGCAAATACTTACATATAATTCCACCTGTCTAATAATATTTAATATTTATTTCTAGACGGTGGTGCAGTCGTCTGTTTAGTTAGCATTCTAGTCAGGGCTGTGGTCTCCGTTTGTGTGTAGTTGTAGAGCTATCAAGGGTAACTGAAGGACAGGATGGGTTTCTTGAAATGAGATTTCAGCATGATGCATCACTATGAGAAAGTAACAGATAGCTATTCAGAATATTTGGTCGCAGTATACTGCCTTGGATGTCAGAGCAGAGGCTGTTCTGCGCTGAGTTCAGACTGGAGCCATAGCTGACTGTGTTTGTGGTTGCTGCCACAGCAGAGAACGCACTTATTTGACTTTTTCTAGCTAATTATACTTTTGAATGTAACGGAAGATGTTTGGGGAATTCATATAGCTGGACTGAAGCTGCTCTGAACAGCCTTTCCTCAATCACATTTGGATTTATGGAAACTATCTAAGAATTATTTAGGTGATTTTGCCTTTGCTGATAATGGTTGCTTTTCGTTATGCTTCTCTCCAAAGGTTTTGCAGTAGATGCCCAACATTGAAGTACTAATTTCATCCCATGATGCAGTAATGGATAGTTGGGTTTGAGTTCAGAATTATTACTTACATTTTGACACCAGGTCCTCGGGTGGCGATTAACAATTAGTGAATGTCCAACCTGCTATAGTACATTGCAGTGAATAATAGCATGTGTGGTTTCTGACCACCACGGCTGCACACATCGATAAACCGGGTGTTCCTCAAATGCTAACCCTGGGGACATGGAAACAGCACAGCATGAAAAGACCGGAAAAGCGAACACTGTGAGTGGAATCTTTGTATGTTTGTAATATTTTGAGTCTACAAACATTTTTTTGCATGGTGGTCGATTGGTTAGAGCAGCCGGCCCTTAATGCTGAGTGTGTGCTGAGTGTGCTGGTTTGACCCTCGTCCGAGGAGTAACTGTGTAAGGACCTTGAGCAATTCCTTCATGAACAATTGCTTTGCTGTATAACTGCAATTGCGCCATTGAAGCGTATGCATTTTCTGGGCAAAAAAGTTGGAAGAAGGACAATATCAAATTTCAGAATTAAAAAAAGATCTTGATGAAGGTTGACAGACGCCATACTGCCGTCATCAATAATTCTGCTTCTCAGGAACAAAAATAATTGTAATAAGGCATTTCTTATTTTAGATTTTCTTTTCTGTGTCTAGCAAGCAACACTGTGATGTGATTTACATCACTTACCAACAAAGAAATAAAATTTGCTTTAATAGGTCATTGTATATATGTGTAGTCAGTGTATAATTAGCTCTGTCTCCTGCCTAGGAGTTCCTCATCTTCATTTTACACATCTTTGAAAACTGCCCTTTTCAGCTGTGGTTAGGCTGGGAGCACCTCTGAGTAGAGTCTTGGTCATCTCTAAGTAGCCTACTGTTAATACACAGTGACACGGTCTTTTGTGAAAGTGTTAAAGTTTCTATGCAGTAGTTCCTATATTTACAATTTGAGTAATTTATTATTTTTTGTGTGACTAACTTATTTTGGATTTTGAAGTTTCTTATGAGACATATATTTTTGTGCGCTGTATATTATTGTATTGATTGACTGATCGAGTGATTGATCAATTCGTTGATTAAGTCAGGAAAGCATCATGGTCTGTTGCAACTCAGTTCGATACAACGATTGTGTCGTACATTGTAATAAGGACAACTTTATTTCTAGGACTGTCTTCTTCTACTTTATTTGCATACTGTGCTGTAGCTATTTTTAGTCTGAAGAAATTTGAGACATTTCATCATGTGCCTAGCAGAGAGAGAGAAAGAGAGACAGAGAGACAGAGAGAGTGAGAGTGAGACACAGAGAGAGAAACAGAGAGAAAGAGTGAGAGAGAGAGAGAGAGAGAGAGAGAGAGAGAGAGAGAGAGAGAGAGAGAGAGAGAGAGAGAGAGAGAGAGAGAGAGAGAGAGAGAGAGAGAGAGAGAGAGAGAGAGGTCCATTTGTCCGCTGTCCATGTGGATGTGATCTGTGGTAATTTGTCATTTCTGACAGAGCTGTCTGTTGACAGGTTGTCACAGATGGCTGATGAATTCTTTCGAAATGACATCGATTCTTACTATTGTAACCAACATCTGTACCCTTAGTGTAGTAGTTATGAACATTGTTGCCATGGTAGCCATTGTTGATGTCCTGATTGCCAATTCTGCTCACCTCCTCCTTAACCTCCTCCTATCTCTTTGTTTTCATCTCTTTCTGCCCATCCTTAACCTACTTATATTTATTAAAGACACTGCAGGTGTGCCTGATCTTTTATGAATTGAAATTCTGTACCAATGCAGTCAGTTTTGTCATCGCTCATTTACTGGAATCATATCACTTGTATGTGCTGGAGCCAGAGTCCAAACATAGGACCATGTCTTTGAGCGCAATGCTTGTTAGGAATGAATCCTCACTTACCTTACGATTCACGATTTCTCCATCTCCTG
Source organism: Bimastos eiseni (assembly GCA_959347315.1). NCBI lineage: Eukaryota > Metazoa > Annelida > Clitellata > Crassiclitellata > Lumbricidae > Bimastos > Bimastos eiseni. The sequence goes on along the minus strand of OY365818.1, from coordinate 20,004,977 downwards.
CAAGATCCACTCTGCATTTACAATGCTGCATAACCAAATTTGGAGATAGATTGAGTGGCATTGAAATGTATCACCACCTGCGCCCACTTCAGATAACTTTAGGTGGTCGTATGTATTGCCGTGTCATTCTAGAATTTCTGCTATCCTTCATGAACTGAGTGCTTGGATGACGTCCAGCTTTTAGTGGCCAAGCCCAGTGGACAAATGACTGTTTTACGATTCTAAGGAAATGCCTTTGTGCGTCACATTGCCGCCATCACGAGGAGTCAATTATGACATTAAGTGTGCTGTGCTCTCACGAACGCCAACAGACGTTGACATTGCTTTTGCTCGCTGTTGCACGTCCCACCCGATTAAGCGCTTGGTTGCCAATTCTCCCATGGCTACCGATGTTTATTTTTTCATTTATCCGACATTCGGTGGTTCGATTTTATTGTGTATTGGCTGCTGAAGCAGTTGGCCATCTGCTCTCCAACTCATCTTGGAGAGTAATGTGGGGAATGTGGTTATAGGGTTCGATTTCAAATGCCACTGACAGCTGAATGTTACTTTGACCTTTCTCTTAATTTTCCTTGTCATTAACCTCATTATTAATTTTGTCCTCTTCAGTTCCTTTGTCCTTTTCATTGCCTACAGACATAAGTTTTATAAAAAACTGTAATTGTCTAATTGCCATTGATTGCTTAATGTAATTTATAATTTCATCTAAGTTGAGTTCATATATATAGATTGTTAAGAACACCATCATCCTGATTGCCGTTGATATTGATGATTTCCTGCTTCAACTGTTATTTTGGTCTCTAGGTTATTAATGCATCCAGGCAACTGTGGCTTTCATTAAACTAAAAGCTTTGTGCTCTCATTATATTTATTCTTACTAATTTATTCTTTTATTTTATTACCAATAGAATTTAATTTATATAAAGACTTATTTAAAGACTTATTGTTATTGTTGTAATTTTATTCTTATCATAATAATAGTAATATTTTTCTAATGTAATTGTTATGAATATTATTTTGTAGTAACTTTGTTGAGATCACCAGTGAGATATATAATTTCACAGATGGGCTGAGTATTGCTATTATTATTATTACTAATAAGGAGTAGGTTAGTAAGAACAAGGAACAAAAAATGGCATTGCTAGATTCCTGAACCTGATACCAAATGAAAAAGAAATAACCGATTGTGGTATATAGTTGTGAATAACTCCAAACAAAGTAAAGTGATGGAGAGAATTTCCTGGATAGCACAACAGTGAAGGTTGCATTGGGGCAACATGTTCAAGTGGTTCTGTAGTAAATTGGTTAGACGTCTACCCAGTGTCAACATATATGCTAGTACGAGCTCTACCTATTGTCAACATGCTAACTTCGCACGAACATAGCAGAGGAAACTGTTGTGCCCACACATTTTTGGAGTATGTGTGCTTGCTGCATGTGTGGAGAGAAGATCGTGTAAGATACGCCTAGCCATCCTCCCCCACTTGTTTTATTGCTAACATGTGAATAAAATTAATGTTTGTTGGACATGTATTTGGACGTTGTTGTATCAGATCACGCGAAGACAAGCAGAAGATGGAACATTTCCATTTCCAATGACTCAGCAAATGCTTTCTAAAGAAAGCCAAAGCTTCTTCAATTCAGAGGACATTTCCAAGTCGTGCTTTCCCGGTGTCCGGCACAGACGAATAAAGCCACTGATATTAGACGTTGATTCGATGGGTTTAAGTTATTCTGACCATGCTGTTTTGATATTTGCTCATGGCAAAAAGTGAACGGACTACACGGTGGAGCTCAGCATCCGATTGAAGTGTGAGCCGTGCCATCAGAGTCTGATGGCTGAGCTCACGTATCAATCGGATTGCTTTACAGCAATCAACGAGGTTGTTCGAGTGTATTGTAGCACAAGACTATGGTAACATTAATCAGCCATTTTGATGGAATGGGGGACAGAAAGACAGCAGAAGGAAGCTTGTGGTTATCTTGGAGATGAATGGTTGAAGTATTATATAATTGGAGAAGGAAATAGAAAGTAAAAGGAAATTCTGTCTTAGTAATTATTGCAGCCTGAGCTTGTTGTTCGTCTGGTGCAGAATTTGAGAAAATGACAAAGATTAAAGTTTTGCTGCTGAAGATGATGGATGATGAGCGATACTGACAAGAGCTAAAATTGCAGTGTGCATTCAGTTCATGGTCTTCTATTGCCTGACATTCAGTCTATATTTGACACAGTGCAGATTGATTACAGGACATCTATCGAAAGATGGGTTCAGAATTAGACACTGGCTCTAAGGATGCAGCCCATGATGATGTTGTGGTGCTATTGGTGGTGGTCATGGCGATGATGATTAGGACTTAGATGCTTTTGATGATAGATGATCGCGATTCTGAAAGATTCTCTTGAGGTGACAGTCACTCTGTGGAGAATGAGTTTGTTGGTGTAAGTGAAGCGGAAGATTGATGAGAAGGGTGACGATGAATGCGAGATCTATAGAGTTGATAATGGCCTTAACATTATGATAATTACAGCAAAGCAGTCGAATCTGGTCGCCATAGTATAACAAGACTTTCTATTAACATTTGGTAAATGCATTTTGTTGGCATAATTTGCTACTTTAAACAAAGCTTTGCCTTGTCTTCTAGAAGCTGAACAATGTCGTGTATTTTGGCAAAAACTATGAAATATGTCTTATGCCGAAATGTGGTGAACCCGAATAGCTGGAAATTACTAATGCACTGGAAACCTCCAGAAAAAGCTACCTTGAAGTCCTAATGTAGTAGTTGTTTGCATTTTCTAGTAATTGCAGCAAATTTCCTAATTTCACAGCGGTCCAGCAGAAGGCTGTTTAACTTCCCAACATGCACTGTAATCATTTACTGACTGGCAATGGATAGAAGACGGAGTGGGTGCCGATTGCCTGGATTCGAGGGATGGTCATCTGTTAAGTGCTAACCTGGCTTGGCGTTGCCCAAGTTCATTGGGTCGGCTTCACATCGACCACATCAAGTAGCCATCAGTCCCTGTAGTTCACTAATAGTCTTGGTAGCAACTGCTGTGGGATTGGTAATCTTAGGAGAATGCTCGTAGGGCGAGTCATAAAAGAGCTTTGGATTTGTTCCTTGAGAAATAACTGTTGCACCACAGACTCTAAGAAAAGACCGGAAGTGTTTAGATTGTCATTACCATTAGACCGATCATCGTGCCTTGACTTGTGGTTGAGCGTCTGAGGGTCGATGGTAATTGAGTTGCTTGAGTGACTGCTTACTTGCCTAAAGGAGATTATGGATGTATGGAAGGGTTGGGTGGAACTCTAGCTAATTGCTAATGTCTTTGCCTTTAACCTCCTCGCCTGGGATTGAAATCTCGATGCATCAAGTGATCATTTCGACCGTATGTTGTCAGTACTTATAACCCAAAGAGAAAGTTTGTTCTGTTTCTGTTGTTGTTTTTGTGCTTGAGCAGAGTTTTCTCTCAGCCCTAGCGTCTGTGGGCTGTTTTTTATTAGAGTATGTACCATAAGCAGATAAATATAGCAGTTATCTTGCTGTGATCGATTAATTCCTCTGTATATCCATGGACCTAATTGCAACAACTTTCCATATCTGTTTGCTCTCTTGACTACTTGATTGCACTTACGACTAACTAACTAACTAACGCCTCTTGTTTAAAATTTGAATAGCTGTTATATGATCAAGTACAATTTTAATCGCAAATTAATTAATTAGTCTTCAATCCTTGACATGCAATTTTTCTAATCTTCTAATGATCTGATAATCACAGTTCTAATGATCTTTTAATTCTCAATAAGTGCCTAATAATCATTTGAAATTCACCAAACTTGAAAATAATCTTGATTAGACAAAATACGCCTGTAGGTCATTGATGTTTCAGTCATAGTCCCACTACAAATCTGCACAGTAATGATTTCTTTTTAAATGGATTCTGTCTTATTTAAGAGTTTACTCTTTCAAGTGTGGCCAGTTATTTGAGCAAACTAACTTGTTGATATTGCTCAGATCAAGCTATACTCCTTTCTTGTTAGGAAAACATTGTCGCAAAGCACTGCTATAGCCCGTGAAGTCAGTTCTTGGCTAATAGCGCCAAGTGGGTGCGCTCAGCACGTAATCTCCACCTTTCAAGTGAGCATTACTGTCTGTATTATTTCCTCCAACCTTTCATCGGTAACTTTCAGCACAATCCATTTTGCGATAGCTTGTGAGGTAATCAGAATTATTTTTCTTGGTTCATGGATGGGCCAGGCTGAACCACTAAACTGAATTTACGATGCCTGGTATAATTCTATCTTATTCTTGTCCATTACGAAATCATCCTGGGCTACGTTTATTACAGATGGAGTTTTTTTTATACTTTTTCAATATGTCTAATATTTCCTGTTTTGTTGACACAGAAGATATTTTTACACTGGCAAAGTGTATGTTGGTGCATCCTGTGTAAAAGACCTTTGTGCCTATATCCTTGGTCAGCTATTCTGTTCCACTGATATTATCGGTCTGAGAATTTGTCATATTATTTCAGCCAAAATGAGATTCAACATTTATGTTTTCCAGATTTATATAGTGCAATACAAAATGAAGACTCATGTCTATATCAGCATTTCGTCCAGGGCAAACATTCAGGTGTTCAAGACTAGCCCTGTCATCTGCTAAGGGTGACTATGAGAGACAGAGGCAAATATTTCTGATTTTAAGGATGATTATATGATGCAGGTGGACGTACTGTAATTGCCACTGTTGAAAGCATTGTACACGTAGTGTGCTGTGTCGCCATGCAACTTATTTTGTATTTAAATTTGAACTTTTAAAAATGGACAACTTTTGTCTGATTCTAAAGCATTCAAAAATTCCAATTTATGACATCTACTGCATAGGCATCATAGTTGCTTTCGTGGGTGTGTGAAAGCTGCTTGCATGGCTGGGACTGGTTACAAGTGCACAATGGACTTCAGAGGAAACATTGGTTCCCTCTAAGGTGACGTTTAGTTCTGGAGCAAACAATAAGCTCTCCTTTGTTTCTTTTCTATTTGATATAGATTTGAAATTTGCACACTGAAGCATAATGCCTACTATCCGAATCTGGGGCCATATGTCATGTTCAAATAGGACTTGTTACTATTTTTATTTAAGTGCCTAATTATTGCCAGTATAATATCAAGACCTAGTATTCTACAGTTGTTCCTTACATTTAAAATCAACAGTTTCAACATTCTTGAATACTATGCATTTTTAAAATTCCTTTCGCTTTCTGAAATAGATTGCAAGTGGAGTAAAGTTAGTTATAGGCAGGAAAAAGACAGTCATTGCTACCAGTAGAGTCATTATCATGTTCAAGAATGTCAATGACGTCACATATCTAGTTTTGAGCACTGTTGTGTTTGTTATCATCATCATCATCATCATCATTCACTGTGTAGGGACTTTGTAGTGTTGGAGGATTTAAGATGATTTCAATCAAAATACATTCATTTACGAGCGTCTAATGGTGGTGTGTGGGTTAACTGCTCGCTAAAGGCAACTGGAAAAGCATAACATGCTGTGTGGCTGAGATGCTCTTCCAGGTCCAATTACCCTCTGTATTATTCCAGTGACACCACGTCATGTATTTTCATACTCGAAGGCCTCCGTCATGATTATAGGAGTGTTGTTACGTGATTCCACAACAAAATGGGTTTTGGCTGGAGCATAAAATGTGAGAGTGGTGTGAGGTCACAGCTGTTCCTCACTGACTGACACCTGAACTCCTTCCTGTTTTGTAGGGGCAAACCATTAAATTCTGACTGGAAGCCTTAAAAAACTGACAGTTTAATGTTAGCCACAAAGAAAGTGGACCTTAGGGCAGGTCTTCAGCATTCGGTTGGCATCTAGGGATTTCAGAACAGCTCAGATTTTGGCTTTATTTTATATAGTGAGGAATAGCATGGTGCGTTTATTGCTGTTTCATAACGTGCATTCAAGCATTCGACTGGCAGTTGCTTAACAGACTCTCTTGACAGGCATTCTCAGACTCAGTCCTCTACCTGGACACCAATATCTAAACGACCCTTTGAATACAGCGCAATGCTCATGAATAAGCTGGTGTCCTTTGCTTAGCTTTAGAGTTGCGCTTGATAATCTGGAGTTTGCAATTGTGATTGCACATGCAGTGCATTGATTCAACTCTTGTTTGTGTCATCTTTAATACTGTACATTTCTTAAATTGTTACCATTTTCTACAGTTCAAGAGGTTTGAGGAATGCGTCATCAATCTGTTGTAATCACAGTCACAGTTGTACTAGTGTTCGTACATGACTACTTTGATCAGATTTTTTCCAGACTGTATGTTTCATCACGGCTTCACTATATTTCAAAGTCACTTATTAAATATAGTAAAAGAGAAGTGAATGACATACTTTGGCTTGTTGGAGAAAGAAATGTCCATAAAGAAAAATGGCAGGCATAATTTTTTAATATGATTGAATATAATCATAATTATGTATAAAATTTTGAGCTGAAAATTGTTGTGTTGACCTTGAAATTCGCATGAGAACATTCTGAGAACATTTCATATCGCTACACTGCTGTGTTTTCGAGTTTTCAGTGGAACAGACAAATATACAGACATTGAGGAGTATGGCTTAGATGAATGGCTTGCCAGTATTTAAATTCTCTATGTTCAGCTGTCAAAAAGGCCACAATTAATGTTGCTGTCTACTGTGCTGCCGGCCATTTGGTTGCATTGGAGGAAGTTGTTATCATATATCCGCTTGCTTTCCCTTGTGGGGTCTTTGATGAGGACTTGTCGGGTAGTGAGTCTGTAAGTAATTTTCATCACGGGATCTGCAATCTCCCTGGCAGCGATCCTAATCCCAAGTGAAATTCTCAGAACTCAGTGACAGAAGGCGGTCAATATTAATTAAATTGTCACTGGAGTTTCTGCTCTTGTGCAACCTTTGAGTTCAAGAATTAACTGATGAGTTATGGCTACTCCATCTTAGGCTGGAACTATCTCTTTCCCAGAACTTACAGGATTTGTAGAAATTTATGGATTGAGGGTTGGCTGCAACTGAATTTTAGCAGATTTTGACATGTTTCTTTAACATTTTAAATATGTTATCCAAAACTAAAGTGTCGAATAACCAGTAGGTGCGATCCTCATGGTCTTGATTTAAATTTAACTTTTAATTACTAATTAAAAATAATGTAACTTTAATGTAAAGAGTTTGCATAAGGCACATAATTGTAAATTGAAGAAATTCATTCATTTGCTTACTTTTTCTATAAAAAAATTTTTTCATTCACTTGTTTATATTATAAAGACTATATAGGTTGCATTCTTGAATTGTTCAACCTTTTCTGTAAAAGTGGTTTGATTGATTGAAGTATATTATTTTATTTGTGGGCTATGACTGTAATTAAGTGTTTGAATTTCAATTAATTCTCATATTGTAATTGATATTCTTGCCCTGTCAACTCTTGTTCTTGAACACATGATTTGTGTTCTTGAACACCCAAAAATGTCAAATTGTCTGAATTATGTTCTGTACCACTTGGCCAATGGAGTGGTGGCAATCCATATCAATGACCACATGGTCAATGGAGTGGTAGCAATCCATGTCAGTGACCACATGGTCAATGGAGTGGTAGCAATCCATGTCAGTGACCACATGGCCAATGGGGTGGTAGCAATCCATGTCAGTGACGTTGTCTATGTGCATGAGACATTCATTGACTTTCATCTGCCATCAACAGTTACTCTGCATCTGATACATCTCTTGATATGGTGCCCATGGGAACGTGCCTTTCATTCAGCTCCAGCAGTTACTGCAATTTCCATTTTGGCATTTCCACGAAGTAGAAGCGAAACATTTCCTCTGTATTGTTCTTTCCTGCTGATGGTAAACTCTTTGTTGTGACTGCAGCCCATAAAGTTCCATCGTGATGGAGCCTAACTGTTTATCTATCCATAAGAAAGCTTTGACACAGTCTGTGCAAAAGGTCTTAAAATGTTCCCAGTTATTGGTTTCTGTGTTGTGGCATTAACTTACCATAGCTGCACAGACAGGCTTTGTTGTATATTCTTTCAGAGAAGAGGAAGGAGGCTGTCACATTAAAAATATGCAGACCTATGATCTGTTCTGAGTAGTGCTATATAAATTTTAAATTACAAATTACAAATGAGGGCATAATCAGTTCTGAAACTAAGTCACTGATTGCCTGAAATAGATCTGTATGAAAGGTAGAAAACGATTTCGGAGATGCTGATGAGGATGAAGCGATGGAGAAGTTGTTTTATTAATTTCAGAATTGAATGAATTTCTATCAGGTTACATTTGAATGAGACTGAATTTTCACATATTGTTTCTTTGAACTCATAAAACATTAGTGTTCATCGTTTAGATGTGAATTTCTAATTTCTAAGAGAATTTTTTTTCTAAGAGGAGGAATATACATATTTCGTACACTACACATTGATTGCTTCGTCACTTAAGTTTTCTCCTAATGCTAGCCATGTAATTGCCGGTCTTGGTCTTCTGCATGACATTGGTTTTCCGTAGATATGTCTTACAATTCCATGGGAATGTATGTGCCTGTTTAAAATTCTGGAAGCTCCATGTCAGCTATTTTCAACGACCAGCACATGAGGATGAATTGTTGTCTGTGACGTTTCTCTTTGCTTGGCTCCCATCACCGTTTCAACGTGTGTAGCTCTTCATTACGCGATTGAATAGGGAGGCATAGACTGCTTTTATCTTCTGACTTCTTATGCTTAAAAGTTATGCTAGAAAGTTCTGAAGGAAGACTGAGCTATTTTTCAATGAAATGTAAGAACCATTCCTCATATTTAGCATTGGTAAATACAAAGCAGTTGCCAAAGATATTACTTACACTAGTAGAAACAAAAGACAGATACAATTAATTAATTGAGCAATTTGTTTATGTTCTGTTTATGTTCTTCAGACAAATTGAGTCAATTAGTTTCATGCAATATTTAAAATCTCTGGATTTTTTAAACTTAATTACTTGACTTGGAACAAGAGCATAACAAACTGAAGTCTGAAATATTTGCAGGTATATTATTACAAAACAATATGTCTACTTTCAAAATCTGAAATATAAAATGATGAATTCAAATATTAAGTTGGAGATATATGACTTTTTATGCATGTAGGGTCAAGATTTGCATTGTTGCAATGGCTGAATATGCATGCTAAATCCATGATGAATCACATACATTGGATTACCTTACATTACATTACATAGATTTCATATGCCGACCTGCTGTAATTTACAAAGTAGTAACCAGATTTTGATGCGATGTGCTTTATTTCATACAGAATATAGCCCTTTATTGTCCAGCAAAATTGCAGAGCATACATGTAATGGTTGCTAAGAACTTTGATGACACGAATATTCTGAAACTTTTACTTCGATTTTCTCAGTTGAATGATTGTACTAATTGTACAAATTAAAACCAAAATACACCTGTACAGATCAATTGTAATACCAACGTTGACATACGTAAGTGAAACATGGAAGGAAACTGCAAGAATCTCACACAAACTGAATGTTTTTCATCAAAGATGTCTTCAAACTATTTGGACATATTATGGAGGGATCATATTATAAATGAGGAAGTTCTGAGGTTGGTGGAGATAGGGAAGATGGACAAGATTGTCAGACGCAGGAGAAGAAGAATGGCCGGACACATTTTGCCGTTACCACCACAGCGCCCAGCAAAGACGACAATGGGATGGATGCCGAAAATGGAAGGAGGAGCAGAGGAAGCCCGATGAAAACCTGGAGAAGCACCTTTAGACAAGACTTGAAGGAGATGGGAATCGACTGGGAAGATGTGCAGGAGACTGCTAAAGATCGGACGGGATGGAGAGCTCTTGTCGACCAATGTTCCATGAGGAACGGGAGTAATGAATACCAATAAAAAAATAATACTAATGAGAGAGTCAAACGAGTATAATTTAAGTTAGAAAATTGTATTTTTATTCTGTAAAAGGTATTTGGAAGCAGATGCATTGTAGAATATGACTGAATTACAAAAGTCAAAACTGACAAGTGACGGGTTTTACCCCTTGTGTCACATATATGAATATGCTATCATTACTTTCACATCTGTTTGTTTAGCTGATATCTCATGATTTTACAATCAGGTACTAAATATTACATCACAATATAGTTGTTTTTTGACCATGTGATATTTTGCTTGCTGAGTAATCTGTCCGTTTACAGTAAATTGACATATATGTAGCATAGCCTGTTTTTAGTTAATTTAGCAGTTTATTATTATCTATAGTGAAGGCGGATGAGACAAATTAGCAGTGTTGGCCTACCTGGCAAATTGTTAGCCTGTGACTCTATCATTATTGTGACCACTAATTTACTTAATTTACTTGTTGATTACCTTGCAATTTGTGTCTTAACGATTGTGGCAGTAATGAGAATTTAAATGCATCGTGAATGAGAAAGATGAGGTTGATATTTTAAACGTGACTGTAATGAAGCATGACTGTAATGAGGAATTTACGCTAAGCATCTATATGCACCTACTGATATGATGGCAAACAGTTTTTGTTAATTGGACCATATGCCTCATTCAAATGTTGGAGCGCTATAACATCATGTTAGTTAGTAACAGATAACTGTAATGAGTATGGGAAATTAATTTCCAAAAAGTAATAGTCAGCCATTTTAAAATTGACAATTATTTAGTTGTTCATTGTGAATAAATGTATTTGCCATTATTAGCTTAAAACATATATGACTTATATATCTAATTCATGGATTGACATGAATTGACTAATATTTGATTGACATGAATTGACCCATCAATTTTTTGACATGAATTGACCCATCATTTGATTGACATGAATTGACCCATCAATTTTTTGACATGAATTGACCCATCATTTGATTGACATGAATTGACCCATCAATGGATTGACATGAACTGACCAATCATTTGATTGACATGAATTGACCCATCAATTGATTTATGTGAATTTGCTCATCAATTTATTGACCTGATGCTTAAAGATTTTAAGTTGATAAAGTGCAATATAATGTAACTGGAAATACAGGTCTTGCATCTGGATATTTTCCCAGCCAATCTTGCATATGTTGGTGTTGAACCTGGCAAACAATTTCATCAAGATAGAAAAATGAGACCAGGGCAGGTGGGATCCCTGTGCGCTGGCTGACTGTTATTGGACATTGATTTGAGAGCCTCCCAACATCGATTACAAATTCAAATCAAGCACAAAGCGCTTATAGTTTCTGTCCCTTTGACATCGCAAGCAAACAGAAGCCGTACACAATTGTATGCGATTATTTGGACTATTTCTGTTGCTGCCTTGAGTGCTTTTTCCTGTGAAATCTTATGTGACACAAGTTCCTAACGGCACTAATTCAGTGTAGGAAATTCAATTAAGAACACTACAATTAGTTGGAAAAGCAAAGGTTTACAAAGAATTGTCCTGTGTCGTCAGTACTGGTCAGTGTTGGGCACGAGACCAAAAACTCCAGACCAATAGATCCAAGACCACATTCCTGGTACCGGTATGTGGGATCAATTTTTATGTCTATATATTTTTGACATGAGGATGGGTTTTACTTATGGAGAGCCATATAAAGGGGTCATTAATCAGGTCATGTCCCAGTTTCTGTAAGTTGAAGCTTTGAATTAAAATGGTGATATCTTTTTGCAAATGTGCTCCAGTATCTGTAGGGATTATCTATTGATAAATCTGAATGTTTCTAACGAAACGAGTCATAATTCAGCTTGTTAATTTCATTCAGTTGCTTAAATAGTGCACTCAATTCTGTTTAAAGCCATATATAATTTATACTTTGTTATAAGATTACTATATCAGCTCCTTAATCCCCATTGACTTCTCCTCCTTCCCAGCCTTCAGTTGCTATCCGGCATTTTCTTAAATTTAGATGCTTTCGACAGACTATGTATATCGATGTTTTTATTCGTACTTGTTAATTTGTACATGTCGTGCATTTGCGGACATCTGAATAAAGAATATACTTACATACTTACTTACTTTTACTTCATATACTTTTCAAGTTGTTCCAGAGACGTTGTTAATTAAAAATTTCGGCCATCACGTTTATGATGCTGATGAACTGCAGCAGAATTTGGTCAGATTGGAAGGAAAAGCCAAGTCCGAAAGAAGACTGTGTTTGCAGTGTTGCACTTGAGACTACAGCAGGAGACTTTCTTTGACCCTAGGACATTGGCATGATGATGTTGAATGGCACCTTCTAATGGATTCAAAGTGTACCCTATGAGCTCATTATCTTCCATGTGTATTCTGTCTGGTGACAATTGAGGAGAAAAAGTGGAGCAGGAGGAGTTTCCTTGCTTTCCAGCTTCAAACGTTGTTGGTGCCTCAGGCTTTTCAAAGGGTCTTTGTTTGGTTTGACATTTCCAAGGAGGTTCGGTTGTGAGTTTGTGTGCTCTTCAGATTTAGCTATGTGAGCAAGTGTCTTCTCAATGTGTATATAATACAGTTTGTCCAAGTGTGTAATTTAACGTAATGTCATGTAATTTCTTGAAGCCATGCAATGTCTGCTTGTGTGATTAGTATATGATGCACGTATGGTATTTTATTATATTGTCTGTGTATGTGTGATTGTATTTTCGGTCTAGAGCACATGTGCGCCATCGGTCTCCTCCGACTGTCCTCTCTCATTTGGAAAACTGTTTCATTAGTTTGAGAGCATCAAATCCTTACCCCATTCCTTCAATCCCAGGATTTCCAGATGAGTAAGAGCAAATCCGGGAATCTTCCTTGGATTTCATGTAAATCTGGGGTCTGTAGCAGTTGAATGCAGGCAGTATGAGCCGGCCATTGGTATGACTAATACAGCTTAGAGTGACTTACTGCAGTGGAACGATCAGCATTAATACACTGATATGTTGTGTGGAATAAAAAGCAAGACCCTAATCCGTATTCATAATGGTTTTGTGGTAATGTTCAATATGGCTGGACAGCTCTGGTTCAAATTCTGGTGGTGTGAGCTGTATGGGGATTTAAGACTAGCTTATCATGTCAGCCTTCATATCCCAATGTGTCATATAAGGTTGGCCAGTTATTGGAGGGCTTTACTGGTATTTGATAATTTGCTCCTTAATAGGGTGATACAATGCAGAGCCATTCTTTGGGATGTTCTTTTCAGTGTGCATAATAAAAGGGGCCATACAATATTGGATAACAAACTGGGACAATGATCAGAAGGATGTGGGTTCGATGCCTGCTAGCCTTTTAGGGTGAAGCAGCCTTCCTTTCCTTAGGAATGACTGTAAAATGAGCAGCAGAACCCATGAGTGCCTTGCAGGTTGTCATACAGTTAAATTTTCACCTCTGTTAAACTTTTTAATATTTTATTACTGCTATATCATGTAGTCTTACTACTTGTTAGTAGTTCGAATTAATAAATTTTATTATTGTTATTACTATTATTATTAATAATAATGTATTATTATTATTATTATTATTAATTTATTATTATTATTATTATTAATTTAGTAGTATTATAATTGTTGTTATTGTTATTATTATTAGTATTATTATTATTAGTATTTACAAGCACCTATATGTACATGATCAACAATGGAAGCTAGTTTGCACTGTGATATGCAACATAATGCGTAAGACAGAATGAATTAGTTTACAATTTTTGGTTTTGCAAAGGGTCTGCAGACAAAGGTGCACTAATTCACCATTTATTGGATAGAATTGGAAAATATTTATGGAGAACTTGAACCTAACCATTCCTTAGTAAATGTGATTTTCTGTCCTAACAACCTACCAGTAACTCAAAGTTAACGTAACTTACATTAATTTTTGGTCAAGTTATCAAAGTTAATCTGACCATACCTGGCCTGTTGTTGTCTACTTTACCTGGAGTGATAAACTAAATAACAGAAGCGCAAAAATATCACCAATGACCGTGTATGGGTTCTCAGCAAAAATATCACCAATGACCGTGTATGGGTTCTCAAAAAATTGCCTTGTATAAGCTTAAAGCCATAGTTTGAGGTACTTGTTCTTGACTTCAATTGTTATCTGTCTGATTGCAAGAAGCCTTGCTCAACTCTGTTGATGACTATCATCATTAAAAGGCTACCTGTTCTGTTTTTGCTTAGTTGGCTAATGATTTGTAATAACCATTTGATTTTGAGGATTCTGTTTTGCTCTTTCTAACTTAACAGTTTAAGTAAATAAGTAATCCTTTATTTGTTTCATGACAGACACTTGTGTAGATTTGTATAAAATACAGTAATTTACACCTCACATTAATATTGATATATCTGTGTGTCTTTGAGTGTGTTACAAATGCATTTTCAGCAAGGAACATGCAGTCGAGTGCCTCAGCTGAGCATAATGTTCAGAATGGTCTGATGATGGCCCACACTGTTCTAGTCATATCTTTAGATTTATTTAGCGCCTTTCGCAGAATAGCTGTTCAGGGACGTTCTCAGCGCGGAAACCCCAGGGAAAGAGGAACATCTTTGGAAAGTGAAAGGCCGACGGAGAGAAACCAATCATTAGTTTAGACCATAGTGATGGAGGAAGGTAATTCCAGGTAGATGTACACACAACAGCAAACACCCGGTGCTGGGTCAAGGTTGTCTTAGTCCTAGGCACAAAAAGATTAACCGATCAACAGAGCACAAGGAACGAGATGAAGTTGCAGATAACGGCTTTAGCAAATAGTCAGAGAGAGATATCTCTAGGGGCACGGTATAGCTGGGTTTTGGAAACTAGAATGACACTAATATTATTATTTATATATTATAGTTATTATTGTTATAAAATATTATTATTATTGTTATTATTATTATTATTGTTATTATTATTATTATCATTAGTATTATTACTTAATTATTATTGTTATTGTTATCATGGTACATATGACAGTTATTATTGTTCATCATTGATGTTGACATCAGCTCTGTCCTCGGGCCACCGGGCGGGTCGCTATTATTATTATTATTATTTTTTTTTTTTATATATTATTATTATTATTATTATTAACTGTAAGATAAGAGAAAGTAACCAGGATAGAGCAGATGGCAGGTTACATTATTTTAGAATGACTGATTAGGAGGATGAGAAGCAGGAAGAAGTAGAGGACAAGGAGGGGGAGGAGGTAGAGGAGGATGAGGAATTGGAAGAGTAGGAGCAAGGGAAACCTTCAATGAGCCACAAATGCATTAAGAATGGATGGTGCTAGACATTTGTAATCTGTCAGCCATTCTTTGAAGTCTGGGACTAATGGATGCTATATAATTGTCACTAACAAATATGCAATTGAATTTTTTACGTCATTTGTCTCTTTGTTGGTTTTGTTGAGCAATTGATAAATGTTCTTTCATGATTTTATTGCCATGTTCCATGGGGCAAGGTGTGGCATTCATGAAATGCTTTGGAATTAGTCTCATCTGCAGATAATGCTATGTTTTAGACGTTCGTATCAGGGCTGACATTATATTTGTAGAATGATTTTACTTGAGCACATCGTTATGTGTCGTAATGTAATTGGTGAGAAAGAGGCACCATAGGTAAGTAATCTGAATTCATAGAAGACATACTTGCACACTGACCAATTACATTCACATTGGCTGAATTTCCTAATCTTTTTTGGCCATGGAGTCCAAAACTAAACATATTCTCTTGTAGGGTCAAAATTTATTTTAAATTGTTTTAAACTTATTGTTCACATTGAAAGTTTTTTGCAGAACCCTTGTCTTCGCCTCATGGAACCCAAGGGTTCCGTGGAAGACAGTTTGGGAAATGCTGAATTACAGAGTAGTTAAACTTGTAGAGCATATTTAGCAGTTAAAAGGTAATAAATTCAGTGGAGTAGTCCCATATTATTTGGTTATGGGTTATTCTGCTTGTTAGTTGTTTGTTAGGCGTCCTTGTAGCGGCATGGTCATGTTACAACACCATATAAATTGTCTTTTATATTATTACTTTTATTATTATTATTATTTAGTAACTTCTATCGCACCGATGTCTAATGCGCAAGGCATTTATCGATGGCTCACCTAGCACAGGCCACAATCAGGCCATTCTTGGGGATCAGTCTGTTGTAGACAGAGAAGGTGGATACACAGTTTGGAACAGATACATTGGGATGGGGACAGAGTTCCAAATCCACATCCTGCAGCCTAAGTGGTTATTAGCCAAACAAAGCTCTAGTCTTAGACAAAATATCTGATAAATATGAATAGCATTTTTTGATTTGCATTTTGTATTCATTAGACTTATAAAAATTTATAAATACCAGTAACACAGATTTTTTAGTGTTAGTCTATTTAAGAACAGGCGATCATCAGCTACATGTAGCTTGCATTTATTTTTAAGAGTTTCATTTGATTTAATTCTTTCAAAATGAATATCACTATTTTTGTTACCATACTCTTGGTATCATTTTTAATAATAATTGCTTCTATTGCTGTTGTTAGCAGTGCCAGAAGACCAAGAAAACCGTAATATTAGTTTGTTCTGTTGTCTGTGTTAGACTGTGGCAGATACGGTTGATGGTGACATTGAGTGACGACATGGCATCCTGCATCTTGTCTTCAAGTGTCTATAGTTGCCAATTAATACTGATTGCCCTTAGGATGCAACCAACATACAAATTGATTTTGCATACACACACATACGCATACCTACAAGCACACCTACACACAGAGAAACAGACGTATAGCCACACAGAGAATTGAGTGCCTCGTAGCTGGCTATTATTGTTTTTCTCCAGAGAATGATTGAGTGACAACACACAAGCAGACAGACAGACATACAGACAGCAGACGTGACGGACAGATGCACAGGCAGGCAGCACAGATTGAATAATAAAGACCTCCACAGACATATCTGTGACATTCTTCTGGCTGAGGTGACAATTTCTGATTGGAGTATAGATTGCTTATTCATTACCATTGCTTTTTTGAATGGTTAATGGGTAGAATGGGGGTGCAAGGAGCTCTTAATATTTCTGGGTTTCCAGGAGGTGGCACATGAACACCTATCCTGGAACAGCATTGGAACTACAGAAATTTCACAAGCTATGAGAAAGAGAAAAGTGTAAAAGACTCTGAATGATCTGTGTTTAAGTGAAACGTTGATTTGACACTCAGAAGACGAGTGCAGACCATAAGTTCGAAGGACATTAGCCCCCAAAAAACAAAACTGCCCCAGATTTTGCAAGGAACACGATCCCCAGACAAAACCGTCATTCATAGTAGCATATATATTTTAGGCAACTTTTGCCAGGACATTAAAATCTAAAATGAAATAACGTGTGTTGATGTCCGATGGATTGATTTTATAAAGCAAAATCATAATTGTTGGAAACTTGCCATGATATGTTGCCATGGCAAGTTTCCAATAATTATGATGTCACTTTATAAAATCGATTGAACATTAATTTATAACCTTAACATTTACTTGCTGTAATTGTGTGTAATTAAGGTATAAATTTCTTGAGATATTGTTCATATTTACAAATTTCATATTTACAAATATAGGAAGATGAGATTTTATATGATTTGTATGTGAGTAGTAGTCTCTGGTCTCTCAGGCAACTGGAAGGAAACCACTTATTTTTGAATATGCTGATGCTTAACGATTAGCTTGAGAGTAGTGTTGTAGAATTTTGAAGTTCACTTTTACAATTACAATTACCAAGGTAAATAGCACAACCTAATCATATTCAGTAAGAAAATCCATTGAGGACATCCTGCACATAATTTAGCACGGTATTCACTTCTTGACAAATTTTATTTATGCTCCTATTATTATTATTAGTATTATTATTATTATTATTATTATTATTAATATTATTATTATTATTATAATAATATATATATTAGATCATTATTTCTTGTGAATAAGTATAGGCAGTTCAGTTATGCAGTTGAGGCTTATGTCTTAGTCTTGAACTTTTGTCTGGGATGGTTTTATGTCTTTGGGGTTGGGGTTGGTAGGGGCTTAACCTTAACCTTTGAGGTTGGGCTTTATACAAAGACAGCAGTTTTAAAGTAATGTGGCTTCAACCGTTGGATTGAATTCAGTGACTGTCTGAAATCAGTGTTTGTGTGATCTACAACCAGAAACAACCCATGCCAGTGACAGGCAATTGGCCACAATAGCTGTCTTGTATTGCCAGATGATTTCTTATAGAGCCTTTGTGACCATGTCTTATTGGCAGAGGATTTATCTTGTGATAGGTGGAGTTTTATCAGTCTGTTTTACGTCTGTTTTACAACAGATCATGTGGATAGTAATTTTTGCAAAAAATCATCTTTCACCTCTTGTTCTTGAATTAAAATCTTATGTCATGTGTTCATTGGTTGCTGCACTTCAGCCAAAAGTTCTAACAACATTCACTTAAACAATGCTATCACAGAGGCCAAATGAGTGTAAGATGACGTAATATGATACAGTCATCTAGTCATCTGCCTAGATAGACTAGTTTATTGATCCGTTGTAGCTCCTGTAATGTAGCTCAAGTGCTGTAATTCATGTTATAGGTAATTCATAATCAGGAGACATTCGTGGTAAGAAATGATAATATACGTTTACAAGAGGAAGAGAAACTCTCCTGTACAGAGGGCATTATGCCATTCCTATAGTAGCATCACAAGCAGAAGGCAGATACAGTTTACCTCAACTATGAACACTAGGATATGTGCCTGAGTGGGCCAGACAGAAAGATGAGACAGCTTTATGAGCTGATACACAGCTATTTCTTTCAGTTACCCAACATTGCCTTCCTATTGACCGCTTATCCTTGATGATATTAGTTGATGGAGCCCTGTAGTATCAACCAACCTGTCATATATATTTATGATATATATATATATATATGTATCATATATGTGTATTTATTTATATATATATATATATATAGTAGAGTACTGGTGCCCTTTAATGACAACAGTATTAAAAGCAACTTGGAAACCAATGTGTTTCTTAGTTTAAGTGTTGAGTAACTCGCAAGAGTCTATCTATGCCGAGAGCCTTGTGACCACCATTGCAGTGTCTGTCATAGTTATTAAAGTCAGGAAATCATTATCCTATTGGACATGGTTGTACTCGACTTCAGGATTTTTGGTTTTATTGGTGTAGACGATGAATCATCATCAGCTGTGGACTTGGTGACTCTCAGCAATAGCCGCAGTTCAGTTCCTCACGAAAGTAGAACAGAAGCCTGTCTTTTAAGTTACAGACTACTGTGGCAGCCTTGCAATTGCATGTCGTCGTCGTCATCCTCTGCCTCAGACAACCTTCAAATCATCTGACCAGACTAAGTGAAGACAAAATAGGCTGTAACTATAGGCTGGTCGAATGTGTGATCTTCATGCAGTACGTGACGAGATGGTGGACAAAAATCTTGATGTATTGATTTGCACAGAAACTTGGTACTGATCAATGGACGACATCTGTTTGCATCATTCTACACCAATGAAAATATTTGTTGTTGATGCTGCATGTCCTAATTCTGGAGATGGGGAATAGGGGTCATTTGTAGGAGCAAATATTCATCAGAAGAAAGTTTCATCAACTGCTGTTCAGTACCTTTGAAGGACTCTATTGGGTATCTTGGGAACCTAATGGATCTTTCTCTAAGTGTACATACCAGTTTCATTGTGGTGTTATATAGTTTTATGATGAGATGTATACGGTCCTTGTACTTTATCACAGAGAGAATGGATGATTCGAATGCCTTTTGACCAACACAACTGCATGCTCACATCCTTAAGCATGATTCAACTAGTGAGAGTAGGTACACACACACTTCACAGCACAGTAGACATTTTTTTGTAACTTTTAAATGTGAATGTTGTCAACGTCTTTGTGTGGATCCTGTGAAACACAGGATCTTAGATTATGGACTGATCAGGTTTTATTTATCCTTTATGGTGCATTGAACAACCAACAACTAGATCTGGAACCTTTTTAAGTTGCAGGTACATTATTCTTTGAAGCCATAAGGAGCGGACCACTTGGTGTTCCACCACCAGCAACTGATAGGGAGGAGTACAAGGTGCATATAAGATGTGCATTGTTTTTCTTGTATATTCTAGCTTCAGACCATAAGAACTTTTCTAGCTTCAAGAAAAATAAGCATAAAATTATTTAATATGCTAATTATTATGCACATGTTCTGGAGTTGATACACTGCACTAAACTATACTGGGATGCTGAACCAGTGGTCTTGTGCTGGCACATTTGAAATCTTTATTAAACATTAAATACATGTATACATCAGAGATGGGTATTAATAACTTAAATTCTAATAAATTAGCTAATCAATTAGAGTCTAATAAATTAGCTAATCAATTAAATTCTAATAAATTGACTAATCAATTAGCCAGTCAATTAATAAACTGCTAATTCTGATTCTAATTGATTAGCAATTTTCAGCTAATTCTAATTGCAAATGATTAGCTGATTGATTAGCTTCTTTATGCTTTGCAAAATGGCATTCAAATTATCCACACAAATTGGAAGTCTGTTTTATGTGTTGTTATCAATCAGTCACATTAAAGCATTAAAACATTACAGTTGAAGTTGACAAGCAAATTATGGTGGGACTGCATAGTGCTTCTTCTAATTCTAATTACTAATTGATTACAACTGCTGCTTATTGTACAATGTTTTGCTAATCGATTTGCAATAAAATGTTAGCTAATCATGCCCATCTATGATCTACTAATTATGTGGGGCAATTGATATAATGCCATCAGTATTAGAGATTAAGTGGAGTATAAAACCGGATTTTCATGTGAAATTGTGACACGGTAATGACGAAAGCAGTAACGCCACTGTTACTATGGTAAAATCCGCGGTAATGGTGCAGAAGAGTCAGTGATATATTGGGGATGCTTACAAGGCCTAATACAGCAAGGATGGAAATAAAAGTGCGGTAATTACTGCAGCACTTTGTCCACTGTTGCAATGAACTATTCAGTAAGCTAAACCCAATCTACCACAATGTTGTTAAGTCATCATGCTACAATTGCTGCATAGTTGATATCCTTGAATATTTGGCATATATTAAAACTTGGCTGAGTATTCTGTATTTAAAGTCTTAAAATTGAAACAGAATGGTTAAATGCACATAAGCCTTATTGACTTACTATTTTGCTTCTTTGGAATGTATTGAGGATGGAGATAAGCATAACTGGCATTGGGTTGGGATGGACCTGATTGGGATGGATTGGGGATTGGGGCAGTCTCACGGAAATGGGATGTGGATGGAGACAAATTTTGTTCCGATGTCACTCTCTATTTCAAATGAGGCGGACATGTCAAGTCAGCCAATGTCTCATCAAATCATCTTAGAATTTGATGATATTAAATGAGTTTGTAAAAAATGTTGTGAAAAGCCATGAAAAATATCGGCTTGTGATGTTGCACAAGGTTTAAGAAATTACCAGTTTTTACTTATGTAAGGATTGGATGCTGTAATGAATCGTCTGATGTGGAACTTAAATTCTTAAAAATTCAATTGGCTTTTATGATTTTATCATTTCTCAAATGATGACATTGAATAAGTGACGTTAATTAGCTGAATACTTGAGACAGCATAATGGAACGTCAGATAGAAATAAAATTCAGCAAGATAATGACAGACAGTAATTAAATAAATGAAGTTACATGCTATGATAAAAACAACTGGTAAGACTGGTAACAGTGGTAATTTTATGCGACTGATGCCATTTCAAGTGCATTGATGATCATCATTAAATTCTCTGAACTTGTAAAGCATCATCGCCTAAAGATATGATCTGAAACTGTAATAGCGTGATCGGCTGGTAAACAGACACTTTGGCAATATTGCATTTTTTATTTACATTGCAATTCATTGCACTAAATTTTGAATAACATGACTTATACCATATGGCTTTATTCAGTTGCAAAGCCTTCAGCAGACCTTTGTCTATGAGTAGACCTTTGTCTATGAGTAACAGAACAGTGGAGGATAGAACTGTTCCAGGCTTTGGCAAGCAAAAGTCTTTGGTGAGCAAAAGTCTTTGGTGAGCAAAAGTCTTTGGTGAGCAAAAGTCTTTGGTGAACAAAGTCTGGCAATATTGTTGTTGCTAAGAACTCGCATCCAGCAAAACTTATATTTCGTGGATTAGCTGAGCACCTGAAAAACTGGATCTTCAGACATAGCCTGTAATTTAATTCTTAGCTACTGGCCTGATAAATTCAAAATTATGCAGTTTTATTACATCCAATCAAGAAAGCGACTTACAAGTGAAATATATTTGCATTATACCCAATGTAAGATTGCTGATCATCAAATTATTTACAAGAAAGTCTAGCTATCACCTTAATTAATATGACTGTTTATAGCTCAAATCCCTGAACGAATGGTTGAACTAATAGCGCATTTAATTGCATATTTATGGAACATTTTCAGTAGTTTTTTCAGTTATGTTCCCACTTGAACTATGTGATTCCTATGTCTGAAAAACCTTCTTATATATTGATCTTGTCATCAAGAATTGTCATGCTTTAATAATTCGCAATTTGAACGATGCATGAAGCTATCATCCTTACTATGACGTCTCAAAACTACTGTATGATTATGCTTCTACACTTTGGACTAAGGGATCAATTTGTTCCAACGTACACAGTTGGGTATTGCATTCAACTGTCTTGTCTGTAGTTTGATGCAGAATGCAGAGCCATTTTGTCAGAATTGCAGAGCAGACAATGTCAAAGGTTAAAGGTGATTGAGGCTATGCTAAACTGAACAAGCATGGATCTTATGGAGCATGCTGGCTACAGGTTGAAGGAGAGTAATTTTTTTGCTGTTGAATACGGATTGTTCTCAATCAATCGTTTGCCGCTGCATTCCATATCTAGATTTCTTAACTAAAACAAAGCCAGACACTCCAGGTCAAGCTCTCATTGAAGGGTCTGGTTAAGTTTTTCACTGCGAAGTGGCATCCATATGGGCAGCTACAACAGATTATGTGGTAACTGAAGTTGGTAACTATATACCGCCAGTCACCAATTAAGTTCATGCTCTATTTAACTGGATCTCAACATTCCTGCTGAAGGAAGGTCCTGATGTTATGTTGCTATTCTTGGTGACTATGTGCAATGCCTTTCTCATTGGAGTTATGTGTCAGTACCAGCCATCTCCAAAAGGTCATTGTTGGATCCAGATGAATACAGAAGCTGTAGATCATTTCCACATTTATCTGGTTTCTTTATGATTCATCAACTATTTGCAGAATAAAACAACTAAATCTGATGTCTCCATTTGTCAGCCATCACTCTACTGTTCCACTGAGAATGCACTATTTACCATTCACAGTCACCTGATTACCGGCTCCATGGATAATGGAAAAGTGACTGCTCTCTGGAGTAACTGATGCTACACAGTGTAACAGACTCCTTTGTTACCTTGAAAGCTGGTTCAATCCACCTGATCAGTTGGCTTGCATCTTACCTATAGACCCCTATAGTCATACAGTTCGTATGTATCAACATCAACCCCCCCCCGGTGATCACTGCCTTGAATGGCTATGTACCACTGAGTTCAACATTTAGCCAACTCCTATTTGCATTTATGCCACTCCACTCAGTTGACTACTCAGTGAATGCAGTCTTTAATGCCATCCATGTTCTAATGACACCTAACTGTTCTGCTCCTTTCATAGTTCCACGTCTTATTCTGCCTCCAAACTGCTTCGGTTTCATCTGTCTCTGGCTTCTTCTGAATCCTTCTGAAACTTATATTTTGTTCTAGACATATGTTTGATTGCCAGTTCAATTAGTTAACTTACTTATTAAACATACTGCATGCCAATGCAGTGTAGACTTAGTGTTTTACTTCCACCATTGTAAGTTTCTAACCATAATGTAGGCATTTATACAGCTCAGCTCAATTTCAATTACAGGATATTCCTGCAATGTATCTCTCTTTATAATTCATTTTGTCTTAGTCCCACTGACTAATATACCAATAGATTGGTCAAAATTGATTTGTCTTCCAGCAGACTTGACTACTGTAACTCTCTTCTCATTGTTTCATTAAGTTTAGGAAAGTTGTAATTGTAACTGGCTACTTCTATTGCACCTGTGTCCACTGTCCAACGCTGAAGCCATCAACTGGTGTCACACCTAAACCAAGTCAGGTCAACATGATTTGAAATGTGATTTCACTTGTGGTAATCATAGGTTAATGTGATGGGCATTGAATGATAATGGTGCTGAACACTTTATAATTGAAATAGATATTAGACTTAATATTTTAGATATGCTTAACATAGTGAATGTTAACATTTCACTCTTTGACTGGATGGACGCTTTGTCTCATTCTGTTGCAGTTAGTCACTTCCAATTTGATCAGTCTCATGCAACTGGTCTACTAGCTACAAGTCGATTGCCCATCTTCACTGTAGTGACCTCTTTCCATCCAATTGCTCTTCCTCCTTTACATGGCAGAATCATGTACATGTGGAAAGCGACGTATTGATCATGCATTCTTATACCGATGATCCCAGATTGACCTATTGTTGATGCTCCATCAACCGTTAAGTGCTCTGCGGAGTGTTTTGAGTGCGCTGAGGATTAAATTGATAAAAATTGTTTGAAGATGTAAGTTGACAAGAGGCAACTTATTTGGAATGGAGCCAGATGCAAATTGGACATGATTACACTTGACAAGCAGCAGCTCAAGTCTTAAATAATTTTCTATCCTCTAAAGTCACTGACGTGCAAATGAAGAGCAATTGGCCATCTCAACATTGTAACATCTGTCAAGTTTGCTACATTGAGCTGCATCTGATAAAGCAAGTATGATCATCACTGTCACTTGACTGTAGATATAGTCTGGCTTGTGCCTTCACCACTTACTGTGTGGCATGGTGGCCGATTGGTTAGAGCGGTCGGCCCATAACGCTCAGTGTGCACTGAGTGTGCCTGTTCGACCCTCGTCCGAGGTGTCACTCTGTAGGGACCTTCAGCAAGTCCTTTGCTCACAATTGCTCTGCATTGCAACTGCAGTTTTGCTGTCAATTCGTGTGTGCACTTCTGAGCTGATTGTAGGACGGGCTATATTATAATATTTCAGTTGTATAGTATTGTTTTGTATTACTGGACACATGCAACAGCCATGAGATGGCTGAAGAAATGACAGAGTACCAGAACTCTGCAATTAGGTTCACTGCAAAGGTGCAGGACTTTGATTATGTCACCCCAGTAGTTTGCTATGACTGCCTTCAAAGTGGCGATACGGGTGTACAAATATCTGCATGGAGTGGCACCACCATACTTACTAAGCCATGAACTGCGTACCAAGGTTATTAGCTTCTGGTTGATTGTGGTAGCATTGTCGAGCTAAGACTTAGTGTGGACCATGGCATTAGATATGATGCATGCTAGAACATTCAGTGCATCTGTCCCAAATGTCTGGAATAGCTTCCATTAAGCTTTGTGTTCCCGAACATTTGATCAAAATTTTCTTTTAGAAATTGAAGACAGTGTCATCTGATTAGGCCAAGCTACCAATACCACATTTGCTGTTCGTTGAGCTACATTAACTTACAACACAATACAACTCAGCATTTATAATATGCTTTAACAAAACAAGTCTTGCACAAATGCGGGTTGCGCTGCATTCCTAGTAGAGCTGTACCGATATCACTTTTTGCCGATTATGCCGATACCGATTATTGCCGATTATTCATTTGCCGAGACCCGATTATTTAACCGATTATTTCGCCGATTATTTTGCCGATTACTTCATTGTGTTTCCCAAGATGTCTGGTTCCAAAAGATAGACCTACTGCTACTGCCTATTGTTGTGATACAAGCAAACACTTGTTCCATAAGAGACGTATGCATGTAGTTGGGGATTAATCCTAGGCAGGCAATACAGATTAGACACACCGCCCGCCGTCGAACTGTGTCCAGGGTAATTAACGGCCAAGGCACGGCTGGCCTATTCACAGTCACCCATCTAGTCTCAGCCTCTCAGGCGACTGACATGTGCCGGGGAGATCTGATTGGCAGCTAGCATGTATTCATTAGGCATGCCTCCATGATGTACATTCATGGGTTTCTCTTTTGAATTGGCCAGCTGTGCCTTGGCTCGAATAGGCCAGCCATTCCTTGGCCCATAAGCAGGCACTATGACTCACTCTGCACAAGACCTATGTTGACACATTCCCACGGTCTATACTAGCACAGTGGGTGGTCTCACCCCTTGTCTGAAGAAGCTATTGGCTCGACGACACGATATGGGAATGGAACGAAAGGTTGTCCTTCACAGACCCAGTGATGTTGCTGTCGTCATTTTGCTTTTATAGACTGAAAATAATATTATAAAATTAAAAAAATAATTTTTAATATCGGCTCCGATTATCTTGCCGATATCCAATATTTCCGATATCTCTATCGGCCCAATTAATCGGCCGGCCGATTGATCGGTACAGCTCTAATTCCTAGTCATAGCTCCGGGAGAATAGGAAAGTCTTTAATTTTGATTTAAATTGCACAACTGATGTGGCCTAGCGGATTGTGCTTAAAAAACTTGTGCTTTATAAAAATTAGGATTAATAAAAATAACAGGAATAGTGCTAATAATAATAGTGATGACAATGATAATAATTATAATAATTGTCGTAACAGTAGTATAATAATAGTAATAATAATAATAATTTGCCTTCTAGCATCTTAACCAAAGTAATTTAATCAAAAGTAATTTTGACTGCATCATTTTGGTTAAAATGTTAGCAAAATGTTGTATGTTATGCTGTAGAGCTCCATATGGGCTGGAAGAATGCATGAGAGATTCTTTGTCATCAGGTTTGCATCAAACATTTAATTATTATCCATTGAACAAAAGCTTTGGATGTCTATTGTCTAGTGTTGTTATTTGGATGAGAATTATGCACCACTCCTTAGTAGAGCTTCCTTTACACTTCTTTTTCATGGATGTTCCGTCTCGTGCTTGTCGTGCGTGGACAGGGCTGGAAATCAGTTGCTATTGTAGAGAAATACATTCAATAAACCTGGCAGGTAATATAATCAGACGATTGCTGGGCTATTGACAAACGCAGAAGATTGCATGTCAAGCCAAGAGGGGTTGTTTTTATTAGTCCCATACGGCCCATGCGAAGCATTGTTCGGTGCAAGTTGGTGGGTGATATGCGATTGTGGATGCGTGAATTGCTACGCAAACGAACAGCAAACCAACAGTCCACTGCAAGCTATCGACAAATATAATATCGTGACTGTGGTTGCTGAAAAATACAGATTTCAATCAGCATTATCAACAGTGTATCATCATCATCATCATCGTTGTATTGCATTTCTCTGGTTCCTGTTAATAAGATCTGAGCAGTGACACCATCCTAAGCAACAGGAACCGGAACGTCTGCTTCAGGAGCCAACAGAGGCGCAATCATAGTCTAGAAGTTGGGGCACCTTCTAAAACGTCCGAGTGTAGGAAATTGCGAATGCGGAAGGCATGAAGCTGCGATTGCCTAATAGCATGACACTTTGTACTGGCTTTCCATTTCACAATGCATCAGCGATAGAATTACTGTGCTGGTCTGGCGACCTATCTGCCAGGGCTCTGCATGAAGGTTGGCTACATGAATGAATCAGTCTCTTCTGTCATGTGCTGTGCTCATTAGGCCAGTTCTTGTAATTCTAATCCACATCAGAATATTGTCAATCCAAGCCTTGCACTACCTCGTTCCCCATTCAATGAGACCTGTCATCAAGCTTTCTCAATATTGGCTGTATCATAATGTGCCCAAAGTATCTTAATCTTTGCGTTCAGATGTGCTCCAACGGTTCAATCCTGGCTTCTGCCAGTCAGTAAACCCGATCGTTGGTCATCATTTTCACCCCAGGATATCTCAACATCTTTTGGATGCACTTTTCTCACATGCTTGAATGGATTTCCTCTGTTACTTCGGTGTCTAGGCTTTGCAGCCATACATTGCTACTGGCCACATCATTTCCCCAATCAGCTGCAATTTAGTACTGTTGCTACTGACTTGTTCTTCCATATTTTCGCCAACTTAGTAATAACCGCCACGCTCTGATTATACCAATCCACATCTTTCATCACTCTGCAACAAAAATACACAGAGGAGTTGATTTGCTCCAATCTTTGGGTGCCCACCTCGATCTCAAGTACATCCACTGCTTTGTAATTGTTTTTGTCTCTGCAGCATTAATTGCCAGATTATGCTCTCCTGCAGCACTTTCGACAGCATGATTCACCGGCTGTTGTGGTTCCTCCAGTGACATGGCCAATGGAATGATGTCGTCGGCATACTTCAGATTGTTGATGGTCTTCCAGCCGATGCTTAATCATCCGGAAAAACCCCTTAGTGCCTTTCGCATCACTTGCTCTGCTGGAATATTGAACAAGCATGGGGAGAGGTTGCATCCTTGCTGAATTCCTTTTTTGCTTTGAACCATGCCGAAGTGTGGCCAACAGTCCTGACATTGGCTCATTGTTGTCAGTGTATGTTCCCAAGTAATTGGACCAGTTGGGGTGGGAAACCAATGTTGAGCATATTCAGCCATTGCTGGTGGTGTTGAACAATATAAAATTGCCTTAAGTAGTAAAGTCAAGGAAGCAATGGTTCTGTGGTTGATTTCTTTCTCTGGAATGATCCTGAGGTTCACAATCCGGTCACGTATGCCACTTTTTGGCCTAAATCTTTGATTGCATTCGCTCTAGTATCATGCACAACACAATCTTGCTTGCATGCGAGACCATAGTTGACAATAGTTCTCTTCTCTAATTGCTGTTCTGGGGTGGATCACCCATTTTGGGAAGAGGTATAAATGTTGATTGTGTGCATTCTGTCGGCCATTCTCATCTTCACTCACACATATCTCATATGGTTTGATCATTGTTATCTCTCGTTCTAATCTCAGTAGTTCAGCTGATACCTCATCCAGACCTGGTGCTGTTCGTGTTGCTGATTTTTTCAGTGCTCATGTGATTCTCCTTGCAATGAGGTTGGTTCTTTTACTTGGATGTTAATGTAAATCTCTTCTCGACTCATTCTGCTCATAAAGTAGGCCTACGTTTGAGATGCCTTAGTGCTATGAAGCTGCATTTCGCTTCTCCATTGCTAAATGGTATACTGTCAAAAGCAGCCGGACATGTTGTTGAACTTGGTGAGACATAGGAGGGTGGGACCAAGTGGGGTAGGGTGCATTTCAATCTCAATGGATCCATGGATCTGAGGAGGCTTCACTCTGTTACCAGAATCGTACAGACCCTGTATCTTGTCATTATTGATGCAGTCATCATTTTGATCAAGAGTGAAAGAGTTAGTCAAGCCAAGGACTGATTGAACAACACTAATAATTTCCTAGATAGTCTATTTTCTTTTAAACCACGATGCGGTATGACTTCTGGCATGTTGTTACATAACAATAAACGAATATCTTCATTATCATCAGTCAGTTATAATGTGCAATAACCAAGACGTTTTGATAAATCTGTTTGCTTATAAGTTAATTCCATCGTGACTGTTCTGGTTGTCAGCAGCAATAGTGTGGTTGATTTTTAGTGTTGGATCTAAGTTTAGAGCATTTGTTGACTGTGTTTAAGTCATGAATGCAGGTCCTTGGAAAACAATTGATCTAATTCTCTGCTGGAAGCAGGAGCACTAACTTGCTAAATAGAAAACCCAGAAGCATGCGAGCCGCGATGCAATCAGCACACGTAATTGGCTGGAGAAAACCTGTCGACTAATCGCCACTGAGCAAAGCCTTCTGAGTCTCAGTTGGATACATGGTTGCTGCTGCTGCTGCAAAGACTATAAGATCTGGGCTAATACAGTACCAACTGGAAAACATCCAAACAACTTTATTTCATTGACTGTTAAACTGCATGGTATTTGAGGTGTCCCTACAAATCTACACTCTTGTACATTTTGTGCTTTTGCATACTGTCCTTGGATTTTTATTCTCTAGGCCGTTTTCTTCATCTGAGACTGTTGTGGTTTAGGGCATAACCGGAAATCGTCTTAGACATTCGCCTGTCTTTTCGGGACTATTTGGAAGTATTCGTCATGGCAAACATTACACACACAAATAGTTAAAAATAAAATTTTTTATTTAATCATTTTTTCAACATTAATTAAGGTTCTAAAAGCGAAAAATTAAAATTTACAACTGATTTAGTAGTTATTACAGGCGCAAACATTTGTTTTGCTAATTTTCTATTATGCGAAACAGCGAAAGTGAAATTTTAAGCTTCGCCTGAGGATGATACTCGCCGGACCACAGTTGCCACTACTCTTTGGTTCATACCTGGATCCAACAAATAGTGCATCTAAATACTCGGATTTGTTACTCGGTGGAAATAGTCTACTCAGTTGTGCCCTGTTGTGGTTGTGCCTAGATCATTGCTGCTGGCTGGTAAGATCATGGTTGGATGCCTTTCCTCTGCACATCCTTAGACAAATGTCAAATGGGTTTACAGTAAGGCTGTCATCCTTATTTTATGTGCATTGTACTCTGATGTCTGGTTCAAGGTTCAAAGGATGGTAATTAAGTGAACACTTATATTCTGTGTTTTATGTTGGTTAGCAATGTCAGCATCAGCCATGACATCTGCAGAAGTCAAACCTTGCAATCATTGGTAAAACAAACACACTGAACGGATGGTAGTAGGTACATTTGCAAGTGAAGTATTTGCAATTTAGCATATGACATATATATGGTTTGTATAGCAACTGACTGGCTAGAAGTGATGACGATTACAGAAATAAATAGGTATAAATATATTATGATAAATATTTGTATATGCTATATATTGTAGTGACTGATAATTTTATATATATATATATATATATATATATACTATGTTGTGTATATGTAAAAATCTGTGGTTGTTGAGGTTCAGTGCATAGTTAAGTATTTCATAAATAGTTTTGTATATGACGTTCCGACATCGTTTCAATGATTTCCATGATATATATGTATCATAATAATATGGAATCCAGTGACATTGACTGCAGTTGAACAACGTATTCACTGTTGGCCAAACCTTTTGGCCAAATGTGGCATTCATGTTGACGTATGAACAGATGAAAGCAAATGCTTCAACCAACTAATAAATATCAAATCTCATAAATGTCAGCAAAGGCAAATCTCTCAGTAGATTAATAAATGAAATAAAAGTGTGGATGGTTTTATACAGTACAAGAGAATTCCAGTCATCAAGACTGACACATTTCCTATCAAAAAACGTCCGGTTGTTGCTTAGTCCTTGAAACCAGTAGAAAAATTATGAGTTTTTATATGTGTATATGTATGTAAATATGTGCTTACATTATATTATGTGTGACATTGTGTGTGTATTTAATGTAAATATATATATAGATATGCAGACATTCATCTGTGTATGAGTGAAATATCTGCACATTTCTCTGAATACGATGAGTTCTCCCCCCGAAAGCAGGTCCATTGCTTTACACCACCCGAGGATGAGATGAGTGAGTTGGTTTCCTGTTGCCTTCCTCATAGACAATTATGGGTGAGCAACTTGCCCAAGATTGCTATGCAGTGACTTGAGGTGGGTTTGAACTTGCAGCTCTTCGGCTGCAAGGCACAGAACATACCACTACGCCACCGCATCCCATTTCTATAGCACCTTTTAAGTACCTCACTTAGCGCTTCGTGCTAACCTAACCGAATTTAGAGTACGCAAGGAGTGACAGACACTAGTGATGCTTCTGTTGCTGAAGATGGTCTTTGGTAGCCATCTTATACAGACAACTGGAAATCCTTCAGTGAACACTCAAATCATTCGTCCATGGAGGATGTTTGTCACTATTCTGTGCCCTTATCAGATCAGTGGGATTTCAACAGGAATTTGAGCTTGTTTTATTACATGGTGGATTCTGCTTAACGGATATCAACCAAAGCGAACCCTTTAGTCTGTGTAATGGTTCTATCCAAGGAGTTTGGAGTCTGCAATTTCACACATTAACTGACTGATTGAATGTGCACTTTCATGTTTAAAAATGCTTCCTTGTCATAAACTTGTTGGTGTTTCCACAATATTCAAAAATTCTTTAGCTGATCTTTATCAGCAGCAGTTTTATTGGTGGAGCTTATGTCACATGTTTCCAACATGGGATTCTACAACAGCCGTAAGGAAGGGAAGTTTAGTCAACGTTTGATGGCCCAGTCGATGATCACGTGGTGAAATAGCTGCCACTCCTCATTCAGACGCACCTCAGATGATCGACGCTATGAATGAGGGAACGATAAACGTGTTCCTTCAGCATGCTCCAGATTTGATGGTCAACTGGATTGATGACAAGACTGTTTGATCCATAACTGTTTTCTTGCCACAATAATTTAACCAAAATTTATCTTCTTTTATAAATGCCATGTTTCTTGATCTTTTACACCAAAATAAGTGACGTATTCCAGCGATAATGACGTCGCCAACATGTGAGAAATTAACCCATGTTGGAAACTTTCAATTTTACCAACTATTTTTAATCATTCAATTTCTTTGCTTATGCTGCATCAATTTAGGTCAAATTTTGCAGATTTGTATGCGAAAATGATGTGCGATACCGCATGTGTAATTTTATTGATCTAAGTCTAATGTTCAAGCAGTTTCTGACAAACGCTTAGGGATCCACTTTTCATCGGGACACAGTGTACATGACTCTACACATAGATTTGTTTTGTGATCTACGTTGTTCAATTGCTGTACAAAGACACTGTCGTTCATTCTGCTTGACTTCCACTTGGAATTTCTTCGGATCCATCGCCCTGCCCTGTCTGTCATTCCTTCTACAGCCATGCTCTGAAACGACTCGAAATGCTTTCATCTGTGATCTTTGCATCCGTTCATTACACCTGAAGCTTTGGTCTAGTGGTAAGCACGCTGAACTGGAGAAGCTTCCAGGTCCGGTCAGTTTTTCAATGCTTCTTCATTTCTACTTCTGACTTTTTTGCTTTCAACAATTGTTTTTAAGGCGGAGCGTTAAACATTTTAAGCGACTTGGAAAAGTTTAATGTTTATAAACTGTTTACACAAAAAGCGATCGAATTTGTTTATAAAGTAATTGTTGTTCAAATAAAAAAAGTGATAATTGGCCATTTTATTAGCTTGTTCCTTGTACGTGTTGATGAAAACGTATTATTATTTGCAAATGCTTGACTTCCTGAGTCAGGCCCTTCCAGCTTCCTCGACCCTGTGAAGGGCCTGGGGACCACCTGGAAATCTTGATTATTTTAATTTATTTTATGAAAATGTATGAAATAAATGAAAAGATCATAGCTGAAGATTTACTGTCTTTGAAGCATTTACTTTAAATCTGTTTATTGATTTTAATTTTCTTAAGTTCATTTTAGGGACCCTCAAGAGCTTCTGGGTGCATTGCTATTGGTGTGTAAATGAATTATACATGTATGTTTATTTTTCGCACCTTTGGCAGCATCTCTGAGATTCGTTTGGCATATCAGCTTAGTGAACGAATTTTTTTGATGATCTATAAAAATGTTGCAATTCTCTCCGTGTTTCTACGGGTGTGGGTAAGGGGCTTATGTCATTTCGTTCTCAAATAAAACATCTGTTTCAAATTGCATATTCACCAGTGGTTGTCTGTATGTTGGTCTCAGCAGACTGATCTTCTGGAAATTGATCTGATTGTCGCTTTGTTTGCCATATTTAGTTGAAGCGTTTGCATTGTGCACTGGGGCTTAGACATTACTAATTAATAATAATAATAATAATAATAATGGTTTTTATTGCCATAACCAATTTAGCATATATAGCTTATCTGTAATAGGCATTCTGTTTACTTAGTCACCCAACACAAGCGGTGTGACAAATTGTTTGGCACATGCATGACAGATTAGAGAACACCTGTTAATCCAGCTGTAGCCGTTATGAGCATTGCATTCTGTTATCCATTAGCCAGAAATACATTCAGCCTACATTCAACGACTTGCCACCTGGAGCGAACCGTGTAACACTGGACTCCACGTTGCATGATTCACAATTATTCATCTTGTTTTGCGCTGGTGTGCCAATCAGTATTCAGCATCCGCTATCAAGCGAAGCCCCTCTGTATTCATTAATCTCTGAATTAGATATCATTGAGCAGAACTAGGTCTCCAGAAACCTTCGGACATCCGCACAATTTGTAATTTCTTGCATACCTTGGAAATTAAAATTTCATGTGACTTGCTAGTACTAAAGGAACTCACAGAATTCTTGTAGAGCCATCAGCATTGTTAATAATATTTTGGTATTGTCTTTTTTTTCATTCTTGTTCCTTGATGATGAGATAACTATAATGTCTTCATTTCTTAAATTTCAAGCTGACAAAGCGCAGTATGAATGCAGGTGTTGTATGAACAAATGATGACAAGTGATAACAGGAGTCGAGGTGCCCATTACCCTGATTTTACAAATGCCACTACCTAGCAAAAGAAGGACTAGTCATCCTTAGAGGGATATGTGAAGTGAACTCACTTCCTCAGCTTTGCTTGTCAGTGTGTTAATCATTACTCTACACATCTCTCTTTTAGTTATGGATAATAACTAAAATGCTGTTTTTCAGTATTACTAGCTGGGGCACCCGGAATTCGCCTGGGTTGAGACAGGTTTTTGGCCCTGGAGAGTAGGAAGACGGCGGCTGTGGGCTTCACCAACCTCTCTGCTGGGTGTCCGATTGAATGGCGAAGGTTTCGAGTCAATAGGTCTAAAAGTGTGCAAATGCGTACAAAGTACATACT
This sequence comes from Bimastos eiseni, assembly GCA_959347315.1. Classification (NCBI taxonomy): domain Eukaryota; kingdom Metazoa; phylum Annelida; class Clitellata; order Crassiclitellata; family Lumbricidae; genus Bimastos; species Bimastos eiseni. The sequence continues at coordinate 19,970,160 of OY365818.1, read as the reverse complement.
GACCTGAGCGACTGTGCAAACATATATCTCCCAAACCGTCCATTCATTCCCTGAGAAAATAGCAAAGGCTTAGAGTCAATATTAGTAAAAGTGTGCAAATGCGTACAAAGTACAAACCCACCTGACCAACTGTGCAAACGTATATCTCTCGAACAAAAGGTGTGGCAGAGAGATATCATATGCAGGTGTTGCGGCTAGACGTTCCTGGCGACTGAGATGGAAACTTTCCTTGGGGTCCTGAGAGAGACCAGGAAGATGGCGACCGCGGGTTTCACAAACCCCTTGACTGTGTGTCCCAGGTGTTCCCCGTGCCAACGATGAAGGTTTCGAGTGAATAGCTCTAAAACTGTGCAAATGCATCGCCGTACAGAGGCACACGGACAGACAGAATTCTCTCTTTATTTATATAGTTCATCAGCATAGGTAGGGTAATAGCTGTACAATTGTAAGTATTAGTTGTCATCAATGCCAAGCCGCTGTGTGATGGCTCAACACAACCATATATCCTATATTTGATTGCAATGCAAGCTGGGATGAATTGGAGGGGCTCACATTGTTTAGCACGCGAGCAATACCGCGCGACTAATAACCGCGCGTGGCTCATTACCACACAGATCATAACCGCACAACTACAACTACAACTCAAAATATATAGTTCATCTATGGTCTACATATGAGAAGCCTAACACAAAGCAATATAGAAATCAAAGTATAATTAAAGGCAAAGTATATTTTAAGACAAAGTAGGCTAAAAAATATGTAGTTCATCTATCGTCTTGCACACTGTGCTACTGTTCTAGACTTGTGAAGATAAGTTATGGGCGATGCCACGTAGATAGTCCAACACAGGACGGATTCCGGTAATCGGCAACGATGGCTTTGATTAAGCCCGCGGTGTCTTTGTAGATTTTTCGGCCCGCAGCAGGTTGCCGACCAGCGACGCACTGTTCTATTGTCAGCTCGTTCATGTTCTGCTCTTCCTGAAGGGTCTCCGGGTCTCGATGTAGGTGGACAATTAAAAAGGCCTCTATAAGTTACGCAAACACGCGGTTATGATTATTTATTAGCCGCGCGGTTTGCGCGCTAAACGAGGGATACCACTTGGAGGCATTGTGTTGCTTATGGTCTTTGTGTGTTATGTCTAAGCCATGCTAACCTTAGCGTCAGGAAGGATGTATACTTCTGTAGGAGTTACGCAGTCAAACATGAGCCATTTAGGGAAAGGGATGGAATCAAATAACCTGATTTGTGAAGCTACTTAACTTTGGATTTGAAGATGGATTTTAGATCAACTGTTGTGTGACTACATTTAAGTTCTGTAGTTGAGACTTAGTCTGAAGGTGTTCTGTTTCTTTAAAAGGCAAACTGAGAAGACCTTCATTGTGCATGTCAGGGATTCTATTACAAAGATTTCATCCTCAGAAAATGGTAGTTGAGATTTGGAAGAAGTATTTGTCCAGCTTCTGAAAAGCATGTTCCAGTTCATGGAATATTTTTAAACTTTTTTTATTGTTTGCTTTGCATTTATACTTAAATGAACAGTTTATATTGCTTCTAGTCTCATAGGACTGAGAATTTTGTCAATCTGAAGTTGGGCTTTCCATGGTAGAAGATAATAAGGAGTTGTGGATTGTAGATGAATGATATGATGAGCCTTTTGATTCTTCTGCCTTTGTTCTGTTCGATCCTTTGGGTTCTGCAACAAATGTGAAATTTCATGCTCAGATGAATGTCGCTTCCACTCTTTGCGGTTTGTTGCAGTCGTTGCTGCATTTATCAGAGTGGCTGCGGTGTTCGCATGGCATGCTTTGCAGATTTTACTGTGTTGCTCATCACTTATATAGTTCCTGCTAATACACATTGATTTCAGTGCTTCTTATTTGAAAGTCTGTTGAGTTGAAATCAAATCAAGCTCAGTTTACTCGGGTTAGGCAAGGAATACAGGGATAACAGAGCCCTCAACACCAATAATTCATTCCACTTGTCAAAGTGCTAAATAATAATTACTTGGGTGGAATGGTGAAAGTGAGATTTATGTGCAACTAGGATGTTTATTGCAACAACAGCAGCAGCAAGGTCGGTTTGAAATGAGCCTCTGCAAGTGCACTAGTTAGGAGATCTGTTCCCTGAAACTTTGCACTGTAAATCATGGCTTAGACGCTAAAATCAAGAGGGGATTTAAATCTAAAAAGAACCAAGTATGATAATTAAATGATGAACTACTAATTCTAGAAAATTAGTCTCAGTTGGGTTTCTACCTTTCTCAAGAGTAATCACTGCAGGCACAGGTGATCTCATCATTTCCATTGGTTTAATTACATCGGTTGGAGCCACAACGGCCTGGTTGGAGCCTTGTAATGAGCTACTAGCACTTTGATGAAAGATCATGTCGGTCTGGGTGGCCTTTGGAATACATTAATTAGCGGCACTGCACGGCTGCTGTCACCATCATTATCTCCTTATCCACGTTCTGGTAAGCTAGTCAAGTCTCCTCTGTTACATGGCTGAAAAATGCTGTCTGCATGGATTTTGATGTCACAGCATTGGATATCTACCATTTCTTAAATGGATCGAATGACTGTTCTCATGTATTCATTCAATTTTTTCTTAATGTCCTCATTTCTATTGTGCTCAACATCATCTCGTTTTTATTTTTATGCAGTCTTTGTTTACAATTTATTTTTCCTTTTCCTTTTACTTTAGCTAATTGTATTAGTTTTAGTGTTGGTTTTAATTTTTGTCAAGAAAATACCATTGCTGAAAAGGCATGACATGTTGTTGAAATTTGTGCAAAATAAGTTAAGAAAATTAAATTTTTTTACAGTGTTGTTATTTTGATATTTTAATTCTAAATTTGCCATTTTCTTATTGACCCTTGAATATCTACATTACTATATCTGCATTGCACTCTGCACATTGACAGATTAGGAATAAAAACATCCGAAGTCTGCCGTTATAGTTCGAAAAGTATTACTTTTAATCCAGCAACCTTTGACTGTTACATGGTTTCTCTTCTTCCCAATTGATATTACACTGGATCAATGGACTCTCTGACTCTGTATCCCACACCCAAACACTGTTTGCTGGAGAATAGCATGGGGCGACAATCTCAGCCCCCTTCCCTACCCCATAATGCACAGGTCTTTCTCATGCCCAATCCATACCCACATAATTATTTTGTCCCCTTCCCTGCCCATCACCTGCTGTAAATAAAGATATTCTGTAAATGAACAGCCTCCTGTTGTGATGTTGGTCAATGCTGAAACAGTGTCTACTAGCTATGGTCACTAGTTTTGTTGAAATGTCTGCAGAAGTGAATTGCAGATGAACGAAGTGCTCAATGTTTATTTGACCCACATTTGGCTATTACCAAGTTGCTCTTTGCCTCAATTGTCACAGTGCAAGTAGCTTTCTCTGGATCCATTGGGTCCATCAATTGGACATGCCAGTCCTTTGGTTAGAGCACTCAGCTTGTAATGCAGAGTACAGGTTTGAGCCTCCCCTGGGACAGCTGCTGTGTCGAAACCTTCAGCAAGTCCTACACTCACGATTCTGTGAATCTGTTCTTTAGCAGATTTTGATATACTGACATTGCATGCCTAATAAGTGCAAAAATACAGAGCATGACTGCGTTATTTAATTTGTAATTGTAGTTATTTCATATGGCAGTGCTGCAAGAGACTCACTGAAGGAGGTGTTGTGCTAACTCTTAGTAAGAGCAGAACGTTGCTGAGGTAACGACTTGGATGAGGTTCTAATTTGGAAGTGCATTGGTCCGACAAGAATCAGCTCTATTTTCCATTAACTGTTCGTTTGGCATTCTGAGAACAATGTCGTAGCTGTGTTGTGTGTTTCGATTGGAGTCCAGGAAGGCGACATACATGTTCTCACCTAGAATTTCTCATTTCTAATGCTGATCACATCGGGGCGTATATGACTTAACAGAATACACAATCATAAACTTTATTATCAATGTTTAAGGCAACATTTTCAGATTTCAACGAAGGTTTTTATACGACAAGAAACAATAGTACTCGTGCATAAAGAAACAGAACAATATCATAATGTTATTAATTAAATCACTGTAACTTTGGTGGGTGACGTATTTGCTAAATCGCGTCATTAGCCTAAGGTCTTGGCGAGTCTACATCTGACGATAAACAATTGAACGTATGCAACTCACCATAAAACTGTTACTTATGATGAGCACGAAACATTTGGACGTTTGGACAATTCTTATGGACTTTAAAAAGACCATATTGGCATTAACGGAAGCACTGACTGTGAATGTCGCACATTAGGCAGAGCCGCTTCATAATGAGTTGCGTAGAGACTGGATTTTGTTACACGTAGGACGGTCGATAGCTTCAAGGCAGAGACTGCAATGGATTCAGTTAATTCAATTATGACCGAAAGCCTTTCTATTGTCAACGGAAGTCTGTGCTGATCATTTGTTATCGTTCGATTCCGTGTTGCCACCTTAATTGTTATGTCACAGCAAGGTAGATTGAGAGAAGCCAGGGTCATCTATGGCTTCTGCCAGGAGTTGCCTGAAGTCAGTGATATAGTCGCTGTTGCTTAGTTTGTGTGTGTTTTGTGCAGGACACAATTTCCTGCTTCTTAATGAAATGAAAGCTATCTCCAAGAAATTCGCTGACAACTAACTTTTATGTCTGTGTTATTATAATTATTTTTTTGTATTTTTGATTGAAGTGGGGATGATACTGTCAGAAATAGGAAATTGTTCCGTGAACAAGGTGTATATCCGTGACTGCAGACATGATTTATAGGCCTTCTACACCTGTATATTTTAAGTAGGGTTATCTGATCTCATGAGACTGGAAAAACCCTAAAGTAGCAGTCAAATGTTGCAAGTCATCCTTGAGAGCAGGGATAATCTGCATCAATGTGTTTTCTCTGAGCTATATATGTTGTGCTTCAGTGTATGCTCTGAGCTGAACAGGTATTGGGCAGCCTTGCCTTGCATAGCTAATTAATTAGTTGTCCTGCATAGGCAATTAGTTGCCTTGCATAGCTAATTAGTTGCCTTGCGTAGCTAATTGGTTGCCTTGTATAGCTAATTAATTGCCTTGCATAGCTAATTAATTGTCTTGCATAGCTAATTGGTTGCCTTGCATAGCTAATTAGTTGTCTTGCATAGTTAATTGTCATAGGTAATTTGTTGGCCGGAGATGTGCATGCACTGAGCACGTGTGGCACCAAAATTAAGCTGCTGAGGTGGTCAATTTGAAATGTTTATTTATTTATTTCTTCTTAAATTTGATATTGCCCTTCTTCCAAAATTTTTTGATAGAAGTGCTCACGTCTCGACGGCACAATTGTTCTGCAGTTGTACTGCAGAACAATTGTGCGCAAAGGACTTGCTCAAGGTCCCTACACAGTGACTGATGCCTCGGACGAGGGTCGAACCCGCTCACTCAGCGCACACTGAGTGTTATGGGCCAACCGCTCTAACCAATCAGCTACCGTGCCACCCTATGGTATGGTATAATAATATTGATTTATGCTGACAATGTGTGAAAACTGAGTTGAAGTTTAATACTGGTTTGAAGTGATTTTCAAGAAAGAAGAAATACTTTAAAGCTTTGCACGGTGTCAAAGGCAGAACTTTAATAGCTACAATCTACCAGAATTTACTTATTCATGTAAGTAGAAGTAGAGGAAGAAAATTGATTTAGGTAATAGAGAGAAAGAGAGTGGTCTGATAATCAAGATTTTGTATACTGGTTACTCATTTGTTTCATTCATTAGAGCAGAGATTGTTCGGTGCAAGAGTTATAGACTCGTGGAATGACTTGGATGATAGTGGACACTGTTACTGCTTTTAAGAGGAAGCCAGGGAAATTGGGCTATTAAGCATTCTAGGTTAATTTTCAAAGGTTCCAATGCCGACGATGCATCTTCTTAACCACTTAAACCTTTAGTTTGTTATGTTTTCTTATTGTTTGAGACAATTTATGCTGTTTGTATAGTCATTGGTAATAATTAAAAAACGGACAAGCAGAGGAAGCAGAAGATGATTTTGATACCAACAGACATATGAATGATCTAATAAAATTATTACTATTGAAATACAAAGAAAAACACAGGTTAATGGCAATTAGTGCAATAAAATAATGATAACAATGAATGATTGTGATATTTCTTTGTATCTGAGTTTATGTTGTTTGTATTAGTATTGATAGCAATTCATTAGACAAAACTGTGTCTCTGTATCTGTTACTCTGTTTGAAGCCTTGAAGAAGGTCTCTCCAGATGTAAACTTTATAATGATGTTATAATTGTAAATGTAAAGTTATTAATTAACACTACTTTATTTCTTATATTGTTATATGTGTGTCTAAAGTAGGTATAATTCCTGAGTAACTCCAATTGTTTGACAATTCATTTATTTAGACCTGTAAAAAATTATTTGAGCCTGTAAAATGTTGTCGAGGAGACAGTGATGAATTTGGTTTAATCCGTTTTCCTTCAAATTGTGTTTCTGGACATTGTTAGCATAATGTGACAGAAATGGGGCTTTTAAGTCGTCATTCGTCATGCACCTAACACAAGTGACACTCTTAGAGCAGACTCATTGTGTGTCTGGTCGACTCTTCCTTTTCACCTTACCGTGTCCGTTTAAACAGGGAATTCAACGTCATGTGAGATGTGGGACAATTGGCCAACCATCGTGATGCGCTGATTTGTTTGCCTCACACTGGTCAGTTGCTGCTGCAGGATTGTATCCAACGAACGTCGGATGCGGCTGACTCGGCCTTGGCAACGTGAATGGATGCTCAGCTGTGTGTTTAACTGCATGTGAACGGCTGCTTAGGCTGATCCCTCAAATCCATGTCAAATCATCTTTATTGGGCTTCTGTTATTCTGTGTAAGCATCCTGCAGGCTAAGGAGCCTCTTGTTACTCATACTCAGTTTGTCTTATGCACTAAAGAATAGAATCTTTACTAATCGTCTTTTCCTTGTTTTTACTAAATATATCCCCACAATCCCCAGGATCTTTGATACGTGTGATCAGTTTCCTCATTTGCAGAATATTTCAGTTTTTTCTGTTGAAAATTCTCTAGCGTCTTCTTCTTTCTTATGATGTTGAAATTAATCGGTCCTAAGTTGCGGATATATAATTGGAAACTCCTTCAGCGGGTTAAAGATGAAAGTGTAGAGCAAGGCAACTGTCAATTTCCTGACTTAAGGTCTAAAAATAGAGCTACCTGTGAGAGTTTTATTCTCTTGCAGAATCTTTTACATGTGCTTTCTCCTTCTGTTTGCTCTACAAGCTTCTCATATAATTTTGCTTTTCTCAAAACCTACTTCTTTTCAGCGCTTCTGAATAGTTCACCTTCTGTTTACGAATACGAGGCAATAAAGGAATATGATGGAATGGAACGGCGATTAACTGAAAATGCACTTCTCTATCTTAACTGTTAAGCATTGAAACTTCAGGCTGTGCATCACTTGAGAGAGGTCCAGCCGAGAAGTTACTGCTACATGGAGTTCAAATAAATGGATGTACATTTGGCCATGGGGATTTAAAAACACAAGGTAAACAAAGAAGGCATTTGAAATAAAAATGAAGGTGGATAGACAGTGACAAGTCCAGGGCATTTACCCCTAACATTTTTTCCAATTTTCAGTAGATCATATTCTCCAGATAAATACTGCCTATGTTCGTAGGCAATGGTAAAATAAAATGTTCTTACCATACTTACATGTAATGTTGCAAGTAGGCGGTCTTCCAATGTCAAAAATAACTGTCATCATCCAACTTCTATTTTTGCGATGAATTATTTTCATCAATCCAACTTCTATTTAGTTCAAGATTTATTTCATCAGTCAAAATTCTATTTGAGCAAAGAATTATTTTCAACAATCCGACTTCTGTTTATGCCAAGAATTATTTTTATCAATTGGACTTCCATTTTAAATTGAGAGCATGCAATACATGTTTCCAAGATTAAAATAATTTGCATAGTTAATCAGTGGTTTAACCTTTAGTCGGTACCTTGAATCACGCTTCAAAATGGATGCTTTGAAGTAAATGATCAATCACTCTTCGCTAACACCATGAAACAGTTTGTATTAAGTGAGCAATAATCTTACCGCTTGTTTAATAGCATATGTTTTAAAGATAATGATCAATGGCTTTAATCTAGTTTACCTAGTTTAACCTATTTTTCTTTTGCAAATGAGGACATCTGTTTTGATCATTGAATTAAAAAACTTTAAGTTTAATCATGATTCATGTGAAATTGTGAATACTGAATTATTAACGTATTCTTTAACGAAAATGTTGCCAAATGTTGTATGATGGCATGTTGCAAAAGGGGGGTCATATAGTTTAACCTTTAGTCGGTACCTTGAATAGTTTGGGGAATATGTCCAGAGGTGAATCTGTATAGGGGTAACTGTTCGTTCTCTGACTTTTACAATCCATGGCATAGTCGAACAGAATTAGGGTAAGTGGTGAAATTAGGTTTTTATGGTGTTAAACTTTTATATGATTATTTCTTTTTTGTAAGGATTGTCTATGTGGATGCAGAGGATTTTGAAAGAGCAGTGGAATAATGGTCTCGCATTTTATGTTTTTATCTAGGGATTATGTTTTTGTGTAACAATTCCCAATGTTTGCATTTACTTTGTAGCCCGCCTTCTGCAACAGGCCGAGCGTAGTAGTACTATCTGCAATGACAGTCGGAATTGTTCAGTTGCTGGTCAGAGTTCAAGCAGCAGAAGAATCAACTGCAATGAAGAAAGGTTCATCAGAGAATCTTCAAGTATCAATTCACAAGGTCCTTGTAGGCGTCGTAGGATCGTCTTGGACAAGGACCACTTATTGCGCCGCAGAAGGAAGAGCAGAGCATCTGATTTGCCTCGATTTTCCAGAAGCATCAGCCACCAGAACAAGGATGCACTTCGACTGCGCTTTCAAAGTGTGCAAGCCTTTGCCTTTGTTCACCTGCGACTGCCTGCAAGTTATGCAGTCTCATTTCAGGTAGCTTTTATTGTTATTTAACACATCAAAGTACTTTACTGTTTGAAGGATACTAAATTTACTATGTGTAAAGTTATTGCAAACACCTAATTATTTTTGTAACACTACAAAGCATTTTCATTAGAACCATCTAAATAATTCGCTGGTGCCCTGTTGCATAAAAATTGGTGAGTGTTGGGTCAAGTTCCAAGTTGAGATAGGAGTTACATGAAAGACTTTTGAGGACAGGAGGAGGTGTCAATGATAGGATTCTTACAAAAGCAATGTTTTCAGTTTATGCTAAAATTGTAGACATAGCTTGCAACGGGATTGAGATCAAGCTGGTGAGCTGATGGCATTGATTTGGAAGTACTAACTATGCTTGTAGGTTACACTAAAGGTAAGTGATCATTCTAAAATGGCTCAAGCATTTGTGTATGTCATATTTATGCAGTTGCTGAAGTTTTTTGTGTTTTGGAGTTCCTGGTTGTTTTTGATGAGTTTTTGATGTTTTTAATTTTCTGCTTAAATCTAAATGTCTCAGAGGCATAGAGATATTTTATATAAGGCACAATGGGTATAGAATATCTCTATGCCTCTGAGACATTTAGATTTAAGCAGAAAATTGAAAACATCAAAAACTTGGCTGCAGTTTTATATAAGTGCATGAAGAATATGTATAAATCTTTATTCTAAATTCTGACATGGGTAATTGTTGGTAAGTCAATATGCTTTTGACCTCTGCATTTGCTTAGAATTTCCTGGATCAATGCTTTTGCTCTGTACATGTAGACCTAATGACTAGTTCTCTTGCCAGTCAGTTGTTACGCTCAGTTAACATTAATCGATCTTGGTTCATTACGTTCTTCCTTGCTGTTGCCCCGGGTTTCGTTTCCTCCTTGGAAGAATTCAGTAAATTGTGGAACATTTAGTTAATGGCAATATATAAAACGTCTGACAGTCGATTGCACATACTGAGAAAAATCTGACAGTCATTGCAAGAGACAGATAGAATTAAAGTTATATATAGACCTCTCGTTACTAATGAATGTGTACCATAAAAGGAAAGGCAAGTGAAAAAGACGATTGAACTAGCTCTGTTTTGTGTAATTCCCAAAACGTTGATAGATTAGCCAAATTCTGCTTTTGAAGATTTTACATGAATGTACTGAGAGTCAACCAAACAAAATACTTGTTTGAGTTTCTTGGCTATACTATGACAGGTTTTATGGAGAGCCAAGCTCTTAGCCGTTCCACAGAAGCTAAACATTTCAAGCACCACACAAACTCAGCGAAAAATGTGAGAATTTCATGAGTGTGTAGACTTATGAAATTCTAAAATTTTATTTCTGCAGAGGTCGAGTTTTGTTCATTATAAGTTATATGCAAAACAAAATTATGTTGATAATTAGGTCGAGTTATGTGTTTTTTTGTAAAAGGACTTAGTCTTAAAATGATTGGAAACAGACAGCTGAACTGAAGAAACAGTTGCTCAACTAGGTGAAAAACTTTGAATCGCATCACAAAATTAGGATTTATTTTCAGCCGTAATGCTCCCTTACACCACAGTAATCCAGCTATTACTGTGTGCTTACTGCTGTAAAATACTGCACATATGATATGCCTGGTTTACTTGCTTGTTCGAGCAGCTGATCATGTCCATCGACAGAACCCATGCTACAGTATAATATTGTAGTCTATTATCCATACCTGCTGTTGCTTAGCTACCAGACCGGAAATCACTCGTATGTGTGGCATACACATATGTTGCCACATACTGTAGCCTCTTGTAATATCATATACACCACAAAGCATGACATTCGCCATGTTTTGCATTGTCAGCGAACAATCCAGAGAGAAGACAATGACGTTTTCTGCTGGACGCCACATATTTGTTATCATCAGTATGTATGCATGTACATGTTACCTATACACCACATGCCACCACATATACATTGTGGTAGCATGATTAACTGCTTCACCTAATGTCTTCTTTGGGCTATTCAGCCAATTGCCATTCTTAGCAAGGTACAGCCAAATAGGTTGCATCAACTGTCAACCATGATTAGTACTGTAATGGTCAGTTTCTATGTGTTTGTGTTGGCCTTACAGTGGAGACTTTCCCTGTTATTCAAGTTCCTTTGCCTGTGGATAAACATGTCCTGCTTAATGTACTTTAGCGAGAGTGACTTTGAGAGGTTCTTCTAAGGTGATATACTACCACATGCAAAATCTGGATGAAAGATTTATCTACATGGTACTACTTGAAATACACATAGTGGAAATTTTATAAATGGCACTAAGCAGATATAACAGATCTGACTTGTGTCAAAATGAAAACCAGAAAGTCAGAGACTGTTTGGATTTGCCATCATGTCACAAATGATCTTGACTGAAAGCCAAGTAAATCCTAGGTGGCTTGTTTTGTTTGTAGTTTAAGACCATTCAGCCAAATGGTCTTGTGATGTACGCTGGTTCCCAGAGCAAGCATTTTGTAGCTATCGACCTAGTCGATGGTGTAGTCCACTATTCGTACGATGTCGGTCGTGGGCCAAGGGTGATGCGGGTCAGCCAGCCGGGTCCTCTTCATGACAACCGGTGGCACACGGTCGAGGTCCTTCAGCCTTCTCCCTTTGAACACATCCTACGCGTAGACAATGCCTCGAAGGCCGACGTCATTCACGATGTGAGGGCTACATATCTTGATGTTGATGAGAAGTTGTACTTTGGAGGAGTTCCAGAGGACATGTACGACTCTTTGCCAAAACAGGTAACTCCTCTTCATTTGGTCCAGGTTGCAAAAATAGAATACTAATGACAGGTCTCTCTTAGGTCATGAAGCTAGTGTGGCTATTATGATTGTAGACATTCTAGATACATTTTTGTAGCACAATCATTGTGGCTTATAGTAGAGCCTGATTACTGTTCAGCCACAATGCTATCTACATTCTAGCTAAAGTAATGTCTGCTTTTACCAGATATTGCTTAAAAGTACTTTTCCAACAGGTAGGCTAATAAATATTATGAATGTAAAGTGGCTAGCAGCCTCAATGCTTTCAAAAAAATTAAAAGGCTGAGTATTTAGAATATGTAGGAGCCTGTTCCTGGATTTGTTTAATTGAATATTGAAGCATGGAAATGTCACCTGGAATCAGATATTAAATGACAGCCAGTGCTTGCACTTCTTCATGTTCAGTCTTTCATTAATTATTTGTTGTCTTTGATCATGATGGCTTCATAGAAGCCGAACAAAATCCCAAAGCGACCAATTTGCTTCACTGTGATGTGATGTACGTCCACCTGAGATCTGTTAGTTAAGGTCATGTTTACATCTTTTGCAACTGAAACAAACAAACGTCCTTTCTTCCCCTATTCATTGTCTCTGTGGTTAAAGTGCGCCAGTTGATAGAGAAAAATGGGCGATCAATCTGATTTCATCTGATCACTTAGACTATGGGCGCAGTGGCCTTTCTGGTGTTGTTCTTGGTCATTTCTTTCCATTCTGGACACAACTCAATCAGTGACAGTCCTTGCTACGTCAGTTACACTGTTGGAATACCTAGACGATGCTATAGCAGATTTTAGTCAGCTATTGTGCTGAGAAATCAGAGCGCTACTAGATCAGTGGTTCTTAAAGTGGTGGTCCGCGAAGCTCTGGTCAGCGGTCCACGGAAATGTTTCTTAAGACAAATTATTTCTACACTTCTTTAACACTAATTTAACATTAATTTAAATTTTTCATAAATTTCATAAATTAAATTAAATCTTTATTAAAAACTAAAACATGAGAGTACAGCATAAACTCATAAAGGCATAAGCATTGTCTGGTACTGTGGCCACGGTGAACAGATAAATGTATGGTAATGTTTCATCTTTATTTAATTTTAATTCCAATAGTCTTTGGAAGATGAGCGATAGCAAGTTAGTAGATGACGAGTTGTAGCAAACGATTCAATATTTTCTATTATTAATGCATATTCTGATGGACTACAAGATTATTAATTGTTGAATTTTAAAATTTAAATAAATAAATTAGAAATGACTATGACTAACAAGAAACAATCATTTATGGACTGAACACAAATCAAAAATCTGCGGGGAAAAAGCGAGACCATTCAGACAGTGAAACAGAAGAAGCAAACGATAACAATGGCCCTGCAAATACTGTAAGCAATACATGCAAGTCGAAGAAGCGTCAATTGAGAAAAAAATATATATATGATCCAGCATATTTAAAGTATGGATTTGTCATTAATTACGATTACTGCTACTGTTTATTTTTGACTTTTATGATAAACTTATTGGTTTGCTGTGCAATTTGTAAAATCAATAAATGTTTTATCATTAAATTTTTTACACTTTAACAATTTAAAACTTTCATTAATTTTGTAATACTTGGTTGTTGTTGTTACAATGGTTCAGCCTATTAAATTTTTGTTAGCAATAATGTACATGCAAATAACTTTTTATTTTTTGTATTACGCTTACAATAATCACAACATCAAAAATGATATTAAGAATTTAGTCTAATTACATTTTTTTTAAAAATGAAATCAAACTGGGGGAGTTTACAACGTTTCCCAGACTTCCTTATCGTGGGGGATTCGCGCCTTTGGCGCCCGTTTGTCCACTTAGACTTTTCACTACATACACCGTGTTCTCACGTTTGGTGTTAGTGGCTCGCAACAATTATTAAAAAGTCATTGCTGGTCCCTGGCGTCAAAAAGTTTAAGAACCACTGTACTAGATGACAATCGCACAGTGCCTAGACATAAAAGAATGGCCATGAGGACCAATTAAATAAATTATCATAGCTTCTTTCTGTGATGTAAATTGACAATTGATTGTTTTAATAGACTTCACTTTCTCTTTCCCATTCACTCTCACCCATCAGTTTTGTTTTAATCTAGGAGAAGAGCATTGATTCTCTGACTTCAGGGATGGATGGTTGTCATTGGCAACTGGATCTGCAGTTGCTATTAATGGATTTGGCAGTTGCTCTTTCCCTTTAATGATTTAGTCATCTGTCAGTTTATGTTGGACTAAAAATGGAAGTTTGACCAGAATTTTGACCATGGGTAATATTTTGTCAGGCAGAATAACAATCAAGCATTGCCATCTGATTACCAAATTCAGCTGCAGTAAACATTGTTTTCTGCTTTGTGCTTCATGAATGTAAATGTAATGTAATGTAAATCTTTGAAAATTTCTCTGTGCCCACAAAAGCCACGTCATGGAGACCAGCTTAATCACCGGTGCTAAATAAATGTTCTAGCAACAGTAGAACTTCCTGTTGACAGTCCTTTCCAGTTATGTGACTGAAGTCATCTGAAAGTCACATGTTTACAATGACAATGACTTGTTTCTTCTGTCCTTCTGAAGCAACCTTCCGTTCATATAGAAGATATGAACTCTTAAAACAGCTCAAGAAGAATTCTGTAACGGAAACATTAGAAAGCATTGTTTTGTGAGTTTCTAAATGCACAATATAAGTGTTCAGATACTTACAGTTTTAGCCTTTAGTTCATGGAACAGCCAACCACTATTCTGTAAGAAACCAAACCATCTCCTCTCCATCTCACCGCTAATTCCTTATTATAGTCGATGCCGTAGGACAAGCTATTATCTGCGTCTTACCTGATTTAGCTATGGTTTCCTTGTGCAGCCATAGACCTGTACTTTTCATCGATTAATCTCTGCGTTCAATCTGGAATCTGCCGCAGGTGAAGTCTAGAGCGGGGTTCCTCGGATGTCTGGCATCTGTCACAATCAGAAAGGAATTTCCCAGCAACAACGAGGAAATCTTTGCAGAAATTCCAGAGGAGTTTCTTAACCAGGTGCAAGAGGGATGTCACGAGGAAGGTAGGTTGACTCCTCTGCTCAGGATATTCATTGAGATTGGTACAGAAATGAATGTACAGTTACATTTTGATTGGCATGTTGTGAATGAGCTAAGGTGTGTGTGCATGGTGGCACTTAATATATAGGAACTTGACATAACTCTTGTAGCAAACACCGAGCACATGAATATCTAGCAGAACTAAACAAGCATCAACTTTGACTACTGTTGGAAATGTTAGGCGTTATTGTGAGGCATATTTTAAGGAGAGTAACAAAGACAATGAAAAGAAAATACTAACAGCTGGTAAACTAACCTGGGTAGTGTTAGTTGGAGGAATATCTTATTGTTGAGAATTACTGTTTTCTTATTATTATTGTTGTTAGAGATTGGTTTTGTTCTTTCCCTCGTCTTCTGGCATCCGTATTTGAACCCCCACTTGGATATATGGAAAATCCTCTTACAAAATGCACAATCGTGGACAAGCTGCTCCCTCTGCTTATTCGCATTTGATTGATATTTTCATGACTTATTACCTTCAATATATGTTTATATTGAAGTCTTATCTTTTATCAGCTAGTTGCACTTTTCAGGTGAATTCATAGCTTATATTGCACACCTGCTCTACACATGCAATTATGTACCAAGACACCTGACGTAGCTGACTTGAAGTGCCTCCCAAATTGTTGCTCACATGATCTGGACAAATGCATTTTAGACAATTTCACAACGTATGTTGCACTAAGTTAAATGCAACAGTACATCAGTACATAATTATTGAAATTCTTGAAATTGAAATTCTTGAAATTTGATATCATCTCCAAAAGTATTGACCTGACCTCAACTGTGTCACCATAGCCATGTGCTCGGTCTCTGTTGCAGATAGTATCACTATCAAGGTTTCTTATATTTATAGTGATAATCAGTTCCAAAAAGAAGAAAGTCCGAGACATGAGCAGACTCAATGGATAGGAGTTTTAGTGTGGAAGTCGAGCAACTGCATTGCCCTGTAGGCAGCAGAGCATAATCGCTGAAATGCAGAGCTCTCTGAGAATATGTCAGTGGCCCAGGGCAGTGCCAACAAGTAAGGCACATGCCAACCAGACCTTGATAGTGATACTATCTGCAGCATAGCATTTCTTGAACTTATTCTTTTATGGTTGAATATTTTTGGTTTGTTTGCTATGGGCAGGTCAATACTTTTGGAGGCATGCAAAGATTGAATGTAGTAATTTATGCACGTCTGTATTATGACTGCATGAGTGAGAGTCGGTATTATGGATGAGTGAGTGAGAGTCTATATTATGAATGAATGAGTGAGAGTCGCCGCAATTACGTATGATCCATATCTGCTGCAACTGATGGATGCAAATGAAGTTCGCATGACGAACCATTGATAATTCTACGTCTAGAAGCTCGGCCACAGCGCGGATGATGAGCTGCTAATTCAGTCAGAGAATTGCGACTTTATTGCGTCTTTGTCAATCTTTGACAGTGCCTGGCATGTGTACGGCTAAATATACAGGTCTTTGTCGAGAACGCGGCTTCAGCAGACTGGAAGACATTCATTTCCTTGCTTTCGCTGTGATGGTCTCAGTGAAGGACATTCAGGCAAGCACGTCCGATGTGTAGCAAGTTGAGCACATTTGTGTGTCGTCAGCTTACTGGTGTACACCCCGTGTCCCAGAGCCCTGATGATCGATATCAGGCAGTTGTTAGATTTAGCCAGATCCTGCCAGAGCTGTGATCCACTACCTCGGCCATGAGATGCGCCATTTGGAACAAACAACTAACTGTCACCTAAAAAGGGAGCTCAACTTCACAAAATCCGTTTCTCTATGTTATCACTTTTGACATTTTGTTCCATGGCTATTCTTTTGTTACAAGCTATTTTCGCTTTTTAATAAATGAGGTTTTGTTTCTGTACTTGTTTTGTCCAAATATTGTCCAAATTTTACATTGCATAAATGTTGATATCTACTACTTTTGGATGAGACTGGTGTCAAGTTTGCAGCATATAAGAATAACAATAATAGTTTTCGTTTAATTTCAAACTGCCGAGCCTCAGAATGATTTAAAACATAGTGCGAATGAATGATGATAAGTTATTACAGGAGTTGAACCCTAACTGTTGGCAGCCATACATATAATTTAGCCTATGAGGGATACGGGTATCGAACTCCATTCCTCAGTTCTCTGCCCCAGTGTGTAATCCATTACTCTATGCCCCCCCCCCCTATTACTCTACTGCCCCCTTCGTATAGTACAGAGTAGGCCTGAGTACTGGGTCTTGTGAAACGCTGAATGGAATTGGTGTCCAGGCATGAGATCCAAGCCATGTTCATTGTTCATCTGTCTGTGGAGGAGCATATCCAAGAAATATATCAGCTGTAGAATCGCAAAAACTGCTTCTGAATTCTGATTTTTGTCCACACAATGATATGGCATACATTTAGTATTATTGGTTCACCTGAGATTAACGTGGTGACATAGGTTATGTTTACCAAGAGGGGAGTGTTTGATATGACCATATGACGAATCAAGTCGTCACGTATTCCTTCCAATATATTTGATCTTTGCAACTTGTTAATTTTCTATACAATTCGTGTTGTAATACAATTCTTGTCATGACTCAGTCGTGAGAGTCGGTTACAGGTAGCGTCGTGACTCGTCATTAGATAAACGTGAAAAACCTGATGCTGAATAGGTAATTTCTCCGTGCTTTGCTTAACTGAAGAAACACCATGCGTTAGGGATACCCTGATACCCACTCATCAGCTGATGGGTGACATTTTGTAATGCAATGGTTGTGGAGATGCTGTGTGTTTGTATGCAATGTTCTCTCAACTGGCTGTTAGTACTAGAGCGGTGATTAATGATTAGGACTGCAGAGTTGCAGATCTATGCTCTCTCGTGGTGTATATTGAAGTATTGCCGATTGGGATGATTTTCACGGGCATAAACGTTGCTGCCCGGACACCTGACTGTCGATTGGTGCCTGGGTAAATCGTCACCGTCAATACAGAAATGCATGCAACGGTGACAGAGAATCTAATCACAAATTTCCAAGAAGAGACTTGCTAAGAGTGTCTATGATAGTCCTGTAGCATTCTACATTTAAACAATGTGTGCATTTCTGTATTGATGATGATTTAGGAAATACTAAGCCTTTATTTACTGTCTAAAATGAATGTTATTTCCAGGAACTAAAGGATAAATGATGCTTTTAGACTGATAGGGCAAACACTGAATTGTTTAAAATTGCTTAGTATAGTTTTGAAAGTGCATATAAACCTGTTGCATTGTCGGACAACATTCATTGTGAATGTTCTTACGTCATCTAATCTAATCAGATTGTGTTCTCATAATAATATTATGTTCAAGACATGCTTCGTGCTTTAGATTGCATTAAGAAATAATCATGATCCATTGGCGAATGTAGGTTTTTATTTGAGTTGTCATTAGTAAAGATTATCACTCTTTGCCGATACCGAGTATAGCCGATTATTGAAATTGCCGATACCAGTTAAAATAGCTAATACCCATACCGAATACCGATTAGTTCATTATGTTTTCGATAGATGTCCGGTTCTAAAACATAGACCTACTGCTACTACACTAATACAGGCAGTGAAGCACACATAAATATGGTTATTAGTTTACTGAAAAAATTTGAAATATGCAAAATAATGCCAATTATGCATTGCAGAAAAAAATAAGCAATTATATCTTGACTTTATGGCCTATTTTTCTATTTTTTCAGGTAAGCCTTATGCCAATTTCTCCTCTACTAATGAGATTTTATTAGGACTGCATCACATGTTCATGACATGTGATTTTGGTTGCCCATCGAGAGTTGTATGATTGTTTTATGTTGCATACAAACCTAAATTTCTTACCTGTTAAATTGTGCTTCTGTTACAATGGATGAACAATTTAATGTTTGCTAACCCTATTGAATGAGCAATAATCTGATGATCCTGTTGAATGAGAAAAATATCTGATGTTAGCTGATCCTAGTGATCGAGCAATTATCTGATGTTAGCTGATCCTATTATATGAGCAATTATCTAATGTTAGCTGATCCTATTGAATGAGCAATTATCTGATGTTAGCTGATCCTATTAAATGAGCAATTATCTAATGTTAGCTGATCCTATTGAATGAGCAAAATATCTTATGTTAGCTGATCCTATTTAATGAGCAATTATCTGATGTTAGCTGATCCTATTGAATGAGCAATAATCTGATGATCCTATTGAATGAGCAAAATATCTTATGTTAGCTGATCCTAGTGATCGAGCAATTATCTGATGTTAGCTATTGAAACCAGGTGGGGGAAGAAAGGCATAGACCACAGTTGGAGGAAATTAAATTAAATGACTGAATTAAGGAACACTAGAGGGCTTTCTGGTCTGTTCGTTCACATTTGCATTCTCTTTCCTGTTCATTTTTGCTTTTGTTAATTAGTTCATGATCTGATTCTGCTGAAGGCAGCTGCAGTGTAGGGCACTTGTTGAGACTGCGATTGAATACTAATAGCATGTTGATGTTGTCATGCAGCATTCCCAATGTGCAAATAGCAAAGAAGCTGTTCAGTCAGGCATAGATTAAACTTCTGCACTGCTTCCCCTGCAGCGTTTCCGCCTGAGCCGCCGTCTGAATATCTTTCTAACATTAATGTTCATCATAAATGACGAAATCCTGCAAATCGAGGGGTACTTGTATGGTTCTAATCTGAAGCAGTTTCTGACTTCTGCCAGCAGATGGCATGAAATCACCAATACATTGTGATTACGGGCTTTGTCCTGTGATTAATGCATCTGGTTATTATGGGCGTCGTAAATTGGGATTGCATCAGCGAGCAGGAGTGCGCCGGTTATTCGGGCTTTTTCCGTCAGAGCGCTTTTAATTAATTAAATATTTGAGTGACGGAATGGCTGTCGGGTCGAGGTTAAACTCGGATGGGACAATTGTAGCAATGTAAGCGCGGTGCTAAATGAAATGACTTTTCTCTTTAACTGTCGTTTTATGCATCAGATATAAAAGCTTGGAATTGCCATGACAATTTGGCTACATGACGCTTTTTGTGGGGTGACATACCGAAATGGTCATCGAGATAAGAGTATTCTGAGAAAACACAGTGCCAATTTCAGTGCAGTTCACAAGGACAATGTTTCTTAGGTTGGTTTGCAATAGATTGGAAACTGCAACTCTTAACATGATTAATTTTCCATATATTATTTCTCAATTTGTTATTTTCTCTACCAGCCGTGGATGCATTCCTTTGATTTGTTATCTTATGACCAAAATCTTCATCTCAATAGACTATATTATTATTCTGTGAAGCTTTTCCAGGGCTGCCTGAAATTCTCATTTCATTTGCATTAGGATACGTCATTGACAGATGAAATCATGTCTTGGTTTCATGTAAACATGGGAGGCAACGAAATGTTGTTTTGGGACTAAGATCTGATAAGACCATCTCAATATAGTTCCAGTTTTGTTTGAAGAAAAATGAGAAGTCCCTATTGGTCATGTGACATATTATTACAGTGTTAGCCTCCTGTTCGTTTCATGATACCGATTTTCATGGCAACAATTACAGTAGCCGTGACAGTGATCCCTGAAAATCGAAGTCATTTTCTTAATGGCTTCATGCTAAAATGTCTATCGGTCAAGACAATCATGCTGTTTGCCAGTGTATTCCATTTGCCACGACTATGCTTTCCATAAAGTCCAGAAGATGTCTTCTTCATCTAATTCAATTTCATTTAATTGCCAACTTGAACCTTTTGAGAAAACCAGTCAATCCAAGTTAACAGTCAGGGCCGTACCGTGGGAGGGGCCAGCGGAGCTGTGGCACAGGGCGCAAATGTGGAAAGGGCCCAAATTTCAGGATGGAATAACTTATTATTCCATAAAATGCACTATTTTCAAAATGTGGGGGTGCCAGATTGATGCTAGGCTCAGGGCGCAATTATAGCTTGGTACGGCCCTGTTAACAGTTTAAGTTTTAGTAAAAGTTTGAGCTGTATATATCAAGATGAAACAACGTAGTACTGCATCTAGTGTAGATGTTTGACGGCGAAGATCTTTTACATGATGCCAGTCCATCTATGTGTTTATCTTTGTTCCCTCTTCCTTGCTGCAACAAGTTTTCCATGTTGGTAACATGGTTCATGATTAAATGCATAAAATCAACTAAAATGAATGGTTACAAGTTGCTTGCAACTGCATTTCACTGCTGGGTTGCTATACGTCTGTCTGACATCTGAAGGTTGAATTTCTGAATGATTGCTGCTTTTAAAAAGTTGACTATTGTTGACAAGTTTTTACTTGCGCTGTTTCTTCTTGTACGACACTGTCTTTCACTGTATTTTGCACATCACTTATGAATGTTCCAATAATATCTTTTAACCAGCTAGACTGCTGCAGCATTATGATTTAATGTAAAGAACTTAATCCACCCATGTATCAACAGTGATGACAGAATTTTCTGTGAAGGAAAGTTAACACGTGCGCTTTTTAATGCGTTTATCGTTGCGAGCTGAGATGAAAAATCCTATGTTTGCATCGAATTTATTTACTTGGCTTATTAGCATAGACATATTATATACAATTTGTCTGCCCTTTTGAATTAATTCGACTGGCACTATTATTCTCCCAGGTGTAAATGAATGAAAAGACTTTATTTTACTTTACTTAAGCAAAAGAAAAATCCAATTCTGAAAAAAAAATGTTGGAAGAAGGACGATATCAAATTTCAGAAAAAAAATTACATGATGAGGATGATTGATGATTGCTACGGAAGTAAATGCCCTACCAATAAATGCACGTGTTGGAGTCACTAATTTGATGGTCACTGTGTTCAACTGACAGGCATTAGAGAACTACTTTGAAAATATATATTAATAAATATTATTTAAAAAGAACTTTTTCATCAAATAAAAATCCAGAATGTCTCATAAACTTGCTGGAAGTAAAGCCCAGAGTGCAATTCTGTGCTCTGGTCCAGTTGCCAATGACAATCGACGATTACTTGCAATTTTATGCATAGAAGAACATTTTTAAGCAGCTAACTTAGCTGAATGATTTTGTGTTTGCAGTTACTAAGTGTGGCTTTGACTAGTAAGCTTTGAATTCTTATTCCAAGAAATGCTCATCGATTGCCAATACGAAATGAATCTCTGTGCAATTAGAGCATGGCATGTATTTGGCAGGGATAACATCTCTCTCTTGCATTATTCATTCACTTATGGAGGGTGGATTGTTGCGTCGCTGATAGTTCCGTCTGTGTACATGTGTGGATGTCGGTGTTTATGTGTCTGTGTCTATGTCTGTGACTGCTTTCATGGTCTCTGGCATATGTTCAGGGACACAGGCTTGTGTTTCTCACCAATAGATTATTTTGATGATTTAATGGTTTGATGGAAATCACTGTGGGTCATTATAACCAAAAACTCAATGTGATTTAATACAGTAGCACCTTTCCTTTCAATCCCAACCATGGGATGCTGGACAAAGAGCTTCTCCGTTAAGGAAGGATGTTCCATTT
Organism: Bimastos eiseni; assembly: GCA_959347315.1. Classification (NCBI taxonomy): domain Eukaryota; kingdom Metazoa; phylum Annelida; class Clitellata; order Crassiclitellata; family Lumbricidae; genus Bimastos; species Bimastos eiseni. The sequence continues at coordinate 19,947,770 of OY365818.1, read as the reverse complement.
AGCATCCTGTGGCCTCAGAAAGTAGAGACTTAGTTCAAGATAATTCTGTAAACATTGTGCCATAACTGTCATACCTTAGACTGAATGTTTTGAATTTATTTACTTGGCTTATTAGCATAGACATATTATATACAATTTGTCTGCACTTTTAAATTAATTCAACTGGCACTATTATTCTCCCAGGTGTAAATGAATTAAAAGACTTTATTTTACTTTGCTCAGGCAAAACCAATAAATCCATATGCACACAAAAGACAAGGATATCTGCAAGACGGTATCAGGACATTACCCCCCCAGACATTACCCCCGGACATTACCCCCCGGGCATTACCCCCCTGGACATTACCCCTCGGACATCACAATATTTCCATAGCGCAAATATACATACTTGCATACATACATACATATATACATACATACATACATACATGTATGCATGTGCACATACATACCTGTATACATACGTGTATGCATACATACATGCAGGCATACATACATGTATACATACATATGTAAATGTAATTGTTGCCATGAAAATCGGTATCATGAAGCGAACAGAAGGCTAACATGACCAATAGGGACTTCTCATTTTTCTTCAAACAAAATGGAATTATATTGAGATATATGTATACATGTATACATGCATGTATACATACATATATACATACATGTATACATACATATATACATACATGTATACATACATATGTATATGCATACATACATGTATATATACATACATACATGTGTACATACATATATACATACATGTATACATACATAAGTGCAGGCCTACATACATGTATACATACATACATACATACATATAATACATACATGCGTATATGCATACATACATGTATTCATGTATACATGTATGTATATATGTATGCATACATAAATGCATGCATACATATGTATATACATACATATATGCATAGATATATCCAGGGGTAATGTCCGGGGGGTAATGTCCTACGGGGGGTAATGTCCGGGGAGGTAATGTCCAGGGGGGTAATGTCCTAGACTCCTGCAAGACTGTCACAATTACAGAGGCATTAACCTGCAGAGCATTTCCAGGAAAGTTTTCACCAATATAATATGAAAGAGTATGAGGCAGTATGTTGAGAGAGCACTTGGGGAAGAACAGGCCGGGTTCAGGGCAGACCAGACTGAATGTTTTGAATTTGTTTTACTTTATACCAGACCATAGGTTATGATTTACAATCTGTAACTGACATCTAATCCAATCTAAAGCAGCGTGATCTTAGCTTATCTGAGGACTGTCTTATCACCTTCGTTCTATGGGACATGATTGGTTTGTGGCACAGATTCAGCCTTGAGGCGATGAGTACATGATGATGCCTTTGAGCAAGTGTCTCTCTCTGTGTAGACTGTCGTTGAATGAGTTGAGTGATTGTAAACTGTTGAAGGAGTTTGGGGCAGATGCAGTCCAGAGATTTGTTCCAATGGAGGAATTTGTCAACAAGAAATGCACTCCTACTCATGTGACTGTGACATGACGTCATTCATTGGGGAAACCTGCGAGGAAGGTACGTGTTGAGTTATAATTCTGGGAAAGGTAAGTCTTGGATTATGTTTCTGAGAAAGTTAGGGCTTCTGTTATACCTCTGAGGAAGGTAAGTAATGGGTATTGCCTGTGAGAAAGATAACATTTATTCCAGTGTATATAATGCAAAGGATTTGCAATTCATTGTAAACTAAAATGTTATATGGTTTCGTTAATGCAAACTGTGCTGGATCCCACTGGGTAAAGTCCTGCTGACTTGAGATCTGCCACCTGATCTATGAGGTCTCACCAACTGAAGGTGGAGACCCACATCACCAATGGTTATGTTCAACTGGATCCTGCTTCATCTATGATCCGGCATCTCTTGTTTTAGACCATCCACCTGAACTTTGAGAACTGCCACCAAAAGACTCTAAATAGGGAGACCCTCTGCCAATAATCCCCTCAGTATGATTTGCATTGTGTTTCATACATTTGTTTCAGACAAATGACATAATATGTATAGTGAGTATCAGTCATAGATTTCCCAGGTTAGATGAGGTTCGTGCATCCATCATCTCTGGATGATCAACACTGTGATGCAGTCATTTATTATTATAACTAGTATTAATATCGTAGCTGTTATTATTATTTAAAATTATAATTATTATTATTGTTATTATTATTATTAATATTATTATTATGGCTTAAGTGGTCTAAGCAGTTTCTCATCCTGATGATGATAACTCAGTGTAAATCTGAAATTGAATCATTTCGTTTTTTTATGTGTAATTGTATTTAACAGTACTTACAGTTATTAGTGTTACATATATTTGTTATCTATAATATTTAGAATTTACCAGGTGGAGTAAGTTACACGATAAAACGCTGTGCATAAGCCTCTGCCGCTTCAGCAGGTTAATTGCTTTGTTCCCTGCCCAACCCATCAGCATTTTCCTTTCTAATTTGGTATTCATGTAGTAATGGAATCTTTTGGAAACCTTTTAGATGGCATTGCCTACAAATTTGGAGCTTTGGGCGGTCTGATAGTATTTACATTTGGTGAAAATGAGAAGCTGAACACTCGCCAAGATTCGATCGCTTTTGGCTTCATCACAACTCAGTCAGATGCTGTTCTGGTGAGAGTGACGAGTGGCTCAATGGCTGACTACATCGAAGTCGAACTGGTAAATAAAGCCAAAAATACAGCATAATTTCTACAATTATTATATTTGCTGGTAAATTGGGCTTTCTCTAATGATTGTACAAAAGGAAGTCAGCGGTGGAAAATCAGGACAGAGTGTGTTCAGGTTTCAATGAGAGACTAGCACACAGATTGAAAGAGTGTTGGGAATGTGTAGAGTTGATAGAATGGGTCAAGTAATTGTTGCAATTCTGACAGAGGTTTATGCCAGAGGGTGAATCAGCCTGGGCTGTGAAGTAACTTCCATATTTTAACGATGAGGTGATGGGGAAGGCAGAGTCCGTTAAATGGAGTGGTTGAATTGCAAAGAACTGAAGAAGATAGGATGGCTGGGGAAATTAGAGATTGTTGTGTGTAAATTTATAAATGTCTTCCCTCGTTTATTCTGGTTTCATAGTGTGTGCAGAGATTTCGTTGACTATCACCTCTAAAGACTCTTTTGTCTCTGATCACTCATGTGACAGTGACGCCTAAGACAGGCAGCAACATCTTTTCCATCGTTATTAAATTATTTTTGATTTATATGGGTTAACTATTTAGAGGGACATAGCAGTATGCAGATGAGATGTTGGTATATTTTCTTCAACCTGCAATTCACATGCCCCAGTACAAGTGCGACCTGTGAATATTCATAGCAATCCCAAATAGCATTTCTACCTAACCTAGTTTTTGTACTGCACTATTGGGCTCTTGCTCGTTTAGGTAAATAGTGATAAATTAGTACAAAGGAAAATATGTAGAGCAAATTTTAATAGCGTTAATGTTGATTATCAAGTAATAGTAGGTGGTAGTTGTGGTAGTAGTACGTGTTCTTTATTTTTTTAAGAATGGGGTTCAGTGTTGATCATGGTAAATCCTCCTCAAGACACCATTTGTGAAGGATGGCTGACACAGCTTAGCAGATATCATGAGTTCTGGTAGACTTCAAGGTCGTGTGCCCAACCCAACTGATTGAGGCCACAGAAACTCCATTCTGCTGCTAATGGTGATGCTGCTGCTGCTGATGATGATTATGGTCGTTGTGATGATGATGATGATTTTGTTGTTGATAAATTGATTTTTTTGTTGGCTTTTAAAATGATTTCTGACTGTGATGTGTTTTCAGATTGATGGTAACATATTTGTAGTTTACAATATCGGAACAGCCGATCATCCAATTGGAGAACTCTTCCAGAAAGTGAACGACAACAACTACCACATACTGCGCTTTCAACGTCTTGGAGCCAATTCCACTCTGCAACTTGACAATTTTCCTTTGCAAACAAAAATTCCTACAGGTTTGTGAAGATTCCAACTGTGTTATTTTTCGTAGATGACCGCATGAAGTGTAAGGAGGGATTGTCCTTTTGCTGGGCTTCTGTTGTTTCCGGTGTTACTTCTGCTGTGATATTCTCCAATCTTCAGGATAGCTGTTGTAAATCGTGTAATCAGTGATCTGATCTTGCCTTAAAACTAATTAGAACCCCTTAACAGAACACTGAAAATACAAAACAAACAGATAGATATTGTGAATTAACTACGGCCAATATATTAAGAGAGACAAGCCAACAGACAGACAGGCATCCTAAAACAGAATTTAATTGACCGAGTATCTTGGAGCGTGAACATGCAGCGATGGTTTCCGTCTTCATTCAGGTCGTCAGGTGTCGGCGTTCAACAACATGGAAAGGGTGTTCATTGGTGGAAAGACAAATGCTATGGAAAAGCTGGTTAAGCCATTTCATGGAACAATATCAGGTGAGCAGCTGAGGATAGGAGTGGAAACAAATGGAGAAATATTCTGTAAGATATAGTAAATCTTGAGAATAAATGATTAAACTGTCTGCTTGCTCACGCTTTCCAGTGATCACTATCCTTTACATCGGTTCCATGACAGTCTGACTCTGATGACGATTATGTTTAAAGCTATGAGTATAGTGCTGCTGTTTATCAACTGGAAGAGTATTTGTTAGACAGAGTTTACCTGTTTGTATTTGTTGCCATTTCCAATCTTCTGCAGTTCCAACTATGCAGCTGAATCAGACATTCGAATCTTGCAGAAGATTTTACGGCAGCTGTCTTAAGTATTTCGTTTAATTGCTTTGCTTGACATCACATGATACTGTGATACTGTTGTGTAGGTCTGGTGGTCAATGAAAGACATCTATTGGAACTGGCTGCAGAGGGTGATGAACGGATTTCAGTAGAAGGAGAGGCAGAATTAGTGAATAAGCAGCGTCCCTACCGGTACATCAGGTGAGAGAGAAACATATCTGAGGCCAATTTAGCAAATCACTTAATTGGAATTTTTTACTTTGTGTATTTGTTTATTTTGTGCATTAACAACATTTATGTGGCACTACATCAAGGCCATGATTATCTGTTAGAGTATTAACAATCCATTCATTCGCTATTCATTGCAGAGACTTATATAGAACCCTTCAGGGTTAGTATTTGGGTTTATCATATCATATAGATGGCACCCACAATTTTTGCCTAAGGCCTGAAGTTTTAAAGATTATAATGTTCATCTTGCTGTGGCACTGGGGATCATCCACAAAGGATGTCCACGAGGAGGTAGGGAAAATGCAGACAAGTGCGGACAGGGGTGGGGGGAATCTTTGACTATGCGGACGTCTGCATGTGACCATGCTAAATTATCGCCAAAATCAGGTCTAATGGTAATTACATCATGATCTTAGTTGTTTATTATTAGCTGTAGGTTATACTTCACATTTGACAGAATGAAATAAGAAACTTACATAATTTAAGTCTTTTATACAGCTTTTATTCAATCTCATTCTTTGTCAATAAATGTCTATTAAAAGGTGCTGCAGTAAAGTAATTATCAGCAGTTGCAATGGTGGCCGACACATGTGTGATGCGGACGTCCGCAAAGGGGAGAGGGTCAGTCGAATGTGGACAAGGGGAGGAGGAGTCGAAAAAGTAGGGTTTTTGCGGATGAAATTTATAGACGACCTCTGATAAAAGAAAGGTCTTTGAATGTTGCTGTTGTATAATGACACAGTTGCCTTCCAGATGAACAGTTTCATTTCTAGTGTATCGCCTATTACCCTTATTCTAGTGGCATCTGTAGCAACATGGATTTAATTCAACTCCAGATACTTAATTTATGTGGTCTACCATATTGCAGATATAGACTACTAAATCCTCATAAGTATAAACCATGTTAAACTGTGTGTAATTGACTCTTAAAGAATCATCGAATTTGTCTGGGAGTCTCTGAGTGGATATCTTGAATGGGCATTATATAAATGAATGAATAAGTGACATCTGTTGGTGTGTTTGTACTCAATAATAATAATGATATTCTTTATTAATTCAAACCGACATGTAGCCAGACTTTCATCTGAAAGATCTCATTGAACCTTGCTTCAATGAACTAATGTTGATAGAGAGGCATGTAACAAATGAGAAGCCTATATCTTTGCATTGGTTTTCCATTGATTTTTAGTACATCATCAGATGCAGTTCTTCTCAGACTACAGTCCTATAACCGAACTATGCCCTCTGACCCTAGAATGCAGCTCACTGATACGGTAATTCACACAGTTTAGTTGATCTTTTACTAAGTTTGCTTTTATATTATTATGATTATTGTCTCAATGCCTTATGCTTTGAGATGAACATAACTCCCACAGGCTACTATACATTTAATATACTGTCATGTGTTAATCTATCACCAATCATAATTTTTTTTAAATTTAATTTAATTTTAATTTAATTTAAATTTAATTTTAATTTAATTGTATAATATAAAATTAAAAACAAATTTTTTTAATAGTTTCAGTTTCTATCTGTTTTGGTTCATGAAATTAGATATGGTGAAATATCTGTGACTTCAAACTTAAAACCGTCAAAATGTCTATTGCAGACAACAGATACAAATATCAGAAGTCCCTCACATAAATTACAGGATCTGTGCCAAGATCCGGGTTGCCGTAGTAACAAAGGTGATGCCGCAGCAGCAGCCATATCTTCATCTTCCTTGTCACCTGCTCGCCTTCAGGGTAGACGAACAACCAGGCGAGTCCTTAGTTTCTTTTCGATCTCGACTTAAAACGTTTTTATTGACCCTTTATCACTTTTTTTTTTCTTATCCAAGGTCAGTAATAAAAGACAGAACGGCAGTCTAAGGAGGATAGCTCATGTCATGTGTTAATCTATCACCAACCCTTATTTTTTATAAATTTAATTTTATTTTTAATTTCAATTTTATTTTAATGTTTTTGTTTTAAATTTACAAAAAGGACTTAGACTACATTTCTGTCTCTTATTATTGATTTCGGATTTGGTGTGATGCAGTGTCGGTTGATGCCCTGTGCGTTATTATGGCGGCGCTATAGAAGTCTTTTTAGTCATAGTCATGAGATGCTAAGAAGTAAACAGATGGTTAAGTTTTTGAGGTGAAACTGATGAGCAAGTTACACTTAAACTACAACCATTTATTATGTCTCGTAACTTATCAAAGACGAAGTGCATGTTACGCTTGTGAAGAGCCTTTGGTCATCTTATATCTTCATTAATGGCAGTCATTCTGACTCACTCACTCAAATGAGATGTTATGAAGATATGACTTGCAAATATTTCAACTGATTTGGGGATTTGCAGCCTTTGAAATGTACTTTTCTTCAGCTTTGGCCATGAATGGTCATGCAATGTTAATCACTACCTCATATATTTATTACTTTTATTATTTAGAAATGCTATAATAATAGAAATTCAACTCTATATATATATATATATATATATATATATATATATATATATATATATACATTTATATGTGTGTGTCTGTATATTTGTTTAATTCTTTTGTGAACCTCTCTCAATGTTCTGGCACTAAAATATTTTTAAACTTTAGATCATCTCAGCCTTTTGGTGTAAGCACAGAAAACCGTCTCAGCCTCAGCAGTTCATCGACTGTCGGTCCATGTATGAAACAAAACGGTTGCCACGATTCTGGCACCAGTCCATTGGACATTGCGTCAGCCTACAACATTTCATCGTTCTCACAAAGATTAGACTTCTCTGGAAGAACGCATCCAATGTTTCTATCGCATCTGGAGCCGGCGATGAACCCAACGAACGGCGTCTCAAATGTAACGGAATCTAACGGACAGACGGACGACTCCACCGACCCACGGCCAGGGAAGGGCGGAAAACACCAACCGATCACATCAGGGCCTTCACTTTTGCAGATCGGCATGGCTATCGGCATATCTGTCGGCGTCTTGCTCGTCTTCTTTATTCTTGCCTATGCCACTTACAAATATCGCAGTCGTGACGAAGGTACGTACAGGATTGACGAAGGGAATGGGTACGGTTATGACGCTTACAATTCGAAGCCCCTCATTCATCTCAACGGTAGAGCGAAATATTCGCGTCAAAAATCAAAGGACAATAAAGAATGGTATGTGTGAAGAGTGATAGTCATATGCTGTATAGATCTGTATTTTGTATATATAGTTAATATGGCATGTACGTCATTTGAAGGCATTTGCCATACAACTTACTATGAATCGGTGCTCAGTTGTTCCTGCTGTGATAAATTTTCCCAGTTTCTTGTTCAGTCTGTTGTTTCCTCATACTCAGTGCATTTAATTCACATTATGTCAGCACAACAGGTGAATAAGCTGAACGAAGTTGATCCTTTAGTTGCAGATTCATCTTTAATGTTTTCATCAACCCTTGTTGACTAATTTGACTGACTTTCCAACCTTATTCTGTCTTTGTGCCGACAACTTTCACAGAACTACAACACTGAAATAGAAAGTCCTGTAAAACGATGAATTAACCATTTGACCCCAATCAATGTATGCATCATCATCATCATCATCATATGTGATGCGACATATGAAAAGGGACCACTTAGCCGGTATTGGACTTATTCATACCACCATATTCAGCAAAAAATTCTGAAAATAATGATATTATAATGTTACATGCTGGGAGTCAAATTGATTGATCTGTAGATTTTAGAACGTGAATTACCCGAAATATGCGATTTTCGGTAAAACTCATTTAATGTTAAGAATGCTCACAGCATATCCATTTCTTGGAAGTTATACAGCTGAGCATTTATTTCAGCTCAGTGTAGCATATACTTCATAACGGAGTCCAGCACTTGAGTCAAATAAAACCAGCTTTAAAAATATTTTATTGCCATATAAATACCTCGAGATGTTTGATGGGTGACCATGTTCAAACGCCTGTATCTCAGTAACTAAATCCCGCGTTGTGGTCCCTTTTCATATGTCGCATCACATATATTCATTTATTGAGTGAACAGGGAAAATTCTGTAGGAGTATGACACTCAATATAGTAAGTACACTTAAAGTAAGTCTCAAACACACAAGGTGGTATGGTATCTCTATATAGAGTATAACAGTTATTGTTATTATTATTTGCATTGCATAGTTAGGTAAGATTTTAATTGCTGAACACTAGGCATTCAAGTGGTTAGAAGCTTCAACTTTATGTGGATTAACTTCTAGTAAGCAACTACAAATATTGCTGGCTACCTGTTCCTACATAGCCATTGGCCGTCAAGGAACACTATACAATTGTGGTTTCATAATTCCCTCCTACAGAAGTACACATTGAAGCCAGGCAACCATTAAGAGCTATAAGTTAAGTAACTTGTGGTTGAGTACAAACACAATCCCCTTGGAAATCCAACAACTCATTTATGGGTTCTGTTACTTAACATAATTTATGTCCATTTCATATGACGTATTTCTTATGCCATGGCCAGGAAATGTGCATTCGTTTATACCAGGGTTGATTATAGCAGTAGGGCCTACTATTTGTGGGGGCCAACAAATACTTTACTATGGCAATCACCAAGTGGCTAGTAACCTGCAACTCCAACTCATTGGTCTGTAAACAGTACATCCTGTGTGATTCTGGTCTCTTATCATCATGTCAGGACCACCACCTGATCTAAGAAGTTTCTATTGAAATGATGCTATACAAATTCAACTATGAGACCCTGGGATTCATACCCTGACCCAGAGGGCAAAGGCAGACAGCAATCTGCACTGATGTGGGGTGCAACACAGTATTGCACTCCACATCAGTTCTAAGGAGATGCATTGTTTTTTTCTAAAGACACTTTCAACTAGGTAAACAAAAAGAATTGTTGAAAGTGTGGGTTTACAACAGTACCATACCATACTTTGCACTGTCAGTGAATGTCAGTGCAGTTTTTTTTCAATAATCCAGCACACATATTGATATACACATCATCCAAAAAATAAAGCGCTGTTTAATCTAGACAACATATCCACACATTTCAACTGATTCCTTGTCCAATAATAGTTGAACTGATTTTCACAATGAATATGACAAAACTGAATAACTTAAAAAGTAAAGCCGTAAACTGACATTGTCATTCTAACGATTCTAACCAAATGAGATTCCAGTTGTGCCAACTGCTGCACTCAATACATGCAAATTACCCATTCAGTAGAATTGCTCAGCTAGATACCAATCTCAAACCAGAGTTAGCCAGAGACTATTATCCAACTCTGTTTTCAAGACAACTAGTATCAGATCAGTTCTACGCTTTAAGGTCTGAACAGATTCACATAGTTTCAGACATTGATTCTAACAAAATATTCACCTTTACTAATTCATTGTACAGGAAATGATATACACCAACAATTAAACACACACATGTACACTAACATTTAGCACAATTCACAAAGACCAAGGACGATCACGACACTGTAGCAAAGAATACTGTGAACATGTCTCAATTGCTGACAGAGCAAGAATAAGGAAAAATCTTTGATAGAGCTCTGGATTTTACATCTGCAGCTGCATTATTCACATACACCAATCGACACTCTTAAGTGAAGAAGACAAATCTAGGCAGCTCAGTCAGTTCAGGTAAAAATCCTTCTAGGAAGGCAATATATATTATGCTCTGTATGGGCAATTTTCTAAAAAAACTTGTGCTACTGTGGGTACACTTTGTGCTTGAAGCGAACATGGAATCTGGCAAATTTTTGAACGATATTTGCCAAACCATACTAGTGAGTTTCTTAGATAGAATAAAAATGAGACAAAGAAATAGTCATTGACTTAAGTTTAGTTATTTGAAAGTCAAGCTGATGCTTTTTATAAGCTTTGATAAATGTTATTTAACCAGATTCTAATTCATATGGTGCACTGCCTGCTACTGTCAGGGGCGTTTACACCATAGAAACCTTGGAGCAAATGCTCCATCGAAGAAATAGGGGAGGCAAGATCTCATTGAGAAATTAGGGGAAGTTAATTATTTTTTTAATAATAATTTTACCATTAAAAACCTTTTATTATTTGCAGTTGAGCCATTCTGTTCAATTCTATGGTGTCAATGTGTGCGCCATTAACTTGGTTCAATATATTATTCATCCTTGAATAATATTACCGGTAGTCCGTCTATCAGTCAAAATTAGAGTAAGGTTGCTACAATGACTTAGGAGGGATTAAGTTGCTCCCCTGCTTAGGGGGGGATAGACGCCTCTGGCTACAGTCCATCATATCAATTGGGTCATGTGACATAGCGAACTGTCTTGCCGCAAACTGTGCTTAGCTATCAGCCACTGTTATGTGCTGGCATTGCGGAGACAGCAGTTTGGCAACATCTGCTTCTTTAAGCTTTGACTGCCATGATCCTCTATCTACTTTGAAGAGGAGACCACCAACTCATTCATTCAAAGTCAAAATATACACATTTGGGATTTCTTTGGTGACAAAATTGGCCACTGTTAGTGTTAGCTATAGGTGTAAGTGTCAGGGAATTATGCATCACAAGTCTCAGGTATGTCATCCTACAGCTGGAGCTCAGACACAGATCGGCAACAGTAGTATGTGCCTTCTTTTACAGATTACAACATAAAATAAAAAAATTCTCTGGAAACTGAAGCAATTGAACTCCATGTGAATAAATTTTCTCTATTATTTAACATGATGCTGAAGTAATGAAGTTATGTATGGAAAAGTGCAGTGTGTAAATGCCTCAGACTAAGCTACTTTAATATATTTTACTTTTTTGACAAATCATATTATACGCACAGGCAGATTTGTCTGCGAGAACTTGTCACATAAACTGTGACATGTCACCAGGTATGGTGTCAATTTGCCACTGAAAAATCAAATGGGTCTCTATGGTGGCAGGGCAAGAAGGGGAAGCTCCATCACATAACATGGTGCAGGCTACATAACAAGTAACACCATCGACTGTTGCACTGGACCAAAAGCTTCTGATGTCAAACTGTTCAAAACTAACTGGAAATATTACAAATGTTATATACAATCAAAACCACTCTCATAAATGCACAGAAAATAATTAACATAATATACATATATATATGACAATTCTAAGATTCGCCGGTGACTGAAGTTGACAACAATCTTTATAAAAATTTAGTAATTGGACCAATAACTCATATACAGAGTGAACAGCTCAGTATAAGATGTGAGATACAGATGATCCCTGTCATTAATTGACACAGATAACCTCTGTCACTAAGTGACAAAGACAACCTAACTCTGAGATTCAACATGGGCGTTGTTCAACATGCCAAGTATTTTAATTTATACCAGCTGCATTTACGTCAACATCCAGTTAAGTTCACAGTGTCACTTCTGAGATTTCACATACAACAAAACAGAATTCCAGACTCAAAAATAAAAAACTTTGTACTTAATACGACTATCAACTCTAAAGCGAGGCCAAAGAAAAAGACTTTGCATTACTCTGAAGTGAAGATTTCAGGAACGAAACAATGTTTCCTATATCTGCAGTAAATAGAAGTCAGTCAGTTGTCTCTATCAGCTACATTGTCTTAAACCGATTCTGATGCATATTTTATTAGGATGGGTTGCTAAATTTGCATCATAAAAGTTCAGATACACTGATGTCGCAATATTAGAAGTTTCTGATTAGCGCTATGTAAGATTGCATGCATGTTAAAGTATGCATTTAAAGAATGTCTCAAAGTTCATTTAATGACGAGGTGTACTAAAGGTGACTGGGAACGATGTGTGGACTAAAAGTGAAGGTTGTCGCTGAAGTCTCTCTTAGAAGTGCCATAACTGCGTAAATGTGATGGGTAAAAACCACTGTAGAACCAAAAATAAATAAAACAAAAATATAAGTTGTAACTAGAAGTTAAACTACAAGATATCAATTTGTACCGGTAATTAAATATATCCTGTAAACTACAAAATTTCAATTGTAATGAACTAGTTTCTTCTAGTTACTCTCTACGTATTTACACACTTTAACCGGAGTTGCTAAATTGTACTAGCAACACTGAACTTTTGCGAACACTGCTTGTTGGGTTGTATGTCCAATTACAGATTATTGGTGTCCAATTGAATTAACACCATAGTAATTTAATGACAATTCATCATTGCTAGAAAGATGCAGTGAAACAAGTGAAGATGAACGTGAAAAAGTTACCTCAGAGCCCACCTTACAGTATAAGAAAAAGTAGTCTAAAAATAAGTCTATTGCATTTGCTAAAACAAGTTATTAACTACTGCTGGTAGTTGAACTACTTCAACAGTAGCTGTAGTTAAATTACATTTAAAGTTGGTGCCCATCTTTGTATCACGTGCATATTCTTTAATCTTTTTCAGTACTGTGCCTCCAGTTGATAAATAAGAAAATACCAGAGCCAACGCAACCAGGAACACATAGCATTTTCAGTCGCATGTACAATCAGAGATCAACAGAATGACAACGGGTTTAAAGAGTCAACAACAAAATTGTCAATTGTGAACAAGGATTAGGCTCCCAGCTAAACTAACTCCCACAACAAACCTTAACTTGGTCGACATGCAAAATTAGTCTAACATTTTACAAAACTAAAACAGATTTTAAAAATAAATTGTGAAACAGTTTATGACAGACTATTAGATAAGAAGTATATTCTTTGTTTCGACCAACTTCCTAAACCGCACTTTGCCTTACAAGATAATTTAAATAACATAAAGCAGTTTGTTTAGTTAAAAAAAACTTCGACAAAGTACACAAGATTTATTTAACTTGTTGCTTAATCTTTTCATTAATCCTTGCTGATTTATTTAACTTATTTTTAATTAAAAGAGGATTTCTTTAAGACTAGACACCACCGACACTGAGCTTCAGATTCCAAAGATCTGGTCTTGTCGTATCGTATCTGATGATTTATATAACGTTTCTTTACAGTACTAGCTATTCAGAAGCGCCTCAGCATGACAGCCCCGAGGAAATTTTAGAAATGGATGAGGGTGGGAGCCCAATTAAATTATGCACAGATAATTCCAAACCACATTCACAGGTTCAAAAGAGCCCCACTCAAAACTGAGGTTCGTTGTGTCAAGTTTTAAAATCATGGTCATAACAAAGCTTCAGAAAAGAAAAGAAAAATTATCAAAAAATAAACTTGAAGCAAAGCAGGTCAAGGAAACAGGTCAACCTGTAATGCTTCATAACCAACCATGATAGTGCTTAGCAGAAGCCTTGGACATCAATGCAAATAAGCACAAGCCTCAAAAACCAATACTTCAAAAAATTCATATTCAGACAAAACCCAGTTCATAGATATCACATTAATGTTGCAAAGTGGCATGTAGCATTAATAGAAGTTTACACCAATGCAGTTGTAATACTTGTATTGATTTCAGTTTTATTTTAGAGCATTTAACGTTAAGTATCGAAAGTGAGATAATGACTGAGAAAATGCGGCCAAAGTGGGGCTCCACAAGATTTCTGTATTATGGCCACATGGATTGAAAGGAATTCAACGTCAGATCTCATCCACTGTCAGAGTGGAAGGGTGACTGCTGGCACTGGCACAGAAGAATGACTTGCTCCATCACCAAGGTCAAGGTCAAGGTCTGCAAGTGGCTGGGATGTGGAGGCGGCAACATCATCTTCCTGCACAGTCAAGTGGCCGACAGATGCAGTTGCCATGGCAATATCTGGCATCATTCCACAAGGTGCACGCCCTTCTCTGGGTTCATCAGATGTCTGGAAAGTAAAAAAATGAATCATCTGCTTACTATGGATAAGTAAATTTGCACATATCTATGTAGCCTATGTATGTAATATAATGTAATCAAAGATTTATATAGACCCTCTTCAAGAGAAACGCAACAGATACATTTTCGACCTAATGACAGAAAACCACGATAGACAAAAATGGCTGTTATGCACTTACATAATAGAGGCAAAGAAAGACAAAGAAGCTCATGTCGTTGGATGCAAGTTAACCTATTACAGAAAGTTGGGTCAACCACAGCAAAGATTCTGTGCTGTGACAGTTTGTGGAACAACAAGGTCACTAGGTGCGCAGCAGAGTGAAGAAAGCACCACTCAGGTACTCACATGCATACAGTGTAAACTCGTCTATGGGCTTCCAGTTTGCATGCTGATCTGTTTAACATGAAATGGTGTTATGTCCCACAAAGCTATTAACTTAAGTATTAACCTAACTATTAACATTGGTTAACAGACCACACAGAACTGAAATGTAATGTTAAATGTTGGTTTTTCAGCATTATCCATTTTTATGAACTACCTGGTTTATCAACAAACATTACAACAAACAGTGTTGTGAAGGAAGCTGGGGTTTTTGGACATGTTATGCGATCAATTGGAATGGAAAAGGAAATGATGTTGGCGTGAGGAGAAGAAAAGACAAAAGAGGGCGCCCAAGAAAGAAATGGATGGATGTGATACAAGAAAGAACCGGAATGAATCTGGAGGAATTAAGGGTCACATCCTCAGAGAGAAAGCAATGGAGAAGGTTTATCATGACGGTCGCAAGAGTTCAACTAACTGAAAGCACAAGGCGACAAGATGTGCCTGGTTTATCAAGGTGTATCATATCTGATGACTTTGCATTAACAAAAACCAGGCAGAGAGAACAGGGTCACTGGAATCCTTCAATCTGCCAAAAGGAAAAGAACTAGGGCACTGGCCTTGAAAATTTGGTACGCAAGTTTAAAAGCAAATGAAAACAGATAGTTTTTAAACAGGAAAGGTTCAATTATCGTCCGCATAGGAAAGCCATTAATAAATATTAGCTATTCTAAGTCCTCGCTAACTACGGAATAAAAAGAACTCAATCTTCATCAATTCCCATTCACTCTATGTATCAGACATGTTAAAACTACCAATTGGACAACGACGATCATATGTACAGAACTATTGACAGCTACCTATGTAAGTGTCTTGAAAAATAGACTGATCAATATGTCCAAAACCCAACTGACCTCCAAATGATTACAAGACCTGACTAAACTCGGAGATGGAGACGAACTTTGTCTCTCCTCCACATTGTAAACCCTGTGGATGGCACGTGGCGGGAACTGGAACAGACGACGCCCGTGGTGGGGCACAAGACAACATGCCCCAGTCAGTGGCAGGCACATGTCTTGCCTGTGTGAGGAGGAGGAATAGTCCACGGAGCTCTGCAGGATCTCAACGGCCGAATCCGGAAGGCCAAACTCACGAACGACACGAAGCTGTATCTCGCGGTTGACTGCAAGGCGGTCAGAGCTGAGCAATGAGTAGGCTCGCTGAGCCAGCTTATTGCGAGTCAGGTCAGACTCACGATGCCGCATTTCCTGCAAGACTTCTTTATCTGGAACTAAAGCGAAGCAAGTCAAAGCCAGCTACATTAAAATGAGGAAAAGCAGCATTTGGTTGATTCTGTTCATCTTCTGAACATCACAACTGATAGCAACACAATAATATATCCATGTATGGTATGTGCTTGCACTTATACATATATGACCTTCAACTGCTGACTGACAAGTTTTCCGCTTTTACTTACTCTTCCAGTGTTCGAGATACGGGTATCAACCTCGACTCCTCCCTTCCATTTACTGAGCACATCTAGAATTTGACTTGCTCCTGCTTTTTTTCATTCGATGCAACTGAGAGCCGTCAAAATATCTGTTTGCTCCCGGTGTTTATATCACCATTGTGCATGCATTTTATCTGCTCTTGTGTAGCCTACTGTAACTCACTCCTCATTGGTCTCCCCAAGTTGCATCTTAAACACTGCTGCTAGGCTCATAGCATGCCTCCTATACTTTACCCACATTTCCACTTACATGGCTAAAGTCTTACATTTACTGTGACAGGTCCCTCATAAGAATGGCCTCTCCCTCTGCTATGGGTTAAGTTCATGCCTGGAGTTCCCTGCATCATCTTGCTCTCTCAAGGCGTTTCTCTTTCCTAAGGGCTTCTGCGCTGAAAGCGCCTCTAAAAGTCAATACTGCGAGGCAATCTGGAAATATTTAGATACAATACGATGTTAGTAATTAAGTTTCACAAGTACAGTATCAGGATCTATACAGTGCTTTTTAAGAACCTGTTAATGACATTCATATCAGTTACTCATATCCTGTGTCTGAAAATTATGATAACACTGTAATTAACAATGTTTTCATTTTCTTTATTGAATTCATAACACATATGGAAAAAAAATCATAAATTTTTCCAAGCAAGTAATCATATTATGTCTGATATGCCTTATGACAATTGCATACATTGCAAAAGAAGACAATGATCATAATTATGGCTGATGATGATAATGATGAAGACGTGCAGCACAACAAAGACGATGATGATGACGACGACGACGATGATGATGGTTACTGATGATGATGGTTACTGATGATGATGGTTACTGATGATGATGGTTACTGATGATGATGGTTACTGATGATGATGGTTACTGATGATGATGGTTACTGATGATGATGGTTACTGATGATGATGGTTACTGATGATGATGGTTACTGATGATGATGGTTACTGATGATGATGGTACCTGGTATAGTGCCAGCTATGATGTCAACTGTCGATGATGAGAATGACCATTGGCGACTGAGCTGTGGTGAGTAGGATTGCTCATCGAGCATATATAAGGCATCGGGAATAGCACAGGTGTGTAGGAAGTGCATTGGAACAACTCCAGGTTCAGGTCCCCTGCTGTTCTGCTCTTTTATGATCAACTACAATGCAGAAACAGTTCCTCATGCAAAAACGAGAAAACATTCTGTGTTGTGACACAAGATGAGTTGTTGTCATGTAAATACATACTTAGAGAGATTGCATTTGAGAGATGGCTGTGTGATGAGTAAATCATCTCAAACAGCAGAACACATATAGTACTGCAATCATAAGACAATTAATTGTTAAGCTGTAAAATGTTAGGGAAACGTTCTCAGGTTTTTGGGACCATAGCCTAACCGAAGAGAATTGAGGAAGGTCTTTGTGGCTAGCCTAAAGTCACAACTTGTCAATTTCAACTTTATCCCCATCACTGCCTCATTTCTGGTTCCCTAACCCATTGGATTTCAACCTTGACCCAATGAATTTCAACCCTAACAAATTTGATTACAATTTTCATCAATTGGACATCAATTCTAATCGTTTGGAATTCAACCATAACTCAATGAACTTCATTCTCAACCCGTTGAATTTAATCAAATCAAATCAAAATCACTTATTTGCTCCCATCATTGAACAAAAGTATCACAACTCGTTGGATTTAAACCCTAACCCATTGGATCTCAACTCTAAACCTTTTGGTTTTCAAAACTAACCCTTTGGATTTCAACTCTAAACCTTTTGGTTTTCAAAACTAACCCATTGGATCTCAACTCTAAACCTTTTGGTTTTCAAAACTAACCCATTGGATTTCAACTCTAAACCTTTTGGTTTTCAAAACTAACCCATTGGATCTCAACTCTAAACCTTTTGGTTTTCAAAACTAACCCATTGGATCTCAACTCTAAACCTTTTGGTTTTCAAAACTAACCCATTGGATTTCAACTCTAAACCTTTTGGTTTTCAAAACTAACCCATTGGATCTCAACTCTAAACCTTTTGGTTTTCAAAACTAACCCATTGGATCTCAACTCTAAACCTTTTGGTTTTCAAAACTAACCCATTGGATCTCAACTCTAAACCTTTTGGTTTTCAAAACTAACCCTTTGGCTTTCAACTCTAAACCTTTTGGTTTTCAAAACTAACCCTTTGGATTTCAACTCTAACGCAATGAACTTAAATCCCAACTCATTGGATTCAACCCTAACTCATTGGATTTCAACTCTTACCCACTGGATTTCTGGGCCTCTCCAAGTGATTACAGTTTTGCCATAGTCACAACTTGTGCCATGTGCCTTGTTTTGTATTTCATGTCATTATATTAAAATCCAAATTTTAAATATGATAATGCTAATGATAATGTAAATTTAAGTGACATATAGACAATGTGCTAGTAGGTAGGGCAAAGGGAGATAAATGCCCATATAAAAAAATAATTGCTCCGAACAAGAGTTGAAGCAACATTGATAACTGGCCTCAAACGAAAGCAATGAAAACTGGTCTGAAACAGAAAGCATATCTACCACTCTATGTTAGTTAAGTAAACAGATGATCGGACCCATGTAAAATAAAAAGTTTGAGAAACAAGCATACAAGCCCATTGTAACAATAACACCACACTCACTAGATAGCACAGATGGTGAATGTCATTATATTAACAGTACGATAACAATTCATTGCAAAATCCACGTTTAGTCATTCATGTAAAATTGCCAATTTTATGGCATACCACAAAAAATTTTGATGGTTGTGGGCCAGTTCTTGTCTTACCATTTTATGTTTGGTCCACAGGCAACTCAAAACGCATAGACTGTCTATAGCTCAGATGTCAAGATGTTGTAGGAGGGAAATATCACTCCTTCTGTTGCCATCCTTACCTGTTTATTGCTCACTGACAGTAGATTATTTATTTGGAAGACACCTTTGCCCACTCTCCATCAGCTTTGAGTAGAATTTGCAATCTAGAGTCCAACATATTTTGATGTGCTTCCCAAATGCCACTGTTTCAATCATGTATATATGCAAAGTAAACCACTGCTTAATTTTACCTCAGTGCCATCCATGACTTTACCATTGACGACTACTAACAAGTAAATAATATTATTCTGAAAAGGAATTCTATTTACCTTTGCCTCTTCACAGTATGGTCCAAAGAGTCGAGGCTTTACAAAGAGTGCGACGCTCCGTGTTCGAACCCAGGCACTTGCAGAAGAGTGTCCTGTGTCGGGGCCAAGCATGTGTGATGGGGGACTACTGACAAGGCCTCTTTTGATTGCATTGACTAGGACGTCGCTCGTTGGGGGAATGATGTGGTCCGTCCGAACAAAAGGCAGAAGGTCGGCCAAGATGTCGCGCAGTTCAATGTCATTGAGGTCACGTTTCTTGATGCCTTTCTTACTGATGCTGTGCGCAGTCTGACTGAGAAGGTTAGGCTCTTCAAAGTATCACAACAACCATTGTGAGATGACGTTGGGTACAGATACACAGTTCTACTGTATACAATGACATGAAATGCTAGGCAACCGACATTACGACAAAATGAAGCAAGATATCATTTCATTTCCATGCTATGCCTGTATAGCATCAACGCAACCTAGAATTTATCTGTCTACTGTCAACGGCGGCAATTCAATGGTTGGGCTCCACAGTTATGCATGTGGGTGCCTTACCACTAGTAACTCGTATGTGCATTGTTTTGCTCACTGACGTTTGAAATAAGACATGCTACTGCAAAGATCCTCTGGTTTAGTTTGCTCTTGAAGTGGTACTGTGCAAATGTTTTATTACAATTGCAAAATTACATAGCAATTTACCAACAAATAAAAACGAAAAGTAGAGTGACTGAAGTCAAAGCTTGGATGGCTTAGTCAAAATATGCTGCCTGAGTTTTGAAAGGGCATCATACAAAATATATTCTGCCCTGCTATACGAAAGCAATTTATCTGCATTAATACTTTTGGAGCAGTTAACCTAAGTTCCTGAAACTCAGTGAGAGCCTACCTCGTTCTTCAATGCGCTTAACGAGTCGATGTTCTCCCCATTTTATTATGGCTGTCAGAATATCAAGTTCACTTGCCTAAAATAATTCAAATGATTCAGGAAAATCTTTCAAATCCAGATACTATTCATCTGTAGTTAAATAAAAACTGAATAATTTAATTTTAGTCTGAAAAATCTCTCATCTAATGGAAGGCATGAGAACAAGAACCCAACAACTAGAATGCCCTTCTTTAAAGGCTGTATCAAAAGCTCACAAGAAAACATTTAGCATTTTGATGAGATACTTAAAAGGCGCTACATTAAGTTAATGTCTATATAAACATAAAAATCAACCCATGAACATGTGATTAAAAGCAATTCATATTAGTATACAATTACCATAAATTTATCAACAATAACCAATTTGTGTCTTTTCAACTAAGAAATTGTACTACATATTTTGGGAAACTCCTAGTATAATATCCAAAAACAATGCACTTGAATTGCCCTATAGTAAGATTCACCTGTAGGAAGTCGGAGCTGATGGCATTAATCAGGTATTCTTTGTCCAGTTCCAGGAGAATTGGAGAGTGTGCGATCTGGAGAAATTCCTCACGCAGGAAGTGAACAACCTGACGGTGAACCCACGCAGATCCGTGCGCTTTGCTGCTCCATTTGAGAATTGTTAGTAGGTTGTCCAACGTCATCGACTCAGCAATGATGTCTTCACAGCCTAGTATGGCAAAAATCATCTTACATAATAAAAGAAAACAAATAAACTGTCTCTTAGATCTAATTCATCACTCACAAAGAACCGAAAACCGCTAAACACATAAGGGGCTGTAGAGTAATGAAGAAGACACTGGGGCGCAAAGCTGAGGATCTGAGTTTGATACCCATATCCCTCATAAGGCTGACTAGTCTTTTTTTTGCTAGGCGGCAGTGTTGGTTAAATTAGATGTATAGCGTAATGAGTGCCCTGCGTGGCTGCCAACAGTTAACTTTGACTCTTGTAATAACTTGTCATCATTGAGCAAGCGGGTTCAACCTTCGTTCAGGAAATCACTGTGTAGGGACCTTGAGCAAGTCCTTTGTGCACAATTGCTCTGCAGTATAACTGCAATTGCGCCGTTGATGCGCGTGTGTGCACTTCTGAGCAAAAACATGTTGGAAGAAGGGCAATATCCAATTTCGGAAATAGATAAATAAAAAATGAAATCACACAATCCAATGGCAAAGCATCAATCTCTAGACTGAGCAAATGTAAAGGAAGGATTTGCACAAAGGTCCCCAGTACACAGTACCCGTCTCAGACAAGACCTGCATACACCAGATCACAAGCAAGTGCTCAAAGATCCACATTACATTTACAATTAACAAATACTTCTCATGCTCAATAATCATAACTGACAGTATCTGTTTTATTGCACCATAGCTGACAATTCATTTTCAATTAATACATGAATGTTCTCACCCTAAATTCATAACTATCAGACAACTGTCTCACCACACAAAATACAAAACAACAGTATTTGAAAAATGGCCATCCTCACAAAGTTCACAAGTGCACACGTACATCACAGTCCATCACATGAGAGAACATCGATGTCACAGAGCAATTCTGAGTAACGGATGACATTTGGGCAGGCAAACAGGCAGGCAGGCCCTCTTTCCCTTCTCATTCTAGTGTTGACCATGCTGGCATTCTTGTTCTGCTATCAAAAGCTATCAAGACACTTGGGGTGATAGTGAAGAGATCTCACATTTCAATCTCACACAACTAACTATTGGAAATCTTGTTTCTACAATATCTGGGCAATGTGTCATATACGGTGGGGACAAAATGGTAGCAGACAAAATGGTACAGACAAAATGGTAGCGGATAAAATGGTACAGACAAAATGGTAGCACACAAAATGGTACAGACAAAATGGTAGCGGATAAAATGGTACAGACAAAATGGTAGCGGATAAAATGGTACAGACAAAATGGTAGCAGACAAAATGGTACAGACAAAATGGTAGCGGATAAAATTGTACAGACAAAATGGTAGCGGATAAAATGGTACAGACAAAATGGTAGCAGACAAAATGGTACAGACAAAATGGTAGCGGATAAAATTGTACAGACAAAATGGTAGCGGATAAAATGGTACAGACAAAATGGTAGCAGGCAAAATGGTACAGACAAAATGGTACAGACAAAATGGTAGCGGATAAAATGGTAGCGGATAAAATTGGTAGCGGACAAAATGGTAGCGGACAAAATGGTACAGACAAAATGGTAGCGGATAAAATGGTACAGACAAAATGGTAGCAGACAAAATGGTACAGACAAAATGGTAGCGGATAAAATTGTACAGACAAAATGGTAGCGGATAAAATGGTACAGACAAAATGGTAGCAGACAAAATGGTACAGACAAAATGGTACAGACAAAATGGTAGCGGATAAAATTGGTAGAGGATAAAATGGTAGCGGACAAAATGGTACAGACAAAATGATAGCAGACAAAATGGTGCAGACAAAATGGTAGCGGATAAAATGGTACAGACAAAATGGTAGCAGACAAAATGGTACAGACAAAATGGTAGCGGATAAAATGGTAGCGGATAAAATTGGTAGAGGATAAAATGGTAGCGGACAAAATGGTACAAAGTGGTATGGACAAAATGGTATTCAATTTCAACATAAGCACGCATCCATTCTAGCGGCTTTCTATTAATCCAGCTTCTTTTAAAATAGGAATCTTTTATTCGATCCAGTTTCCATTTCAGCATAATTCTTTTCGTAAATCTGGCATCTTCTTCAGCCCCTCTCTTTTCAAGAAATACAGATAACAGCTTCCAAATAAGCATAATTCTTTGGACCAATCCAGCTTCTAATTAGGCATCATTTTTAACATCCATCTCTTTAAAGCAGAATTCTCTCATCGAACCCTCTATCATTCAAGTATAACTTTTCGTTGATTCAGCTTTGCCTTTAAAGCATGATTCTTCTAAACTATCCAACTTCTAATTGAACATCGTTTTCTCATCGATCCTGCTTCTGATCGGAAGAACGATCATTTTCATCAATCCTCTTATAAACAAACATGATTCTTTTCATCAATCCAGCTGCTGATTAAACAAGATTCTTTCAATTAGTCAAGCATCGATGTTAGCAAGGATTCCTATCATCAGTCCTACTTCAAATTATACATAATTCTTTTCATTAGTCCAGCTTCTGATTAAACAAGACTCTATTAATTAATCCAGCCTAAATTTATGCACGGATTCTGTTCATCAGTTCAGTTTCTATTTCAAATTTAGACAGCATGATATTTGCAAGTAAAATGACTTTGCCAACCTAAACTATGGTCTACCAAAGTTTGTTATACGCATATCAAACATAGTCTGATATATATATATATATATATATATAGACATTCCACTCCCCGGAAATTAATCATATAAATGTTATATATATATATATATAACATTAATCATACATACTTAATTAATATGGCTAATATGATACACAACTTATATCTGTGTGTGCTATGTTAGTGATCAATCGGCGGAAATGTCCTAGGGGAAATGTCCGAAGAGTGGAAATATGTCCTAGACCCCTTAAATCTCAACCATTTTTTCTGTAAGCCTACTATTTTGTACAATGCCATTTTATCCGCACCATTTTGTCCTAATACCATTTTGTCCTTACCGTTTTGTCCTTACCATTTTGTCCGTACCATTTTGTCCGCTACCATTTTGTCCGCTACCATTTTGTCCTAATACCATTTTGTCCTTACCGTTTTGTCCTTACCATTTTGTCCGTACCATTTTGTCCGCTACCATTTTGTCCTCATACCATTGTGTCCGTAACATTTTGTCCGTATACCAATTAGATCTTCAAGTAAACAGGATTCAATGCATAGAAATATAAGCCACTCATGTAGTGTTGTGTGTAGCTTCTCATTCAAACTCCTTTTAACTCTGCTACATCAACTGCATTGCAGTGCAGTACAATTAGAGTTTCAGGGTCAACTTCTGTTTTAGTTTCCATTTCAGTTACTCAAAATAATAGCCTCATTTCAGTTTTGATATAATATATACGTACATATATTATACATATATAATATATATGTAATATATTTATAAAAAATAAACTACCTTTAATACATTTGACTAAGTTTACTACTATATTAATTTAAGTTTTTGAATATAAGTTTCAACCTAGTTTCGATTTCTTGGCCTTTTCAGTTTGGCTTTTTCATTTTCTAGTTTTGAAATTAAATAAATCAGTTGTTAACTGACATTTCAGTTAACTTGATTTACACTGCTGCATTGGCTTCCAGTTGAATTCAGTGTAAGATTTAAACTGGCCTGTCTGACCTATATAACTCTCTGACCTACCTTCAACCACTAGTTTCTCCATACGCAACCCTGCAGTCTGCGATCTTTGGTCATTTGGTTGAGCATATCACTGTCATGGGCTGTAGTGCATTCAGTGTTGCAGTCCCATGGACTGGATTCAACTACCAATGTTTATCTGTTGCTTGTGAATTCGTGATATGCAGAAATATATTATTATTATTATTATAGTGGTTGGCCCCTCGCTCTGAAAATGGTTCTACGTCTCTTGATCCCCCGTCAGTTGATCTCACATCAGTTGAGCCCCGTCAGTTCATTCCCTAGTCAATTGATCCCTTCATCAATTGATCCCCTGCCTATTGAACCCAGCCCAATAGAAACAGCATTCATGTTCCACTTGCGACCTTCTCCATTTATTAATAGGACAATGTAAAAGAGCACCAAATGTTAAAATGATAAAAAAATACAAAAGCGTAATTGAGAGTCATGATATGATTAGTTTATCAGCATAAAGTCCTAAGCATCTATGCATGGGATAAATGAGTCATTGCTCTTAGATATAAAAGAATATCCGATCGGCTGTAATCGGCTACGTACAGCGCGGAGTGTCATGAAGCCTGGGCATTAAATTTTTATTTTGTAATGTTATTTTGCAAATTTGCAAAATCAATCTTTTGTTTACTAACAGTATCAGCGGAGTGTCATGAAGCCTGGGCCTTAATTTGTTATTTTGTAATTTTATTTTGCAATATTGCAAAATCAATCTTTTGTTTACTAACAGTATCAGCTACAAGTCTGTGACATGCAGCCTAGAGATTTGAAGGATCAATTGACAAGGGTATCAACTGACTAAGGGACCAATTGACGAGGGATCAACTGATGGGGTCAACTGACGAGAGGGATTAATTGACGCGATACCCTGAAAACAGGCCTCAAAACTCACTACATGGTATTTAAACATCGGAGCATTTCTTATTGATAATCAAACATCTGGGCATTTCTCATTTGTATTCAAACATCTGGGCATTTCTCATTTATATTCAAACATCTGGGCATTTCTCATTTGTATTCAAACATCTGGGCATTTCTCATTTGTATTCAAACATCTGGGCATTTCTCATTTGTATTCAAACATCGGGGCAGCTCTGTGTAACTGCATGCATTAAAAAATTTCATTTGTTCATAGTAGTAGTAAGAATAATAATAAAAATGATAATAATAATAATATATTTCAGTATATCACATATTCAAAATTCACAATAATAATGTAACATTATGTTCTTTAAACGTCAACAAAAAACAATTCCATGCAATTGGAACTGATCTTATCTATCATACTACCAACAACGAACTATTTCATAAAACAAAGTTTAAACCAAATAATACCAGTGAGTTTCACACTGGAAGGTCATATTGATACTTTTAATGACATTTAAAAAAATGGTAGAACACAATAAAAACAGAGATTGGAATTGAAAGTCAACATCAAATGAGAGGACGACACTTGTCTAAAAAGAAGAGAATTACAACGCACACAGGGAAACAGAAAGACAAGAGATTATTTGCAGTAGGAGATGAAAAAAGAGATAATTAGACCCAGAATTAAAATAAAACACAAAAATAGTTTAATTTATGCTAAAAAAGAAAATTATTAGATTTCAATGCCTTTGAGGTACATTTAATGGTTTAAAGCTGGACATGAGAGTTACCAAATGACGACCGACCTTGAGAAAGAGTCGAAAAATCAAGGAACTGTCCGATATGGTAGAGATCCATTGCATCCTCAATGGGATTTGGCGATCCACGGGATCGGTTCGGTAAGGTCAGGTAATCAGCCGCAGCTGGTGAACAGGGATTACTTGGTAGAATGAATGTCAAATCCACAATGTCGAGATAAATTGCGTTTAGTAAGACCCTTGCATAGCGCTTCGGAATGATTTCCTCGTCTAGCACAATCTGTGACATGGAATCGCGAACACGACCCCCGACCTCCTCCCGAGAACCTGCTCTTCGGAAGAAAAGACTTCGGAAAAACGGCGATCGTGCCGCCAGGATCGCCCAGTGACACCGGATTTCGCTGAAAGGTATGCCTTCAGTAGAAGTGTCGAGGCGTGATGTGCTGCCGTCGCGACGTATTGTCTGTCGCTTGGCTGACGATGGCTGTGTCAGAACCGGGTCAGAAGAGAAAACAAGAACCGCGTCCGAATACGCTCCTGTGTCTAGTAATGTTCTCAGATCCTGATCGATACTATTTGGAGCACCAAACTCGGATGCAAGGCTGCTCAGAAGTTTTTTGAGGCAATGCAGACGAGATGGTTCCAGTCCAAAGTCACCAGTGTACAGAAACCTCAGCAGAGCTGAAAACAAGTTAACATCAACTCCATGTGTTTGGATAACAACTGGGACCTGCGCTCCATAATTTGGATAGTTCGAAAGCAGTTCTCGAAACAGGGCACACCGAATGCACAGTATCGCTCGATGTGCTGGAAAAATAGCTCCATCATAGATCAAATCTATATCAGTGCAATACTTATTCTCGTAAAGTGCTGCAAGATCTTCAAGGATTGTGCTTGAGCTTGGCCTGGCAACATTTGCCAGAAACGTCAGGTCTTTGAGCGCCATGAGCGCATCGTACTCGTCGCAGAGTGAATGCAGCTCGCGAGTTGTCCATGTCGATGTTAGCTCACGTAATGCTTTCCCGTAGTCGTAGTTGCGACTGTGCCGTCGGTTGCGACTGAGTTTCTTGCGTAGCGTCGCAAACTTGGATGCCTTTTTCTTCTTCTCACGCAACACCACCGTGTCATAGTCGCTGAACAGCGTTGATGCTCTTGATGACCCGATGGTCATCTGGTTGCCCCCTGGGAGGCGGTGGTCTTGGTACGATGCATTTGCTCCCATCTTGCAAGGATACCAAGTTGCCAGAGGTTAGTTTACGACTCTATGGCATCATAGTCCTACAACAATACATGTGGAAGTAAAGAGAATAATCCACTCATTACATCTTGCATCAATCAAATCTGTCATTTCGACGCCTAGTTATATCGTTGAAGCACATTTCAACAGCAATTCAACAACTGGACATCGTTCCTCATTCTACGAATAACATATCAAAGATACTCCTTGTCAGTATTTAAGCTGAAAATTCATATTCAGCTGCTTTGTGGATGACACAAATATCAATCTACTACAACAAAATACAATACTATAGTATACATGCAATACATATTCTAAAACTTATAACACATATAACTTCTAATGTGTTTTTACTTGTATGTTGTATACGACATATATGCAATCAGATAATACACCCTACATTTGATATTGTTTACCTTCCAAAGTTCGTTAGCGCACACATGACCGACCGACCGACCATATGACAGAACAATGATGACTCTGATGAGCAATTGCGAGTGAAGGGTCTTTAAACAATGACAGCCTGAGTGGAAGAGGTGCAAACCCACACTCATACATTACAGGAAGAGCATTCTATCCATTCAACCAACATGCATCACCAAACACACATAATATATGTATTATATTTGTATGTATGAAGGTCAGTATATACATATATATATATATGTGTGAAGTGATTGATACATATATATACATGTGTGTATGAAGGTCAGTAAATTAACAGGCTGAACATCCGTTTTCTGAATAGCTTCAGGCATGAACCATGTTGAAACTAGACTGTCACTTATCACCAACTAATGCTTATTTCATTAATACAGTTTGTACAACACTGCATGCGACTAGAGTGGCTAAGCAGCCAGTTGTGTATTGCCTTGAGACCTTTCCACAAAACTTCCTATTGGATCAAACCCTCACCACATGACTCCCACCCGCTTAAAGATCTGACAATAACCTGCAGAAGATAAGGCTAGCCTTGCTGCAATAAAATCAATCATATATGACAATTCATCCGGTTCACAGACAAACTAATTATTCATAATAAACTCCCTGAATATCTCTGTGTTTCTATGTATTTTTTCATACTTTCCACTTAGCCCAGCTGATGGCAACACTTATTTAAGCCCAGTGAACAGCATGCACGTATATCCTGTGATCCTGTCAAACTCTTGACTGCAGAGTTTAATCTCATCGATTATGTTCAAGCAAAACCAGGCAAAACCAAAAGACAAAAGAATCCAGGAAACTAAATTTAAAAAAAACTGAGCTGAGCTTTAGAAGGAAGAGACACACTGCAATTGCTTCAGTTGCTACTGGTTTACAAGCAAAATAAACAGGAAAATGTCTTAAACTATCAGCAAACGTTGCATATAATTCTGTTGAACATAAACACTTGTGAGAAATGAACTAGATTTTGGTGACGTTTAGAATTGGCTGATATGTTAGAGATCAGGTGTGGTCAAATAAAAGAATACTCATCTGGTTAGTACTTGGATAAGCACAGTATAATACATAATATTATGTCCATGAATTACTACAGCACCTTAGTTTGTTGGATGCTTGCTACAACGTAAACTATAGCCAAATGTGAACAATTTCCAACACAGCATTTTAAATTAATATAACCTAAGACAATTAAGCCTTAAAGTGGTTCAGAAGACTAAACCCTGATATCACATTTGTCCAATCTTCATCTTGAAGTTGTTGGGTGACTCCACCAAAACCCTGCTGCTGAAAAATCTATGCTTGATGGTGCCTTCTGACTTCTTGAGGATCTTTTATGTGTCCTTATAATCTGCTTCTGTCCAGCTGGCAAAATCTTGAGAATGGTGCTGCATGTCACAATTAGATCTCCTCTGCATCTTATTTCACCCAGTGTTGTTAATCCACGATTCGCCAATCTTTCATCGTATGTCAATGTTCAAAATCCTCTGATCATCTTCGCTGCTCTCCATTGCACTTTCTCTAGCTTCTCCAAAGTGTCTTTTTCATAATCGGGCTCCATATCTGAACACAGCAGTCCAAGTGAGATCTGACCAAAGTTTTATACAGGTTCCAGATGACGTCCTTGTCTCTGCTGAAAATTGTTTTTCTGATAAATCTTACAGCTATGTAGTTCATATGCATGCAGACTGTAGAGGAATCTGAGTTTCTGTAGCCAATCTATTTAGAAATATTATTCAACCATTTGCATGTTTACTTGCTTAAATATCATCAGTGATGGTGAGTGCAAATAAACAACCTCTGTTTTTCAGTCATATGTCAAGATAAGCACTCCCCTCACATTTAGTCCCAAGTATTTAACACATCGACCTCTAGAGATACGTTAACATGACCCTCATAGTGTTTGTTCAGATACCAAGTAAAGCTGTCAAAGTGTTCACTTTCTTATAAATTGTCCATGTAGCAGTCTCGGTCTTCTCTGTTTCTCTCTGCTTGAAACCCTTCTCTCACTTGATTTGAGAAATTACCATTCTTTCCACCAAGGCCAAACCATCTTTGTCTTGATCCAGTATGGCTTTTTGGATGTCCATCAACTATCTAATCTCTACATTTATAATTTTAAGTAGCCTTGAAATTCCTTCAATTTTTTTCAGCCAACTCATTCAGAAATATCATTCAACCATTTCTGATTACTCTTGCTCACATTGTCCAGCATTTTGGTTCGTATATTTAAAAAAAAACGGATTGTAAATACATTTATGTATTATTTTCTTGGTTACAGTTAGTACTTAGAAAGCATTGGTAACATTCTAGTAAATTATCCATAAATGACCCTCGTAATTCATAGCGAACGTAACACCGATAAGCTTCACACACTAAATTTGGAGCTAGCATCTGAACTTACCCATGAGGATGATCAACCAGTATGTTCCCAATCACATAGTATCATCACTGAAATGTAGAGAAGAACTCAGCAACTGCTAAGCCGGATCTTGAGCTAAACCATCCGCAGGCAATTAGAGGCAGCCATTTTGGCTGTTATTATTATTAAGACTAATTGAGGATGGGGAGAAGCTTTACTTCCCTCCTTTCAACTCAACATATCTGGTTACCACTCTTCTTCTCAAATACACAAACATATTATGATTGTCTGTCACTTATGACATATCCACATGCCGAAGAGGACTTATAAGTGACCTTGTGCTGTGAAATTCATTCATTCATTCATTCATTACAGAGATTTATATAGCCCCCTTCAAGGCTACTACTCAGGAGTGCTTCCAACCCCAGCACGGCTAAAAAGAATTGACAGCACAAGGTCACTTATGAGTCCTCTTTGGCATATGGATTGCTGTCCTTCCTACGTCTGCTGCCTTCTGCTGCCTAAGAATGAGGTTAGATTTTAAGTGTTTAACTTTAATTTTATAGAGTCCCTATGTGCATTTATGAGCCTTGCACTGTGCAGAACTTCCATAAAGAGTTGTAATGTAGAATGTTATCCATAATCTCTGATGCAGTCAATACTAATGATACAAATGACTAGGCTGAACAGTTGTATATGATTTTATACAAGTATGTGTGTTGACCAGGTTTTATCATCTTGTATGTTTCTGTGATTTACTTTTAGAATATAGTTGTATTTTATAAAATGTAGCTGTACTCAGTTTTTAATAGGAGCACATGGACAACTGCTAATAGGGTCATGGTGCCTTCCCCACACAACCATTGGTGGAAGGAAGAGGAAAGCAAGCTGCTTCCCATTTGGACCTCACTGCCCCTTGCTAGGGATACATTCAACTACGATGTGAAGTGCACTTGCACAAGTACCTGCTATCTCTGCAATTGCATGAAGGCCAAACTGAGAACACACATGTCTTTGCAAGTGCACATGTGCAAAGTAGCAAGATAAAAACAACAAGAAATACTTATATACACATAATTGCATTCGATTTCTATTAAAACTGGTTTCCGGCAATCTTCTTTTGACTCTTCATCTATTTCAGCAGCGATGGTGCAAATAACGGCACGATCAACAGCGATTATGCCACTAATATGGTACAGTGGCCGATCGGTTAGAGCGGTCAGCCTGTGGCGTTCAGTGTGTGCTGAGCGTGTGGGTTTGAGCCTCGTCTGGGGCGTCACTGTGTAGGGACCTTGAGCAAGTCCTTTGCGCACCATTGCTCTGCAGTACAACTGCAATTGCGTCATCAAGGCGTGTGTGTGCACTTCTGAGCAAAAAATGTTGGAAAAAGGGCAGTATCAAATTTCGGTAATAATAATAATAGCACCATTGCTGCTTAAATGCATAATAAGCATGCTAGTTTCACTTGCAAATTCTCATTCTGAATCCATACATACCACATATGTTTAAATCGGATCAATTCATCAAAAGCTATAGCAGTTTACATATTTCGCATAGGCCGGTGGGGCTTTTGCTCCACATGCCTCATTTTTTTATGTGATTACTTTCCCCTCATACAAAATTTATCCATAGGCCCTTACCTACATAATGATACTGAAAAACTAACTTTTACGTCAATATGCAATGACTGGAACAAAATACATAAGCATGGTTCCTCTATTTCTGTGGAGACGTGTTAATAATGACACCATCGAAGCTCCTATGGCAATAAGCCATAGATGCTCGTAACACTTGCAAATACTGATTCTGAATCCATACATACAACATAAGTTCAAATCAGACCAACTCATCAAAGGTTATAGCAGTCTACATATTTCGCATTAGCTGGTTGGGGATTACAAGACCCCATGCTCCATTTTTTTATGTGTCAAATGCTTTCTCTCGGATGAAATTGATCTCTAGACCCTTATCTTCAAATTGGTACCTAAAAATAAACTTTTACATCAACCAAAATGCACATGCATGGAACTCCATGGACATGGAAAGCTGACATCCGGGGCATTGAAGGTATAGCATACAATAACTTCAAACTAAATATACCATTCAACAGGAAGCCAGTGAAGTTCATGAGAGTCATCCAGAGCATTTGATGAAGAACATTAGCAATGAAGATAACATACCATAAAAGCACTTCATTTGCATAGAACCAATCAGAATGCAAGCAACTGTTTTAGCCATGGCATCAGTGACTGACTGATCTGATGAAATGCCATGAAATGATGCAAACAAGACATAATAATTTAAGATTTGAGTCAAGTGGTAGAGCGACTATCAGTGGCAACAGCAAAAGTATAATTTTGTCTAATAATAATTGGATGTTGGTATGTGCAATGTCAACAGATGAATGTGAAGAGAAAGACTGTATGTGCTGATATGCTGTAAAAAAAGTCATTAAACCAGAATTAATTCTGAAGAGAGGAGAAACAGATTGAGTTCAGTCTTTACCAGAATGATCAGTGGCAAAAATGACGACAGAGTTGAATATATATTGCTGAATATTGTACGCAATTTGACAAATCAATAATAGCAAAATACAGATTCAAACAAGAACAGGCCTCACTTTGACTCAAATTTCCACACGTCCTACGTTCAATCTCGGAAGTCTGCTCGCTAAAAGAATGCTTTCGGTCGGTGATTTGGGATAGACTTGATTTTGGTTATATTTATTCATAAATTCATTACCATGATTTTTATAGCACTCCTCAGGAACTTC
Organism: Bimastos eiseni; assembly: GCA_959347315.1. Lineage (NCBI taxonomy): Eukaryota > Metazoa > Annelida > Clitellata > Crassiclitellata > Lumbricidae > Bimastos > Bimastos eiseni. The sequence goes on along the minus strand of OY365818.1, from coordinate 19,914,346 downwards.
TCCTACTCCAGCATGGCTGAAAAGTTGTTTCAAGGTGGGTATAAAAAGAGTCAGTTATAACGGGGGATAAGTGGAATACCAGCGGAAGTATGGTCCAGAGCAAACGATTAAGAAGACACGATTGTGTTAAGTAGTTGTGTGGGCTCAGTAGAGCGGAGAGAGCGACGACCTGCTGTACTCACATTAAGTAACAGGGGCTGCAAAGATAGGTAGGGCAAGACCTAACAAGGACTGCTAGACGAAAGCGATGATATGTTACAAGATTCTAACCTACACTCCATCATCTGTGGTTTACGGCACAGATGCAGAGGCATTTCTAGGCAATCGACTTGAAGGACAATGCATTATATATAAACTATCGGACTACTAAGCTTGGGTTCCGGTGTTAGGGCCACCAAATATATGCCAAGAAATCTGCGATTACATAATAAGCTTTATAAAATAATGACCTCCATTATATATAATCTATGCATATTTGACTTAATCAACTGACATCACCCGATAATTCTTAAACCGCGCCATCAACCAACTCACCCGGATACTAATTGTTTGCCCCATTGTTTAGGGCTTTTGGATAGGTATTAATTTCAGACAACACTGCCGCTGCAAATTCATGGCTATATCGGCATGCAACGTACAAGCTAGGCGATGGCGTCTCTAGATGCCTTATAAATAGTCACTCCCATAACAGTTACAGCTGTCACAATCACCCTGCCCTACCCTTGCGTAGTGCTTCCATCAAGACATGAATTGCAGTGAGACAATTGTAAGGCCAAAAGCAACATAAAATAACAGAATAAGGTACAAAAACAATTGAGTTAACCTTTCTTGTCGACTTGAAATTATCACCGCGATAATTAGCAATTAACTCCGTAATTTTCACATTCATCTGCTCGACCATTTTGGTAAACAAATGGCCGCCCAACTTCCGTATAAATTTTAAATCAAAATAAATAAGTATGGTAGCCGACGATACTGTTCGGCCGATAAACTAAAACATTCTTCGTTTCTGCTCAAGATTTTGTACGTTTAGCATAAACAAACATGAGGCTATGCTGTCCAACATGCGGGTAGCGAGATGATTTTAGGCGACCCACCCGAGCTTGATAAAGTTGAGCAATTTGTGTAAGAACAAACTAAAAGACATAGTCACGGTGCTGCTTGCTAAGCTATTTCGTTCCTAACTTAAGTTACTTAACTTATCTATTTCACAATATGAGCAGAAATTCAGATCCTACGACGATTTGAACTTGTAAGCTTTAAAATTTTAATGAAGTTCACAGTTTTCAATAAAAATTTATTGAAAACTGTGGACTCCATTAAAATAGATTTTTTATTGACAGCGGGTGCTGCCATCTATTTATCATTCCAACATGATTTTATCGATGGAACAGAGACTCTAAACATGATATTTAGCTCTTTATAAACTAAGTTAAAGATCACAGTAAAGGTGCCATGCCGCAGTTTGATGCTCCATCTTATGCTCTATTTTCTGACTGGCTCTAGGCACAACGCCGCACAAGACGAAGCTCGAGGCACCTGTATTCTTGATCTTGAGGGACCAGTCAATAAAGGTCCAAAAAAATCCGACGTGTGTTTGTTTGTTGCTACTATTTCATGGCAGCTTTAACGTAAGGGAATCATTCCTACAAAGTACAGTAATAAAAATGTTTCTTGTGAAGAAGTGCATTTGATGGCTGAATACTTTGCAACATTATGACAATGCTTCAACAAACCTGAGTTGTATGGTCTCGAGACAGTGTCTCGGTCTCGAGACAGTTTTTTAGTGTCTCGGAAGCCTGCTGTCTCGGTCTCGAGGTAGTGTCTCAAATTTTTAGAAACTGTCTTGAAGTGAATGTCTTATTTTGTCTCGAATAAGCGGTCTCAAGAAGTTTCGCGTTAACCGTCTTAAAATCTTGCGCGGCAATATAAAAACAGTTCTCAGGAATTTGTACCATATACATCATAAGTTTCAAATTGAAATTACAAGTAAACATTATTCCCGAAAACTGATACATTAGCATTTTACAGCATTTTATATAAGATAACTTGTCTTTTACTGTCTTGAACCTAGTGTCTCGGTCTTGGTATCTAACTGTCTCGGTCTCGGCATGAGCATGCCTAAGTGCAGTCAGTAATGAACTGATTGATTCGTTAACGATATCAGCTACAGGATGAAACACTTGAGCAGTTGGATAAAGTGGTACTGGTTATGATCGCATAACATGTCCGAAGAACATATTATGTGATCAGATGGAATGGAAAGGAAATGATGCTGGTGTGTGGAAAAGGAAGGAAGAAAAGAGGGTGTCCAAAAAAAAAAAAGATGGATGAGATACACGACAAATCAGGAATGAACTTGGAAGAATTAAGGGACGTGACTTCGGAAAGAAAGAAACGGAGAAGGTTGAGAGCTCAACAAACTGACAACACAAGGTGACTGGAGAACCCAGGTCACATGCTGCACCGGTTCCTTCCTCAAATAAAGACAACCTCATACTCCCTACACCCACGTAACCGTTTCATTCTACAGCTGACAATTTGGCGCAAAATTCTTTTTAACGAGAATGTATTGTACACCAGAGTGCAGAATATGAAGTTGGTTCAATACAGAATATTATTGCTTGCCTAGAACCTCCAACACGCATCTGGTGAAATGATCATATCTTGGCATTTGACCAATAACGTACACAGACAAGACAAGACAACTGGCTAGTGGACAGACCAGAACAGGTTTAAACAGTATTCAAGCTGTGACATAATGAAGGCAAGGACAGAGCAGCAGCAGCGCTGGCCATTAATGAATGCACAACATACAGTTGTAATTCAGATTTACATGAAAAAATTAACTCTGACAATTTATTTAGGAAACAATAACTTCCTTTTTTGGTTTGTACTGTTGAGACATACATATTACAGAATCTGGTTTTTTCATTCACAAATTAAATTATCTTTTATTGTTGAACACAGATCATTGTAAGAAATATTTCTGCACACATGATCACTAAGAAAGTATTTGCAGTACTTGTCTTACAAGGGTTATTTCAATTTTCAGTTCACGTCTCAAATAGATAGACATGAAAAATCTTGCTTGTTGCAAACATTGGCTATATTGAACTGGTGAAGATGTCTGTTCAGGTAACTTATATATATAATATAATAATTTCTAAAGATGATAATCCATTTTAAATCTGATTTCTACAACTGTTATAAAACCAAATTAACATCCCTAGTTTCCTGAGCTTCCTTATTTCTAACTTGCTGCATATGGCTATGCTGCAATTTCGAGTCAATTGTTCTTCTCAAGGAACTTTAGCCTCAGCTTCCGTATTTCGTCTGAGCTAGGAGTCTGAATGACTGGAACGGATGGAGAAGATGACAAACTGGCACCTGAAAAATCGATTAAAAATATTTACAATCCAATGTAACGTAATCCAGAACATGACCACAATTCTTTAATTAAAAGATATTTCCCGTCAATGGTTGCATACACCTCTGTTTAAGAATATCGTTAATGTGTGACAGACAGAATAATGAAATTTACATTCCAGACTTCAATACTTGAATCAGACACACAGTCAGTTGCTAAGGGAAGGGAGGGGGACAGACAGAGGTGGAAGTTAAGCAACTGATGGATTCAGTTTATATTATTAATTCTGCTACAAGTTGGTAAATAGCTTTATAGTGCATTAAGACTGAACTGCACCACTTATAATTACATTTTCATACTTACATTTTGTGTGAGGCATTATTGCAATTATGCAATATAAATCATTCAACAAATTTTTCGTAACTTGCCAAATACTACCTATCCATGGTGAAACCTTACATATCGGATTATGAAATAAAATTTTGCTGATCAGATCTCCAGTTCTTAGGATTTAAGCAGTTATCACATTCACTTGCTCAAAAGGCCAAGGATCAAAAGAGACTATATAAAATAGAGACATAGACTATAAAAAGTAGTGACATAGACTATATAAAATAGAGACATAGACTATAAAAAGTAGTGACATAGACTATATAAAATAGAGACATAGACTATAAAAAGTAGTGACATAGACTATATAAAGTAGAGACATAGACTATTTATCATAAAAACCAAAATAGAGAAGATCTCTCAATACAATTATTTGCAGAATTGCACGATGACCAATATTTTGAGAATATTTTATACACATCAGTGACCAGAAGGGACTTATAGGCATTATTTTGCTGATATCCCCAATAGTTGGCATGCTTATTATCATATTCCAGATTCAATCAAATCAATCGGCAATGTTAAATGTTATTTGGTTCTAATATAAGCTCTCCTTGTTACTTAATGGTCGCAGCAATAATAAAACAAAACCTGTTCTTATTAGATTTAATTGAAATGAGAGAGTTTATGCACAGAACCATTTAAAATAAATAGATGGAAAGATTACTGTTACAGGTTTTTGAATAATATTTACATTTAACCACGTGGCTTAAGAAAAAAGACAGTTCACCGGTTTTTATGTGGTTTGCAACTCAAAATTTTAAATGATAAACATTACCACAAGAGGTAGCCAAAAAAAGGCAACTATTTTGATACTAAGGAAAAAATTAATTGCCTTTGGTCAAAAACATTACTTTCTTTTGTATTCATATGGGTAGTTCATTGATTCGATTAATTGGTCTAAGACAAAATTAAGCGAAACCGATTTCCGGATAAAGATTCGGTTCAACCCCAGTGATTAGCTTACCTCATTGAGCAGACACATAACATCTTTTTAGGAAGATTTATATAGCATCCATTCAAGACTGTCTACTCAGGAGTGAAAACTGTATGGCATTTTCAGCACGGATGACCATACCTTCATGAATTTGTCTGCTTTCTTCTTCAGCTCGCTTCAGGTCTTTCTCAAAACAATTGTCTTTGGCAGTAGATTTTGAATTTGTTGTCCTTGGTGGGGCAAGTTTTTCGGGAGGAATATGAGCGAGACGTTGCTCAGATTCACAGTCAGGTAGAGCCCCATTAACAACAAACACAGAATAACCTGCCAAGAAGTAAACAAATAAGAAAAATGTAAAACAAATATTATCAGTCAAAATAGATAATAAATTTCAGAAAAATTAAATAGCAGACTGAATGAAGTGCACTTCAACTCAATTTAACAAATGTGGTTTTCAGTAAGCTTTGTGGACCCAAATGACATCTTAATTTATTAAAACCAGAAGCACAACTAATCTACACACACTTTCAAGGTGATTTCATGAGTTTCAAGTTGCACAAAATGCCCCGTGCAATAACAATATGGTGCCCATTGGTGCAGCAATTTAGTGATAATGTGAATATTGAGTCTTGCATATGTCACCGACGACATCAGTCATTGTTCAATTTGCACATTATTTTGACAGATTATTTTGTCTAAATGCACAATTTGCTCCTGAAGGAACATACTGGAGTTAATAACTGCAAAGTTAGAGTACTGGACTTATTCTGCATTTCAGCAGTTGATTGTGTGTTGGATCATATTTTCTTTGCATGTCATCTTGACCTGCGCAACTCTTTGAGACTGGATGGGCTCCTGATGTATGGTTAAGTCAGTGTATGACATCTGCAGCCAGTGGAGGAGCAGTATCTGGAATGATCTCAAACATTAGTCACTGGTTGTGTTTCGATCCACCCACCACCAAAAGATGAATGCCTGTGTTATGTGTGCACTGTGGTTCAAGAGAGAGAGAGAGAGAGAGCCAGGTGTCACTATTTACCAGTGAAAGACTGCTGGGTGCAGGTACATGTGCTGCAAATGCTACTATCCATCGTTGCTCCCAACTATCGATGCAGTTTGTAAGAGACTCTAAATGTGCCAATCTGGATGGGAATTCGTTGGTTGTTTTCTTTACATTGTTTCATAAACTTCTGACATATCAGTTCTAAACCTCATATACACTGCACAGAGGCGCAATAGTAAGCATTCGGATACTTACATAAAAAAATGGCCAAAATTTGGAAAATTGAACTTTCTAAAATTGTGCATTGTTTTCCATATAAAAAAATCTAACTCAACAAAGCAAATGCCAATGTATAACTTCAAGACGGACCTTCGTGCTGTAGGGTTGTGAGGAGAAGTGAGAGGTATGTGTTGCTGACGATCTCCGGTCCTGAATTCATCGAATTGAGGTTAAACCAACTATGAGCTATTTTTCGTATGGTAAACCAATGCTCTTTAAAATTGCAAATAAATGCTTTCATCGAACTACAACAAAAACACATCTCTACATATTGACTGCTGAATACTATTTCAAAAACTATATAGACAAAAACTAAAAAGGCTAATGAGACAAATAAAACTGTCATGACAACTTTCTAAATCCAAATAATGATTTTTAAACTAGTGGTCCTGAAAATAAATGCTTACATCGAACTACAGCAAGAATACAGTATTGACTTCTGAATAGAATATCAGAAACTAAAAAGGTTAATGAGACTTAAAAGTTAAATTGTGATGAAAACTTTCTCAATCAAATTGATAATTTTTTCATTATGCCATGTTGATACTCAGACTAAAACGATGCACATCAAACTGAGAAAAGCAGTCACAAGTACAATGACATATACTGCACATCAAGAATTTAAGAATTAGCCATCATAGCAAGACTGGCACCTGCTAACATATGGATACCTAATTGCTCCTCACCAGGTGACTGAACAACCACATCTGAGATTCAAATTTATGTGCAACTTCGTGCAAGATAACATTATTAGTTAAAATTAACTGACATAATAATAATAATACCTTGGGTCCAATTGGGCTCGTCTGCTTACTGGTTCAGAGCTGGTAAAAGGCACAAGTTCGAGATTCCAGACCTCAACAGCTTTTTGTAAAACTTGAATAGAAAAGAAACCGCTGTCATCATAGTTGCACGAAGGTTCCTGCACAGAAATACAACACAGAAATAAAAAATGTGTGAATTGGCTGTTATCCAACATGTCTAATTAAATGTAATGTAAAAACCAAAGATTACAGAATACCAAAAGCAGTCAGCTATTCATATTAGGGTGATTTACAGACAACTTTTAATGGGAGTAAAATAACCAATAGTATTTGAAAACTAACCATTACTTGTGCCACAACAAGGGCACACTACAGAAAATATAAACTTCACAAGCTAGGGTCCAAATATAAGGTATCAATACTCAAACCAAGATAAAACTAAAATGATCTTAAATGCTATATTATATTAGATAAGGCACTCTTAGAGCTGTACCGATATCACTTTTGCCGATACCGATTACTGCTGAATGCCGATTATTCATTGCCGACACCCGATTATTTTGCCGATTATTTAATTGTGCTTCCCAAGATGTCTGGTTCCAAAAGATAGACCTACTGCTACTACCTATTGTTGTAATACAAGCAAACACTTGCTCCATAGGAGATGCATGCATGTAGTTGGGGACTAATCCTAGGCATGCAATACAGATTAGACACACCGCCCGCCGTCGAACTGTGCCCAGGGTAATTAAAGGCCAAGGAACAGCTAGCCAATTCACAACCACCCATCTAGTCTCACGCAACTGAAATGTTTCGGGGAGATCTGATTGGCTAGCATGTATTCATTAGGCATGCCTCCACGATGTATATTCATCGGTTTCTCTGTTGAATTGGCCAGCTGTTCCTTGGCTTGAATTGGCCAGCCATTCTATGGCCTTTAGGCAGACACTATGACTCACTCTGCACAACACCTGTGTTGACACGTTCTCATGGTCTATACTAGCACACTGGGTGGTCTCACCACTGGTCTGAAGAAGCAATTGGCTCGACGACACGATATGCGAACGAAATGAAATGCCGTCCTTCCCAGACCCAGTGATGCTGCTGCCGTCATTTTGGTTTATAGACTGAAAATAATATAATAAAACTTAAAAAATAATTTTTAATATCGGCGCCGATTATCTTGCTGATATCTGATACTGCCGATATCTCTATAATCGGCCCGCCGATTAATCGGTACAGCTCTAGGCACTCTTATCTGAAAGAGTAATTTGTGATAGAAAGAATATAGTCCACCAGAAGTTGAAAAAGCATCAGATGTAATTATAAACTGGTGCCTTTGAGATTCATATCAACTACTTAGTTAGTCGCCAGGTGGCCAAGATGGTCGCAAAAATTTTTTACGCGTATTCACAAATTGTTTTTTCTTACTTTTTGTCGAGTTTTGTGCTTCTTTTATATCTCGGATTATGGATTTATTTCACCACTAACTGGATCCCTGTTCATCAATCGGTAAATGAAACAGTTTTTCTAACGGCGGAGTACGAGAATTTAAATTTTAGAAACCGTTTTTATCTTCTGCAGTCGTTAGACGGTCGTAGCACAGCGAGTTGACATTGACCTCTTAACGACTTTACTCTATCAACAGCCGTTACCAGTCTGGCAATTTCACCTCTACTCGTCGTACTCTGATATGAATGTGCAGTGTCATCGAATGTCGCAAAGTTGCCCCATGCAAGTGTTAACTGTACCAATAAGCCCCGCGCTGCGTCACATTACAGGGGCTTTGTTATGGGTATGTACGGGCCGGCCCTTTGGTCTCCAGCGCCGTCGTTCTCTATCATGCATAGCTGTTGCACTGCTTCTGTTACTATCGGGTGACAATGAAAGCAACCCTGGGCCACTCTCCCGCAAAGTCCAGTTCAATAAGCCTATATTGAAACCATCGCCTATAAACTTTGGCAGCTTCAACATCCGTTCAGCCATCCATCGCTCAGCCATCATACATGACCTCATCAGAGACGAGAGGCTGGACATACTGGCACTATGCGAAACGTGGATCTGTGCTGACACTCTTGATTGTATCAAGCTCCTGAAGACTTCTCTATTCTCCATGTTCATTGAAATGGATCCTCTGGTCGCTCAGTGTCTGGCAGGGGTCTCACTCTGATCTACAGGTCCACGTTAGAGGTCAGCGTACATCCTCAATCCTCAAGGCTCTGCACTTCCTCGTGTGAACTTCAACTAGTTCGATTGGGCAGATCGTCTTCATTGGTAAATATTGGAAACATCTACCGCCCACCGGGTACAATAGGAGATTTCTACAACGACCTTGCCAACCTAATTTCATCCATTTGTGTTGAGGCTGGTGAAAGACTTTTGCTCTGTGGAGATCTTAATTGCCCTGGATCTGGAAGTCGAATGAATAGCATACTGGCCGATACCTTCGATACCTACAGTCTCTGCCAGTATGTTGAAATCCCTACCCGAGGAGATAACATCTTAGACGTTCTAGCAGCCGATGATCGAACAACAGTCTATGGCACGCACATGAACGATGCTGGTCTTATATCGGATCACAAAATAGTACTTTGTAAAATAATGACTTCCATTCATTGCTAACCAGTGCGTCATGTATTCCAAAACATCAAAGCAATAGACCCTTTAATACTCAGTGACTTGTTAATTGACTCAGACCTATTCACAGCTCCTGCAAGCAGTGCAAACGATTTTGCAGAACAAATGAAAACAACAGTGTCACTGATATTGCACAAACTTGCTCCGATTCAGACTTGCTACAGGCGACCATCTAAACCTATTACTAGATGGCTCTCATCTGAAGCATCCCGTGCGAAGAAGGAACGTCGTCGACTTGAAAGAAAGTGGAAACATTCTGGACTTTATGAGGATAGACAGTGTTATCATCGTCACTGCCGTGTAACAAATAAACTCATAAACGATTCACGAAGCTCGTATTTCTGCAGCCAACTTGAAAGTGCTGAGAATCCTCGGGACCGATGGCGCATCGCTCAGCGTCTTCTACACTCAAAGGATAGAAACAACTGCCAACGCTCAGACACAGAAAATCAGACTCTGTGTGCAAATTTTGGTGCATTTTTTGTTAACAAAATTATTGATCTTAAATGTAAAATTGCTAGATGTGCTGCTAATTCAGTGTGGAGTGACCTGCTGCTTGACTCCGAATTCTCCGGCCCTGCCTTCGATGACATACCGCCAGTCACATTCTTTGAAGTCTTTAATCTTCTCAATAGCATGGTTCCTAAATCATCAGCATTGGACTTCATACCTACATCACTCATTGTCTCTTGTTCTGATGTATTCTCTCACCTCATTGCACACTTGGCCAACCTATCTTTTGCTGAGGGGTGCTTTCCTTCATGCTTCAAATCTGCTTTAGTCATACCTTTAATTAAAAAGCCTGACCTTGACACTAGCAATTTGTCTAACTTCAGACCTATCTCCAACCTCAATAACATTTCCAAGATCCTTGAAAGTCTTTTTCTTATGCGTATCAAGAGACACATTACTTCCTTTCCCAACTTCAGTCCCTACCCGTCAGCTCATCGCGAAGGTTACTCCACGGAAATTGCTCTTGTATCTACACTGGATTACATCTTCTCATCTATTGACAATGGTAAAGCCTGCCTCTCTGTGTGTCTTGACCTTAGTGCAGCCTTTGACACTGTAGACTACCAGTTACTCCTTGCAAGACTTGCAAAAAGCTTTGGTGTCTCTGGGACTACCTTACACTGATTAGCTTCATACCTGGTTGACTAGCTTCATACCTGGTTGACTAGCTTCATACCTGGTTGACTAGCTTCATACCTGGTTGACTAGCTTCATACCTGGTTGACTAGCTTCATACCTGGTTGACTAGCTTCATACCTGGTTGACTAGCTTCATACCTGGTTGACCGCAATCAGCAGGTGGGCATTGGATCTGCTCTGTCGGAGCCCACCCTTTGCACTGCTGGAGTGCCACAAGGATCTGTCCTTGGCCCTTTATTATTTACAGTCTTTACTTCCCAAATCAGTCGTATGGCTAAACACTTTGGAATTCAATTACAACAGTATGCAGATGATACTCAGCTCCATATTGCTCTGTCACACACTGATCAGTCTGGTAAACTAAAACTGGAAGAATGCCTCTCATCCACATATGCATGGTTCTGTTTCAATGGTTTGGCCATAAATCCAGACAAGTCTGAAGCAATTGTATTTGTATTTGGCAATCAGCAGCTGGGCATTGGATCTGCTTGGTCGGAGCCCACACTTTGCACTGCTGGAGTGCCACAAGGATCTGTCCTCGGCCCTTTATTATTTACAGTCTTTACTTCCCCAATCAGTCGTATGGCTAAACACTTTGGAATTCAATTACAACAGTATGCAGATGATACTCAGCTCCATATTGCTCTGTCACACACTGATCAGTCTGGTAAACTAAAACTGGAAGAATGCCTCTCATCCACATATGCATGGTTCTGTTTCAATGGTTTGGCCATAAATCCAGACAAGTCTGAAGCAATTGTATTTGGCTCATGTCAACGCCTGCGTTCTTTCCCTATGCTCTCTAGCATTGAACTGACGGGCACTGCTGTGCTGCTTTCAGACTCTGTCAAAACACTTGGGGTTACCCTCAACAGCAAGCTCACATTTCGACCTCACATAACAAGCCTTTGTAAATCTTGTTTCTACCACATCAAGGCAATACGTCACATAAGGTCGGCTCTAGCTCAAAATATGTCTGAAACTATAGCCTGCTCACTTGTCTCCTCTCGCCTCGATTATACTAATTCACTTTTTGTCGGTCTCTCAGACCTTGAACTCAAAAGGCTTCAACGTATCCAAAATACGTTAGCTCGAGTAGTGCTCTGTGTCCCACTACGAACATGCTCCTCTGCCCTACTCCACCAGCTGCATTGGCTCCCTGTTGAATTCAGAATCAAATTTAAGTTAGCTTGTTTGACCTACAAAGCCATCATCACCAGTACACCTACCTATATTCATGCTCTACTATCTCCTTACATTCCTCCTCGTTGCTTATGATCATCTAGTACACGTCTTTTAGTTGAACCACAATGCAGAACAGTTATGGGCTCTCGTGCATTTCATGTCTCTGCTCATAGGGAATTGAATCTACTGCCACTCCACCTTCATAGCTCAAATTCACTTCCTTCCTTCAAAAAGTGACTCAAAAGTCACTATTTCTCTTTGGCTTTCAAGGAATTGGAAATCTAATTGCATCTTCTCCTGGCAAGTGACTATCCGCACAACAGATTCACATTTAGGTGTGACCTTGTGCGCGTTAAAAATTTAATAATAATAATAATAATAATATAATAATAATAATACTTAAATAGACCATGTAAATGTCAATTTCTGAAGATGAAACAAATCTGGGATCCACGTTTTAACTAAGTCATATCAGAAACAATGCATGATGAAGTGTGTGTTTTATAGAGGGTCCACTGTATCAATATCATCACACAGAAAGGTCATCATTATAATTTAAGACATAATTTACTATTGCTACTGACCTTTGCCACAGCGGATGGAAAATTATATTTTCTAAACTGTTGTATGAGAAACACGAGTAAAAAAAGCAATGCATCAACATGAGAAGATGAACTGAGTATCTATAGGTCGGTTTAGGAGGTTGAAAGCGAAAGGCCCATAATTGGTATCAATAATTCTCATTGATGCAGCAATTTTTCTTAGTATTAGTCGCTTACCAGATGGCAGATGATTTAACAATACCATGTACACCTAGCAAGGTCCTACCGTGCCCAGCAAAAAATGCTGAAATAAATTAATTGTTACAATAAGAGCAAAAATATCAACTGTGGAAGTAATCGACCTCATAATTAATCAGTATAGGGTATTTCAATAATCAGTTATAAGCGGCATCGGCATGATCAGCAAAGAAGTGATATTGGCACAGTTCTACTGAAAATTGACAAGAGAGAGAGAGAGATAGAGAGCAAAAGAAAGAGAGAGATAGAGAAAAAAAGAGAGAAAGATGCAATTGAAATCATTCAGTGACCTTCAAAAACTGCTGATATTCACGTGTGAGGACACCACGAACGGCCATTTGCTGTTTCTCGAAGTCATCTAGGCCCTGTGCAATCTCGGCAAGATCGATTGGGTTGAAGTAGGGTCCCTGAAGCAGGGAATTCAAACAGTGCTGGGCACAGAGTAAGCCAACTTGCTGAAACAACACAACGGACATGGCTGAGCCATTCAGTCAACTAAGGTATTGTCCTCAGCTCTGCCACTTTATAATAAATCCCTTCAGCAGTGATGAGGTTAGTGAGATGGTCTCCCATTGCCTTCTTCACAGACAATAATGGTGAGAAACTTGTGTAGGGTCACTATGCAGTGACTGAAGGTGGGTTCAAACCTGCGAACCTATGGTTGCAAGTAGGGTTGTTAGTATCGGTTTTTGGGACAAACTGATTATCGGTTCTTATTGGTGTTCTTAGAAAAATTATTGTAAATTGTAATATTCATGTTATTTTATGTATTACGATACTGAAGTGTTTAAGTCACATTGTGACGAAATCTGGAACAGAGAGTAGCCTAGACCCTACAGCGCTCAGCTCTCAAACTCCCCATCGTTCTCTATTGAAAACCCCTAACCGACAGTCACCTTGTGAGCTCTCCTTCTGTCAGAGTGCAGCAATCTTTGCTAGCTTTGGGTTACCCTTCCCCTAGCTCACCTTCTCACGCTAGGCTTGTCTGGACAAGAGGGTTATGGAAACTAACCCAAGACAGGTGAGATAAATAATTAGGCAGAAAATAATTTGATTATCGGTTTGCAAATAACAGAAACCGATTATCGTTTTCGCTTCCCATTAGTAATATAGGACAATGTTAATCGTTTATTATTCCCAGACAGGTGAAATAGGTGATCATAATATAGTGGTACTTCAGTCCTTTCTGGGTCTGCCCTTTGTATTCCTGAAACATATTTGTATACTACATTATGCATTTTTAGCATTATATGCACCTTATCTTGAATTCTAGATATGTTTAGTATTTTCTTACTTGCTGCTCACTGATACACATCATGCTTAGGCAATTACCCCTCCAACAATGTTTTTGGTAAGTCTACTCTAGGGTGATAGTCAACCTAACCACAGTCCATGAACTCATGCAACACCTTAACGCTAATTCTTAATTTATCTCCTCTCCGAACATGAAATTCCTTCCGTGCTCTCAACATCTAATCATTGCTTAGCAGTAAATATTCTATCAACATCAGATATCCTGTATTTTGGTGTTGGCCACCTGACCTATTTGCCTTGTTGAAATATGGATCAGGATCTCATTTCTTAAATATAAGCATCTTTTCACTGTTTTAACTCAACTCATTTAACTTCCTCTTCAAAACCTTAAAAAGTCCTTGCTGGAAGCATCGAATTCATGGGTCTAGGACATTACCCCCATTCCATTATATAATTAAAGTATGTGTGTGCATCCATGTATGTATATAATGATGTATGCAATGCTGCATGTATGCATATAGGCATGTAAGTATGTATGTGTGTATGTATGCATAAAGATATGCATGCATGTATGTATGTATGTACGCATAATAATAATTTATATGGTGCTGTATGTATGTACGAACATTTCATCATTATCCATGAAAGAAATTTCATTAATTCTCGTGATCTATCAATCCACACCAAGAATATCGAAAATTTCTGGATGTGTGCCGGACACAAGCTGAAGAGACAATTCAGGACAAGTCGTCAGCTGTCCTACCTGTTTGAATTTGAAGTGAGATCACTTGTTGGATACAGAAATTTATTCACAGAGTTCATTCTGGTGATTGCCAAACTCTTAAAGACTTAACACTTTGAACGCTTATGCCAAGTATGAACAAACATCATTATTTTAGCGTTCCTGGGCATGTATTCCAAATATATTCATCATAAGTCATTAGATATCTATATAATGGCATAATCAATGTCCACGCAATAAACTGTGCCGCGTCTTCGTTACTATTTATTCTTTATTTCCAAAATTAGATACCGCCCTTCTTCCAACATCTTCTGCTCAGAAGTGCATACACACGCCTCGACGGCACAATTGCAGTTGTACTGCAAAGCAATGGTGCGCGAAGGACTTGCTTAAGGTCCATACACAGTGACGCCCCGGACGAGGCTCGAACCCGCACACTCAGCAGACACTGAACGTTACGGGCTGACTGCTCTAACCAATCAGCCACCGTGCCACACCAGATATACACACCAGAGGTGTAACAAGGTTTTGAAAAGTGGGAGGGGCATAATTTAACAAATATTGCAAGAAGCAGAAACATTTATTTTGGCCCCCACTTTTTTAATTTTGCACCCATAAATTTAAAAAATGGGGGGAAAGGGCACAAATTATTTTAACAAAGGTAATCTTAAAAAGCCATTGGATAAACAATAAAAAAAACGATTTGGGGGCATATGGGGGGCACTGAGCACTAAAACTGGGGGCCGGTGCAAATTGCGCCCCCCCCCCACTTTTCAAAGTCTTGTTCCCCCCACAATACTACTATTGTGTGTGTATATCTGGTGTATAATGATGTATTTCTTAGTTTATATTGCGAATAATAAATGCTCCGTCTTACGTCACTGTACTGATCGCATTTTATCCATAGTAACGAGAAAAAGATACACAGTTTAAGCCATTCATGTTTGGGAGTCAATCCAGAGTAGTTATGTTCCCAATATGGACATCCTACCGCCAACTGCACACAAGCAGACGCTAACTAGTAGATGAATCGTCGTGTGCTACAAACGCGGACAGTGGAAAGAGTCCTTACATTTGCAAAACATATGCTACTAAGCCTGGACTCTGTGTTAACCTTTATTAGCAGCTCCATATCAAACAATGATTGTCAAATGATGACAAGCAAAGACTGCTTTTCACATTATTAAACAATGATATATCAAACCCACATTGTCATATGATTTTTAATTTCATAGCTAAAGATTGTAAAATTCTTCAGAACAATAGTGAACTAAAGGGAAAATAATGAAATTTGCAAAGGCCATATTTTACCAGATGAGCTTTTCCTGATTCAATGACAGTAGCGTTTTACATCAACTACCTATTTTGTAAAAGCGCTGCATTCTAAAAATGGCTATGGCTAAAAGGCCTACTATGTATTGGTTCACTCCGGACCTTTCAAGCTCAATTTGACTATCCGCAAAGGCTACCTTACTTACTTAACTCTGGCAGAAAACGAAACCTGCTGGCAGTCTCTTCAACGAAATGCCTCGTACAATAGACAAGCTAAATACTTCACTTTAAATATTTATGAAATTTTTAAAAAACGTTCTATTTACCTTTTCATGGAATATAAGTTCCATTTTTGTGATAATCACGTTCAAATATTCTATTCTTCCAACTACGGAATTTCCTTCGAAACTGTGAAGCGATAACGTTTAAGCGGACGGGCAGCACACTTAGAAACTGCGTAATAGCCCAAACTTTATAATTAGCTTATACACAGCATATCCTTGATTTCACAGTTAAGACGTTCCACTGATGCCTGACTCTGGGGATGCCGAGGCTTCCCATGCACCAAAAGCAAATCTGTCCAGAGTTCTTTCAGCTCGGTGATAACTGATGCCGTGAATTCGGACCCATTATCGCTTGGCAGGATATGAAGTGGATCAGTAGGAATATGTCGACGAGTTGGTAAGCGACCTCCGCAGCTCGTTTTGAAGGAAGAGGACGGAGGACGCAAAACTTTGTAAGATGGTCCTGATAAACCATTATCCAATTGTGATTCTCATTCGGCATCGATTGCATGTCGATAAGGTCCACTTGCCAGTGGGAGCCACAGTCGTTACTCAGGATTGGTCTAACAACAACTCCTTTGACTGCCGGACGTTTACGTTTCTTTGCACACTCTATACAAAGTGACTTGTACAATTCGACGACTTCTCGTGTAATGTTTGCGTACTTAACTGACAGAACTTTCATGACCTTGTCTCTTCCACCGTGTCCAGTAGAAACGTGGACGCGCTTTATAATGTCAAAACTGTCTTCATTGTGAGCAAAATAAACGACCTCGTCCTTCTTCTTCCTTATTAGCTTTTCGACATCACCGCACATTATGTCCTACCTTGCATCAGTCTAAGTGTACAATAACAGCCATAAATTTCCAGTCAATGTGTGAAATCGCTGGTTTTATTAGTCATTGTATACAATGCCTAACCAAATCAGTCATTGTGTGAACTCGCTAAAAATGTTAGTCTTTGTATGCAATGACTGGTTGCACACATTGACTGTAACATATACATATAGTTCGCTGTTCTAAAATGAAATCTGACATTTCCAGACCTGTGGCAGATAGTACAGGTTTAATTGAACATACCTATCTGTTTCTAGATTAATTGAACGTGCGATCAGATTCTTTTAATAAATTAAAGCTTATTGAGCTGGGGAACCTTTTCATACCAACTCTGTCTCTAGAGATCTTATGTGGCTTCGGTAACAAAGGCGACTTTGACTCGCAGTAAGCATATAGTGAGTTTGAAGAGTTGGTTTTTCTCGGTTAATGTGGCATAATTCTATGGTGCTGGTGCCTAGAGCCAGTCAGATTCTGATCAGATTCTGCACGCAAATACAGTAAATAAACAGGTATATGTATGTACATGAATGTATACATGAATATGTCACATGCCAACACAAATACATGTAGGCCTATATGAGTCTCAGCTGAAGATCGTCGGAGTCAGAACCAGTCAGAACTAAACCAATGAGACAACCAATTGGAAAGGGTCTAGAAATCAACCATAGCAACAGAAAAACCTGTTGATCTAAGAACGATTCAAAACGGAGATTGATAAATGATTTGCTATTGGCCACATTGCCAGATCATCTTTTTAAACCCTCCGAACAAAACGGCAAAGCTGGGAAGGTCTTTAAGCAATCAGATACAACAATTATACAAGATATTGCCTCTTTTTACGCAGCCTGACAAATATTATCTGCCTAGTTGAACCTTAAAATTATCCCTATGCCTATAGGACTTAGGCCATATATATATATTATATATATATATAGGCTTATATATTAATAGGCTTAAGTTATGATAGACATTCTTGAAAACATGGGGAAAACATATATACTCCTATTATAAGACAATCATTGTGTAGCCCACTTCATGACATCTCACATCGACCTGTCTGTATTAAATAGTTGCTCTATGTAACAAACTGTATATATATATATAAATATATATATATACACACAATATAATAATCGTCTCGCTCGAGCCCCTCTAATCCTCACATGTTGTTTTTCTTTGATACCGTGGCAGCGAAAGGGTTAGGCACAGTTTTATGACATCTTTTATGCCCACTTCATGACATCTCACATCGACCTGTCTGTCAGTCAGTTGTATTAAATAGTTGCTCTATGTAACAAACTGTATATATATATAAATATATATATATATACACAATATAATAATCGTCTCGCTCGAGCCCCTCTAATCTTCACATGTTGTTTTTCTTTGATACCGTGGCAGCAAAAGGTGACGCATAGTTTCGCCCCGTCGAACCTCCTATTATAAGACAATCATTGCGTAGCCCACTTCATGACATCTCACATCGACCTGTCTGTCAGTCAGTCGTGTTAAATAGTTGCTCTATGTGATAAACTGTATATATATATATATATATATATATATATATATATATATATATATATATATATATATATATATATATATATACACACACACAATATAATAATAATATTATAATACAAGGAGTGTGGCAACCGATCACGCGTCATTTGCAAATTTACAACTGCATTTGATATAGCCCTTCGTTCTAGGTTTCCCGGAGACCAGAATTCTACATGCTTCGACGACGCAAATAGGCCCAGGCCTAATATAGTTTTGTAATTTTCAAACTCGTAAAATCTTTCCGTAGACGTCTCGCTCGAGCGCCTCTAATCCTCTTCATATGCTCTCTGCCCCAAAATCAACTAAAAATGCAAAAATACCAAATGCAGAAAGTATGGCTATGGCTAAAAGGCCTACTATATGTATTGGTTCACTCCGGACCTTTCAATCGTAATCGTAATCTCAACATTTCTACAGCGCCCACAAAAGCGAAGTCGCGGGAACCATGCAGCTTATTCACAGGCGCAACTGTTGCAGTACCTATCTTCAGCGGTCACAGTGTTGCGCCGGTGTAGCGGCGTGCCCCAAAGCGAGCCAAAAGCAATCCTATCATCGATGCAGATCTTAATGCAGATCTCGAAGTTCAATTCAGACAACACTAGGTCCGTCAATCTCAGAAATGTTGTCGGTACTTTGTCACCAATGTCAATCGTGCACCACTCGATCGCCTTCTCGGTCGACTTTTAAACCGTCTACAATCTCAATGGAAAGTTCCGAGAAGAATGTGATGGAGAGACGAGGAAAGACAGAAGGGAATTAAGAGCTAGGATGATGTGAATATATAATCTGGCTCCCGCGACTTCGCTTTTGTGGGCGCTGTAGCAATGTTGAGATTACGATAACGATTCCATCACCACGATTTTGTAAAGTATATAGGCCTAGTTTTGTTTTGTGAAGTTATGCCCTTGCGTAGGCCCTAATTATATGATCTGTAGGCTAATTATAGTTTCGTCTAATGTCAATCAAATCAATCATTCATTTTATTGTCTCAGCAGCCCATCGGAAGGGTCGGTTATGTTGCGATGCAATCATGGACTCTAATTATGCTCGTAGAGAAGTAACGCCAGAGTTTAATATCGTTCTCCTAAAGCAGCGAAGGTATTAAGAAAAGGATGGACACAGAAAGTGAGCAACGCGGAACTGTACAGACGAATCCACATAAAAGAAACCTTAATGCAAGAAATGGTACAAAGAAAGCTATGGTTATTCGAACACATTTGCAGAATGAGCGATGAACGGAAGATAAAGACTCTAATGTTTGGTAGAATGGAGGGAACAAATAAAAGAGGACAGCCACACAGAGTGGATGGGTTACATCAATCACGGACTGGACGAAAAAGCCACTAGCCTACAAGACACACGCTGCGGAGGACCGACAGCAGTGGAAAAGCCTGGTGAAAATGGCAGGACATCTACGGGCGATGCGCCCACGAAGCATGATGACGATGATTAAAGAAGCGTGTAGGTCAGTAGGGACAGAATTCTCATGTAGAAACCACGGTCCGCTGTTAAGCAGCGTGTACGACTGTGGTAGATGGCCATTGGCGCAAATCACTGCGCGCTGACTTAACGCTGTGTCACACTTAACAAAATCGACACTGGCGGGACAGACGTGAACCCGCTGCACAGCTAAGCTCATAGCTCTGAATTGCTCTTGTGTTACAGTTACGGACGGATCTGTGAAGTCAATGCATGAAAGGCAAGCAATTACGGTAAGCATAGAAATTCTTTCACAATATTTTTGTTGTTTTCATCCCAGTGTTGCTAAAAAGTACAGGCTATAAACACAAGTGTTGAGGTCCTGTTGTTTCATGTTTTTGACAGTGTTTCATTAATGATGTACTTGTAATCAACCAATGTTCTTCTGTTGTTTAGAAACCATACAGGGACGTTCTGCATCCATTCCATGCACAATTAACTAGACTGTAACTATTCCAGCTCATCAGATTTGGTAGCTTAACAAAACAATAGACTGACATGTGCAGAGACCTAGTCAGAGTCTGTAAGAGGTGGCAAAACAAGACCAAGAAGAAATTTCACCTTGCATATCATTTTACGAGTTAGAAATACAAAGTTATGACACTGATCAGGGTAATTCTGTTGGTCAATTGGTTAATAATCACCCCAACCTTGCCCTACTAAACTGCTCTTCAATCTGCTTAAAATGAATTACATCAATTATTATGTTACCGTAGTTTCTTGTTCCCTGTTTTGCATACTGTTTCGTACAGACATTTGTCTTGTGCCAATTCACTGCTTATTCACTGCTGTATTCCAGTGTACACATCATCTGGAATGCAACAATCTCTGTGTAGCAGCTTTGAAACAAAGCTGCTTTTGTCCCTTTCAACTACTGACTATGATTTCAGTTTTATTGTATTGCATATATACTATGTTACTTGTATGGTAAGCACAACATAATGACCCAATAATATTTTTGTCTTACTGACATTTGTGAAATGCCTTGCAGTCTACCATAATGTCATGGGCACCAGCAGATATTTTCCCAAAAGGGGGCAAAAGCACAATGATCCACTTTTTTGTTGTACGGCTAAATCATATGGAAATTGGGCCTTATGAGAGTCTTCTTTCTGAGATGACAGTCCTTTGCTTTTATTGCTTGAAGTAACAATACTTTTTATGGATTTTATGTGTGAAAAAGTGAGATTGGAACATAAAAAAGGTTCAAAGGTTCATTTTTTCAGGGGGCAATTGCCCCCTTTTGCCCCTATATGCAGCCATGCATAATGTATTATGACATGTCGTATGCACACTTGCACAAGTAATCAGAATTGGGCACACGAGTTCTGGCCCACACACCCAAGACTTCAAAACTCATGTTCTGCCACCACTGGGCTAATGAGAGTGAAAGCAATGTCAAACCTGCAGTCAATGCAAACGGGATCAATGAATGACGCTAAGCAGTTCTATATAGATTTGTTCAATGCTCTGAAAAGGTCAGGTGCTTTAACCAACACAGTCAGTCACCTTTGGTTACACTAATTACAAATTAACCTTAAACTCTCATTGGAGGTTAAATTCATGGCAAAATTCATGTAACATTGTTTAGTACAAGCTTTTAAATAGATTCTTACAAGGAGGTGAAGACATAGTCCACATACATGAATGTGGAAAAAACATGCATTAAGATCACAATCGAATTTTTCCTTCTCGTCTTGACAGTCATTTTAGGAATTAAAGTTGAACATTGATGACATGTATACATGCATGCATAGAAATATCCATTACTATAGGATCAGTTGTTTTTGATTTTTCAAGCTTATCATGGACCAAGTGCCTGTCAGAAACCCAGTTCAGGTTGCAGATGATGGAGAAGAGGATGGATTTGTTCTTAAGGGAGTCTTGGAAGGAAATGTGATTAGAGTCATCAATTTACAGCATTTAAATCCACAGCTGACTGCGCCGTGTGTCATCATAGTTCCAGATGTGATTCCCAATGGACCTTGTCAGAATCAGGAAACAAACAGACTTCATCAGGAAGATTCTCACTAACTAACTCTTAAACCATATGAAACTCTTCTCACATCTCTCTTTGCCTACATGTATAGTTGTATATAGAAATGAACATGGAAATTTTCCACAATTTTATGTATGTATTTGGGATTCACAATTCTGAACTGTAATGTTGCTAAATTTCACATTTGTAATCGGATGCAACAGACACTGAATAAATATTTATTACCGATCAATAGATTGAAATTTCCTAGCTGTTGCTCTTCCTAATTAATTCCTTGGAACTTAATACTCATGATGCTGCAGCGTCTTGTATGATGGCTCTTAAAGTCCTCTGCTGATGTGAACTATGACTTGACTTCCAACGTTGTGTCATAAATTTCACCACCGATAGTTCTGTCATCCAGAGGTAGAATTCAAGAAGTGAAATCTTCCAGAGAAGCCAGTTCCTCTCGAGTGCCACGCGAAGTCGGCAGATCCTAGTCGAACAGGAACCAATCTGGTCATCACTGACGGCCTGCACACAACAGCGTGACATCGTCAGGAAGGTACTCGCATCTGCACGACAGTCCAGCGTCGTCTCAATACCTCGCAACAGGTCGTTCGTTTTGAAGATGAGCAGAAGTTGTCGAGGAACAGTATTGAGCACTTCAATGATCTGAGGAACGTAAGACCCTGCCTCGGTTTTTATCGTCTCCCCCTGTCAACAAAATGTTTGCCATTTTTGTACATAGCAATAAACAAATTATGATGTCTAAGTTCAGCTACATGAATGTAAAAGCAAAGTAGCTTCATTAAGTATATATCTTGTAAGGTTTTAATGTATTTTGATGAACTGCTGAAGAATTATTTCTTAGTTGCATTGAAATTACATTATTTGCTTTACTTAGAAATGTTACCAAAATTATTCTTTTGCTTCACTGTTACATTGAAATTTACATGCTGTCATTTACACTGTTTGTAAATGCGTATTCTAATATATTACATGTGATTCTAGTCTGCTCTATTCTTAGAGCAATTTCAAAGTATAATGTATCAAAGCATTTGTGTTAAATGGCTTTCCTGGGTCAATGTTTTGGTCACATTTACTTCCAAATGAAATAATAGTTATAGTAATATTGCTTTTATTTCACACAAAATATTGCAATATGGTATGCATAATATCAAGTACACACCCTCTAGATTGAAGTCATTCAAGATTTTTGTGATGCATTGGAAATA
This sequence comes from Bimastos eiseni, assembly GCA_959347315.1. Lineage (NCBI taxonomy): Eukaryota > Metazoa > Annelida > Clitellata > Crassiclitellata > Lumbricidae > Bimastos > Bimastos eiseni. The sequence goes on along the minus strand of OY365818.1, from coordinate 19,891,184 downwards.
AAATCTGCTATCAAGTTAATTATAACTACTGTACCAAGACGAAATTTAGCAAGGTACTGAAAAGATGCGATGCTACTGTTTCCAATATTTCAAGGTTAAACTTTAAGTCTTTTTCTTCAATTCGTAGTAGAAATTTATCATTCTGAAAGTGTATTGCATGGTCACGCCTTGAGCACCATTGAATGTCTCTGTACACAGGCTCAATTCAATTTAAATCTCAATGATAAATTGAAACATGTACAATGAAAGACATAATAATAGGATAATTAACTACCTCTTGTTTAGTGAAGCTGACACGGTCAACACCAGAGCTGACAGCATGCCACGATCGACCAGTGAGGATGCACGCAAACAGAGGATATAATTTTCTGACACCCAATGCGTCAGCATATCTCTTTATTCCACTGACATCAGCACGTAGAATTGACTGCCACAGCCGACAGTAGTTGAGTCTAATGCCATCTGACAGAGTCTGTAAAACATATAAAAACATTAATGGGTCACTAAATGTAATGCACATGCTAAGTAGCCCAGCATAAATATAGAAAAGCACAGAAAATGTCCACAGCTAATGAGAATTTAAGGGTGGTTTTATTTTGCACAAGCTGCCATACAGATCCATAATCGTTGTTGTACAGAACAACCATATTTAATTTTAACCAGAGCAAATCAAATGCAAACTGGATCAATCAATTGGATTATTATCACATAGGCAGCTCAATAAACTGTAAAAATTAATATGTCCCTACAACAGTAACAGCCATAAAAGTTTATCTCTTCAACAGCTGTGATTGTGGCGCCAATTAGTTAAGACCCTACTTACGGATCATGCTAATAGTTTTCTTGCCTTTAATCACAGCAATTTCGTTGTCAAGCCATGCAACCATAAAACAACAACAGGGCCGCTGTTGGCCTCTGTATTCTGAAGACAAAACATCCATCATGCATTCACTCTGATTAGGAATATAATAAATGAGTATATAATCCAGTTTGCCTGAACTGAATGAATGTCTGACCTGGTAGAGGCCGTGGTCAAGTAGAACAATCTGTGTTCCTTTGTCCGTCTGTTGAACGAGGATGTTGCCCGGATGAGGGTCGCAGTGAATGTAACCCTCAACGAATATCATCTCACTGTACAACTGACCAAGCTTACGCACAACCTGACCAATCAACATCAATAAAATGCACTGAAAATCGTCCAATTAGTCAGTAACAGTAGCAAGCAATATGATAGATGTAAAAGATCTTAACCAATGGCTTTGAATAAAAACCATATATTTAGAATAACTCTGAATACTCACTGTAGCTTTTCAATCAGTGAATCAATTAGTTCGTTGAACACAAATAATAATAATTGCTATTACAGAAATTTAAAGAAAGTATTTGCAGGCATTCAAAGGAGAGATAACAGAGTCACCAACAGTAGTTTCTTGTAACAGAATTCATGTAGGCATTTTCAATAGATGATCGGATAAATAAATACAATGATTTGAAGTTTATTATCGCAATACTCTGATGCTAGCAAAAGCTCATGCTGAACTAGCACATAAATGCAGACTTGATCGTGCACGTTTCTGCAGTATGATTACACATTTTAAGCAAAAGGTGTTAATTAGATGCACATGTGATATTACAGAAACAAATAATATTCAATACCTGTAGTTTTTAATACTTATTAGTACAATGGCATAGGAAAATAATTGTGCACTTAGTGATACAAGCATGAAATTTTGCACAGATGTAGTACGTTATATTGTTACGAGATTTGGATGTTGGGCCACGTGAAAAAATAATTTTTTTTCAAAATTTTATGAAAATTAAAAAAATTATTTTTTATATTTTTTATTTAAGTGGGAAAAAAATTTTTCTTCTAAAAATCCAAGTTAGGCCCTTTAAACATGTAAATGTTAAATATTCAAACCGAGAATCAAATAAAAATCATGGTCACAAACTTTGAAATTGTTTATTTTTTTCTTAAAAGTAGTTGTTAATAACAGTGTATCTTAGAATCAATGTTAAAGTTGAAATTGAAGGTATGTATTCATTTAAGATCTAATTATCTCTGCTTTTTCAGAAGTCCTCTTCACAGAAAAACAAAGCAGCACATGGAAGTGAGAGTTTCCTTCAAGAACATCTTTTTACATGATCCTACTTGCACTTGTAGAACACCAAATATCGCCAGGTCGTGCGTATGCTTCCGATAGAGTTGTTCAATTAGGCACGCATTGTTATCTTTAGCCTTTGACCAAATCGAATGACTATAAAATGCAACTCTGGACTTCATCTAAGGGATATGCCCCAAGATCCCGTTTGACATGTAATGTAATAGAACATTTATATAGCGCCCTTAAAGATACTCAGAATCGCTCTATGAGCTGGCCAAAGTGATGCTAAATGTCATTTCAATGATATCATACAAATAAAATACATCAGTTAGCGAAACAATGCACAGTAAGCTGAGTTACTCCAAATCTGCTACATTGCATTTTGTGGCAAACATTCTCTTCTGTGCTTTGTTGACTCTGAGCCTATGCTTGTGCGATCATATATAAGTATCACAAATCAATCATTACAATGAAATACATAAACTATTATTACAGATGTTTAACAAAGCAGTTGTCAGGACTGGATACCTCCAGTTGCTTATAAAAACTTGTTGTTTCCCTTTCCCCATATGTTTCATCAAGCACTTACTCAAATTAAAGAGGATCTGCCAGTGCTGTGACCATCTGATCATTGTTCTCAGATCATCCCACAGTATCTTCATCCCAAACTGATCTGCATATTTGTACATGTATCATCTGCAAACTTAGAATTTGTCAGTACAACATCAGCTATGTGATTAATAAGAAATACAAACAGCAATCACACGGCCCAAGCACTGATAATGTGATAATGGTAGCACTTCACTTAGCACTGTCGTCCAGTTAGAAGGCTTACTACTTATGTCCAATTATTGTCTTATTCCTGATAACCAGCTCTGGATCCATATCAATAACAGACCTCTTATCCAACTTGCTTGCAACTTTTTGACCAGCATTACATGAGGAAGTCATGTATGTCACAAGCCTTGGCAAAACCCAGGTGAATTACATCTACAGGTTCTTCATTATGAGTCCTTTGATAGATCTCCTCAAAGAACTCCTACGGATTTGTTAAATGCGAACGACTTCTGGTAAATTCATGTTGACTGCCCTTTATGCTATTATGCTCATTCAAATGTTCCATTATGTTTGCATTGATCATTTGTTTTCACTGTGATCTTGTACCCTTGTTGAACAAAGGCACTATCTGTCATCTCTCTATTCCCATGCTACATCTCCAGTCTGGATTGATTTGTTGAAGATCTGGGCCAAAGCCCCTCCAATTTCCGGTACATGGTAACATTAACAAGGCTGTTGTCAAATATTGACAACAGTCTTGTTAATACTGGTTGATGTATTCCATTGCAATGATTGATTTGTGATACATATTTTCAAAAAATTATTAATTTATTCATTCATTTCGATAATTTATATAGCGCCTCTTCAAGGGAAACTACTTAGAGGTGCTCGCAGCTCAGTCACGGCCGCTGGCTGGCTTGTGTGGTCATATATACGATCGCACAAGCACAGGCTCAGAAATCAACAAAGCACAGAAGAGAATGTTTGCCACAAAATGCAATGTAGCAGATTTGGAGTAACTCAGCTTACTGTGCATTGTTTTGCTAACTGATGTATTTTATTTGTATGATATCATTGAAATGACATTAAACATCACTTTGGCCAGCTCAGAGAGCGATTCTGAGTAGGTGTTTTGAAGAGCGCAATATAAATGTTCTATTACATTGCATATCAAGCGGGTCTTGGGGCAGATCCTTTACATGAAGTCCAGATTCGCATTTTATAGTCATTCGATTTGGTCGAAGGCTAAAGATAACAATGCGTGCCTAACTGAACAACTCTATCGGAAGCATACACACGACCTGACGATATTTGGTGTTCTACAAAGTGCAAGTAGGATCATGTAAAAAGATGTTCTTGAAGGAAACTCTCACTTCCATGTGCTGCTTTGTTTTTCTGTGAAGGGGACTTCTGAAAAAGCAGAGATAATTAGATCTTAAAGGAATACATACCTTCAATTTCAACTTTAACATTGATTCTAAGATACACTGTTATTAACAACTACTTTTAAGGACAAAAATAAACAATTTCAAAGTTTGTGACCATGATTTTTATTTGATTCTTGGTTTGAATGTTTAACATTTACATGTTTAAAGGGTGTAACTTGGATTTTCAGAAAAAAAAGGTTTTTTTTCACGTTAAAAAAAAGTTTTTTATTTTAAAAAAATTGTCCCAAAAATTTTGTTCACAAGCCTAATCCAAATCTTATAACAATATAACGTACTACATCTGTGCAAAATTTCATGCCTGTATCACAAAGTGCATAATCACTGGATATTTCAGAACTATGCTGCAGCACTATATGAAATAAATTAGTTTTTAAATAATACAAAACTCCCAACATTCTAGTATCTAATCAAACTGAAAACCTACATAAGAAACAAGAAAGAGTAGATTCATAGAGAGGTCAGAATCATGTAATTACTGAGGAAAGTGACAAGACCTAGAGTGCTTACTACTGACATCACTGACAGAGATGTTGTTATCACGGATGTACTGCAGATCATTAACGAAGCCTCCATCACAGAACTCCATCGTTAAGACACGGTGTGTAGTCAGCTCCCAGTGGATATGAGGCACCTGTATCCAAAAACAGAGGTCAAGATCGGAAAAGGAAAGACATTGGATTACATGTCTCTGAAAACTGTCTATTTCGGCCGTGGCTAGGTCGAGAGCGCCTGAGTAGATATCTTGAAGGGGTGCTATATGAAGTATTCTTGATTGATTGATTGGTTGGATTAGAGAACTGAATTGCACCAATCGCGCATTCCTCGACTACTTAAAATGCATTATATTTATATATTATAGCAAGTGCCTTGATACCTACCGACACACAATATATGCATCTGTTTTACAGAGACTGTATTGCAGACAAGCTCAGAAGCAAATGTAGATGCTGTAGTCGATACAATTACTTTTTCATATTTATTCAGCACATTCAGACCATTCCAGTTTCAAGCCTAATTATTTAGTGATATTTTTCTGACTTTGTGAGGGCTTATCAGCTTCAAGCACAAACTAATCTATATACATATTCGAAAATCGAAATGTGTCAGCGATTAACTCTTTGCTGAAATGTATGATGCAGTTTCAGCCAAAATGTTAAGAATGTCAGTGACTCGATGACCTCCATTGACAATCACTTTTGAACTATTTTGGAAGTATTTCAACTAGCAAATAGTTTTTAGAAAAGTTGTTCACAATTTATCAAACTGATTTTTTGGCAATGACATTCTACTATGTTCATTTAATATGCCTATGTCAATACAGTTTAACTCATGTAGCTGATGTGAATTTATTAGATAGAAAACAGTGAAGATGGGATTTCAGCCATGAGTGATCTAACAAACATAAAAAATGTGCAGCAGCAAATTCCAGAGTTTTTGTTGGCTCAGGACACAACTCAAAGTAAACAATAAGCAAGTGAAATATTTGTAAAAATTAAGGGTTATAAAAGCTGAAAGAAATAGAAAGACAATGGCTAGGGTCCCTAGCTAGCCATTGTTTAGCTTTGTAGACGTCCTATGAAAGTCACTGATCATAGTAGACAAAGCCAATCACGAAGTGAGATGCTGTACAAAACATAAGTTAGTCTATAGTGGAAAAATCTGTTCACCTTGAGGAAAGACAAATGACTGAACATTTCAGCCACACGCTCACAGTTCTTTCCTTCATTAGCAAAGTCCAATTCCAGTGGAAGGTTTTTCCGGGTTTCCTCAGCAAGCCACCGAAACTCGAATTCTGGGAAAAGTTTTGCTACCACCCACACAAGAATCTGTACCAAAAATAGACTGTATGTTCATAGAAATCTCACATTAATAAGGATATATGTTCAGATAGAAATATTGCAAATTTAATATTTTTTTTAGAATCCAGTCATTTGAAATAAGTGGACAATGATTCACACAGATCTTGCATCGGTCCATCATTGCCATACAACAATATCAATAAACAAATGCATACATAAATATACATGTACTGAAAGAGCCACAAGTGGGTCAAAAGTATACAGACAAATAATTGCTAAGAAATGTTGGTAAAAGGTTTTGTTGAGTATTAATATTACTACTGTAAAGTATAAATGTTAGTTTCAAAACAGTGTCATTAACTAATGATTGGGTGTTCTACAGAACTGTAACTACAACCACGTCCACAGGTGGAGGATCTTGGAATAGCCTTCAGTACGGAAGTTAGCTGTGAAAATAAGTGAAAATGCCAATGAATAAGCAGACGTGCACCAACAGCTGCAATTCTGTCAGAGTGCTGTAGGGTGGTGAATGATGCCACCACCTTATTAACTAGCAGATCTGATTGGCAGCTGGCATGTATTCATTAGGCATGTCTCCACGATGTACATTCATCGGTTTCTCTGTTGATTTGGCCATCCGTTCTTTGGCTTGAATTGGCCAGCCATTCCTTGGCCCGTAAGCAGGCACTATGACTCACTCTGTACAAGACCTATGTTGACACATTCCCACAGTCTATACTAGCACAGTGGGTGGTCTCACCCCTGGTCTCGACGACACGATATGGGAACGGAACAAAATGCCGTCCTTCACAGACCCAGTGATGTTGCTGTCGTCATTTTGCTTTTATAGACTGAAAATAATATTATTAACTAAAAAAAATAACTTTTATTATCGGCGCCGATTATCTTGCTGATATCCAATATTGTCGATAACTCTATAATCGGCCTGCCAATTAATCGGTACAGCTCTACTATTAATATACTGCAGACGCCCAAAGACAGAGCTGCCATATGGCAAGTACGAGGGCAGAAGCCCGGCCTCCAACTACTTAGTGAGTCATCTATGGAGAGGAGGAACACTAAGAGAGACGACCCAGACATAACCATCTGGCAGGTTGACATGCTGCATGCATGCGTTAGATCATCTTGAAATGGTCAGGTACCAGCTCCAATGCTTTTAATCTCCTTACCAACAAGTTTTCCATGATATGCAGTCAAAATCTTCCATACTGCGTTACTCGTTTTTCGGGTTAACAAACAACATTCGCCCTTGTCAACCCCATCGGCCAGACGTGTAAAGCGGTCTACAGTGGAAATTGCAGATGGATGGGGCAACCTGAGGCAATTTTCCCTTGCAAGACCACTCGAGTGAAAACCTGAAATGAGAGGTCTATGACATGACTAGGCACTGCTCGCCTCCTGTAATGATTTCCAGCCCTCAGAGAGGTTGGAAAAGACCTGCTTGGCACCCTCGTCACACATGAACGAGTGGAAGATGACCTGAAGCCATTGAACCTTGGGCCCAGAATTGGGTTGCACATGGCCCAGAATCCCAGAATTGGGTTGCACATGGCCCAGGCTGGCCAAATGTCGTGGAAGCAGTAGTGCTCCAGAGAAGAGACAATGATGATGATGACAAGAACTAACAATCAAGCCTCAACCTAATATCATTACATCCTATAATTGCATCTGAAGGTTTGCTCAAGGTAACTGTCTCAGGAGAGACTACTTTACATTACAAGGCAAGTGCCACATAAAATAACCATAGTGTTCACTATATTGGTATAATCCCATATAAAGAGCTTCCACTATAACACAAGATGATACATCAATTACTTCATTCAGCTCTGGTCTCACCTCCATAGTTGCCATGTCAACAAACGAGTGATTGGACACCTTAGGATGCTGAACCTTCACAGCAACCTCTGTCCCATTCTTCAATGTCGCACGATGAACCTGTGCAAGCGATGCCGATGCCAATGGAGTCTCTTCAAAACTAGCAAACAAATCAGAAACCTAAAAAAAAGTCAAAGAAAAACTACCTTGCATTTAATTGCACTCACTCACCTCGATACTACTTTCATCATTTTCTTCAACACTCAATCAGTTCATAAAGCATAAGTAATTACTATTGCAAGGAGAGAGAGCACTGGTATAATTAGGCAAGAGGCTCAACTCATCAAAGTTTCGTTATCTCAAACATGGTATAAGTAGGACATGTTAGAATTTTGAATACATGAATATAAAGATGAATGACAAAAAATGGTTACAATGTCTACAAACAAAATCATTGGATGCATGTATACATGGATAGATTAATAACTCCACAGACAAATAAACTGATTGAAATACTTGTACAACTGGGAAAAAATATATTTCTGGTCATATGGAAAGCTACCAACAGCAATAGCACTATAACTTACAAAAATAGCAAAAAACAAGATGGAAATGAGATCATAGACATACATTCTTCCCAAAGTCTTCCTTGACAACTTTGTAGATGTCCTCGACAGGCGATTTCGGTGCTTGACTGTGTAGGACCTTCATGACGTCAACGTACTCTTTCGGAAGGAGATAATCCAGAGCACCAATATGTTGACCGACTTTTATGAAGCATCCTCTGTTGACCCGACACATCTCACGCAAGTGCAAGGCTGATCGCGTGTGCACCTACAAAACAAAATCAAGAAACTCTTGCGTCTAGAACCAGTTTTAATTCATTATTATCAATGCCCAATAAGTGTGCTCATATATTTGCCGTTCACTCTGATGCATGCTGAACTGGCTCAGATCGTCAACACAGGAGCTGCCTTCATTGGGAAATTGACATAGCAAGAAGTAAACCAACTGACCAATAATCAATTACTAATGAATTAGGTAGACTAAATAATCAATTCATTAGTCGACTAACTGGCCTGCTAACTTGCTAAGCTGATTAGACATCAACCAAGCAAATCAACTTCAAAATTACTTCAAAATTAATCTTAACTTGACATATGACAATTACCAAGTTTTGTTTTAAACGTAATCGTTATTAAATTCATGGGTGACACAGAAGTGTAAAACAAAGACTTAAACCTTTTTAATTCACGTCTCAAATCTTTCATCTTTTATCAGTCTACAATTAATTGCAAAAAGTAATCTAGTCATCATTTATATAACATAGCGTAAGAACACTAGCTAAAGACAATAAATAAAAATTTTTAGTAAATAAAAACAAAGATTCTGATCAGTTCAGAACGGCAGACGCTTGCTGCACACTGTGAGAATGGCTAACAGGAAATTTAAAACAATATAACATAACAATCGCAGTATCACACTTTGAAGATCTTTATCTACTCACTTCTGATTTCACTTTTTGATATGATGGCGTTGTAGCATCAAGACCACGCAGACTATACTTGTAGTCAATTACTACTGATGTCACCTGGTTACAGAAAATATGAACACTCAAGTAATGGGATCATGATGAATAGCGACATCCTAATGAGGTGCAGGGACACTTGCAAGAAGTTACCTCACTTACACCAATGACAGTACACATATCGCTCTTAATGCCAAAATTGGTATAGGTCTATTTATCGGCAGACCCATGGCCATTGAGTAAATATTAGAAGTAGGCCTACAACCGAGAGCTAATCAAGTCAACTCTTCTCATACTTTAATTTTGCCCAAATCTTTTCAGATGAGTATTTTTTATCCATAAAGCACCTATTTTAAAAGACAATCATCATTTACTTTTATTGGATAAGGCTTATCTAACCAGAGGCGGCGATTTCCGGGGAGGCTCGAGGGGGACAGGTCCCCCCACCTTATACAGAGAGGGGACAATTTATACCTGTGTCCCCATATTTCCTACTCCTTTCATTGGGTATCCCCCCCACCTGTCAAGCGAGATCGCCGCCTCTGTATCTAACTTTCATTTTTACTGGTCTTTGTACGTGAACGCTATTTGTTTTTCTAATAAATGAAGATATAATAATAATCATGCATTAGGGATTCTCTTTGTTTATAGTACAATTTAATGTGTAACTTGGAGGGTTGAGTATTGGAGCATGAAAAAAAACAATTCAGGCAGTACAACAACAGGTGAGAAATACAGAAAAAAGCCTAAAACACATGACTCATTATAGCCTCATATACTAAACAGAAATATGTTTCAGCCCTACAGTTACTGAAGTTGAATGCAATGGATCTCACCGCAACAGCTGCTCGTCCGAACCTGACAGCTCCGGTTGACTGGATGTCCCAGTTGCTCTGCTTTAGGTTCATCAGTGAACCACCAACCACCGACAATCCAATGCCATACTTGAGCCATCGGAAGTAATTGTTGAAAAACCGCATGAATTGCAGGGTCTTGGCTCCTCTGAACAAATTATACAACATGTTTTCTGTTTAGAGCATGAATACCTGTAGTCGTGAACATAAGAAAGCTCACAGTTCCAGCAACTATGACGAGCACCAGGAAAAGAAAAGAAGCACAATGCAAACAAACTTTCCTGAAAATGCTGATTGAAAAGAGGAATGTACTTTAATAGAGCTTCAAAGTATTTATAACCAGTTACAGTGAATGATATTTAGAATTGTAGTAGCAAGAGAGGTATGGAGAAAAGCTTGAAGGAATGTCGTCAAAACAGTTATCAGTTTTCTAAAAGACCAGTGCAACATCGCAAGAGGAGCAGTTTGGCGAGTTCTTAAGATATAGCACATAGGCAAAATTTTGGCAGTAGTTTATTCCACGCACCGAGCTTCAGCGGCCAAAATTTCGGCCCTCAACGCACGGAAAAAATACTTCTGCGGCCAAAAGTTCTCCAAAAAATGTCTAAAACGACCCAAACCTGATCATAAATGACCCTCATGACACCTAACCTGACCCTATCCGACCGTCACAATGCATATTTAACCTTTTAGGGAGTTTTTAACAGTGCGCATGTGCCAAGGACTTTTCCCGCTAAATTTCATATGGGTTCGGCCACAGAAGTAAAATTTTCGTGTTCATAACGGACGAACTATTGGCCACAGAAGATTTATCCTTATTCCACAGAGGCTACACAGAGTGGATTGATTTTCAAATAGGATAAAGATTCCATTGCACTAGCCATAGTAGCTGCATTAATTATCTTAGGACAAACCTTTGATAGCCAATAGTTCGTTAGGACCTACTTTCGATCAGTTGACGTCGTCAGGGTATAGTCAGACGTCGTCAAGGTTAGAGTCGTTATTAGATAGCTTGGCAAACAACCTTCCACCGCAATGGTAACTGCATCCGTTACATGACGGTGTGCGTGACCTTTTGCCCCAGAAACTTTTTATGTTTTCAAATTTATGATGTGCCGCAGAATAAAGGGTAGAAAAGAGCATGTGATGCACGAATGCAAACACGTCTAACTTTACGCACACGAAAAGCGCGTTAAGGTAGCTGAGTATCCTGGCAATGTGCAATTTAAATTAGCGAAACACCAAAACAAACAAAAATAGATAATATCTTAAGTCGTATCACAGTACCTGCAGAAAATGTTGCCGAAAATTACATAGTATACCAAATCAAACCAGAAGTCTAGAATATAGGATAACTCTAGCTAACCCCTAGACCTAAAATCCCAACAACGACCTCTCAAGCAAATTGGGACTTTTGTCAAGAGGCGTTAATGGAACTTAATGCCATCCCCAGTTGCTGATAACCACGCCTCGTGTGAGAGAAGGCGGAGCCTAATAATACTGCCAATGCACGATAAAATCTTCTGCGGCCGAACCTTTGACCCAAAAATAATTGTGTGTAATAAGTTTATTTAACGACGCATCCATGACAAGGATGGTATGCCCAAAAATAAGCGAAAATTCTACTGAACTATGTGGCAAGGGGCTGTCCATAAATGACGTCACGCGCCTAGGAGAGGGTGAAACATTTGTAGCGATGAGTTACTAGGGGAAGGGGTCTAAGAAGTGTTACGTCACATCACATCACACTTCGTAATTTTATTAAAAACATTCTCTCTGGAGGAGCATTTTGCTTCACTGTGAGAGAATGGATAAGCATAAAGTTTGGATTTGTCAAGTTATTATTTTTAAAAGTTTTTTAAAATAAATGTATTGATTGTACAAGAGCTCTTCATGTTGTGAAACGCATAAGGATTGCAATAATTATACTGAATCCAGTCTATTATAAAGTGTCAAGTATTTTAAAAGTCAGAATTAGTTTTTTTTAATAATTATAAGAAAATCTGCATGTAGCATTGTGGACATCTGGTTTTTTCAGGGGTTGCAGAGCCTTGCAACATCATATTTGAGGAGAGTTATCACTTTTGTGATGACATGTGACAAAGGGGCAGGGGTGTCAAAATTCGTCAAAAATTGTATGACGTCATTTATAGACGGCCCCCAAGTGCAACTCAAGTAATTACATACTTACTTACTTACTCACTTGCCTGCTCTTATATGCACAAGGCCTAATTTGCTACATACTTACATTATATAGGCATACTTAATTTCACACTTACCAACTGTAGCAAATTAATTTATGCAAATATACTAATGCAAGAAAACCTAATTTCTTGCTTAACTTCTAGTTTAATTTCTAATTGGAAGGTGGAGGATTTGATGAGTCAAGGCCGGAGTTCTTGAAGAGATGAGATTTCAGTTGAGTGGAAAGGGTGACGGATAGAAGAGTCCGAGGCAGATGAGGGCGTGTGACTTTCTCTGATGGTGGAGCAACAAACATGTGCAGAATTCAGGACTTGGATCGTTCCAGAGTTGTGCATGCATATGCAGAGCAGCAGACAGACTGTGGTTGCGCCTATACAGTCCTAGGAGTCAGAAACACATTTCAGACGAGTCATTATTATATGAAGAGTACAAATAATTATTTTGACCTTACTTTGTATGAGGTTTCACACATACTTTCGTTGCCCTAAAACCACAAAGCTAAACTGCACACAGAAATTGCAACTTAAAATCATGTGGCAGAACAGCACATAGCAACTGTATCTTGCAAACATCTTTTAAAACCTTATCATCAAGAATAAGAAAAATTTACAAATACCAAAAATATTATATCACCTAACAAAGTATTAAATCTGCAAAGTTATAGAAAATTTTTATATAAACAACCAGTCTAGAAGCGTTAGAAGCACAAAATATGCATATTGCAAGTCGCACATTGTACTTAATAAAGCTAGCTAATAAACCGCAACATGGACTTCAACAGATTAGTGTTGACAAATTGAAATAAGAATGTTAGCTTATTAGTGACATGTCTGTGCATCTGTTGTAAAATCAACAATCATTTCTATTACAGACAGATGAATGCAGGAAAAAGTAATAAGCAACAATTCAGAGACTACTACTAGCTCATATACCGCCACCTAGAAGATTGGTGTCTTCTACAGGGTTGACTTCCACAGTAGTGTACACACATCGATCACTATAATTTATTAATTGGGCTCCCTAAGGCTCGACCGTCTACTCTGCAATCTGTTTTAAATGCTGCAGCCATGTCTTTTCTGATACTCCACCACAATGATCATTGATCTACGCTGGCTCCCAGTTTTGACTCGAATCAAATGCCAAGTCTCATTAGGGTTTAACACCTAAATAGGCTATCTCTGCGACTAGATGTGTACTCTCTGCTTGTTCCTCTCACCCTTGTTGCTTTGCTGACCAACTTGAACTTCTTTATCCCAGCACTGGGCTTTTCTGTAGTGGGTCCCTCACTATGGAATGACCTTCCTGTGGCAGTCCAGAGCAGGATTCTTGAGAGGATCTCACCTTCATCTCTTTGTTGCTTAAAGGCCTTCCTTTTCACGGGTCTAGGACATTACCCCTTCGCCCCTAGGATGTTGCCCCCGGACATTACCCCATCCCATTACAAAATTAAAGTATGTGTGTGCATTTATGTATGTATATAATTATGTATGCAATGCTGCATGTATGCATATAGGCATGTATGTATGTGTGTGTGTGTATGCATATGTATTTAGGTATGCATGTATGAATGTACATACATGTAGGTATGTATATAACTATGTATAATAATAATAATATTAATAATAATAATAAAAACAATTTATATGGTGCCGCATGTATGCATGTAAACATGTATGTATGTACACATGTATGTATGTATTTATGCATGTGTATACATGTATGTATGCGCTATGAAAATATTGTGATGTCCGGGGGGGTAATGTCTTCATACCCTTTTCAGAGGCCTGTCATGTAGAGAGTGCCTCTAAATAGCCTGCTGTGACAGGCGCTCTACAAATGTCCATAATGTAATAGTAATTTCAAATGTCACCATTAAAACTAAATACATCTAAAAAGTCTGGATTGATCCATATTTATTTGTTTCCATAAAATGCCTAAACCAAAGTGTATCAATGTTCCAACTGATTTGCATATTTTTATGTATCTTCATCTGCAATAGATGCAATCGTCTTCGTTATGCAAACATTTTCAGTTTAGAGAAGAAGGCTTATCCAATGCAAGATAAAACCTTAACATCCATTGCAGAATAAAATTTCATTCAACATCATTTAACAGCAAGTTTAACGCAACCACTAAAACATGTTAAAAATGCAATCAAGTGTGACTAAAGACCCAACATAAAAATTTTGCAATACATCAATCAGTTCATTAATTATATTTCAAACAAGTTTATTGACTGCACCAACATCCGATAGAATTGAAATGTTTAGATCAACTGTCACTTATCAACTTCAGATTCAGCGTACATGGTTAATATTACAGCATAAATACTAATAAAGGAAATATTGCTGAATATTCCCAGTTTCGTAATGTAATAACAAAATCTCTGTAATCCTAAACCTGTTTGTCGAATTTGAACAGCAGAGAAGAATTCTAAGATCTTCGATATCAACAAAGAAGTGGTCGATTGCAGCAGGTTCCATCAGAGGACTATTACGATAGTCTACTCAACGCAATAACAGAACTTGATGCAGAATAATCTTCAATTAGTCACCATGTACTCAAATTTCATCAAGCTGCAAACACATACAATATCATTTAATAATATTATAATTTATTAATAATAATTGAAGATTGCATAAATGTGAAAAAACAAATTTTAATAAGCAATCATCTCTACTCTCTAGTTGCATGTAATCTTTAGATTTACATAGCGAATTTCACAGAATAACTATCCAGAGGCGCTTTCAGAATGTAAAGGACAGGAAAATCATATCATAACAATTCATATATTTCTTTCAAGTTTGTAAAGTTGGAGTTATTCTTTGTTAAAAAAAAGCTGATGAAAACACAATATCAGTAAAGATTCTTAGTATAATATCTTGTCAGACCTAACAAATCTCTATCAGTGTTACACATGAAAATGGTGCCATTCATGACAAAAGATCATAATTTATCATCATAAATGTCACACAGCACAATCTTCCCACATAAAGAAAAGTTCCCCAATTTTAATAGACATCAAAGCCCACTGAGACGGCATTTGCTCACCATGCAGCTTGTGAATGAAGAATAAGTAAAAATAAACATGCACAATTGTAATGTAATGTAATACTTACATAGCACCATTCAAATCAAAGCTAAAAAGAGAAAAGGAAAGTCTTCAAGCACTTCCAGAAGGCAGCAGGGGAGAGAGAGAGAGAGCAGTTCCTTCCAAAGAAGAAGGGGGAGGCTTTAGAGTTGTAGTAAAATGACATAAATAATGCACCCATTACATGTCTAAAACCATTTCACGCACCTAAGATTGTTCAAAATTGCTGCACAGAGATAATGCTAAAAGCCGCTGCAGAAACATCATCATAACAAGGCAAATGCTCAGACATACAAAAGCTGAATGCAAGTAAAGTAACAACAAGAGGTCTGAAACCTACCCGAACACTTTATCACCCCTAGATCGATGTGAGGATGTCTTCGCAGAGTTTCTTGTAGTGCCATGCATCACCTTTAACCCTCTTCCGGTAGACGCCGTGCATTATTGTCTTGTGAACAACCACTTCAACCACTTCCAGATCAAAGGCCAGACGCACCTTTCCCCAATCGTCCATCATTGTGCAGCGTAAAATGTATCTACAAAAAACCAACTTCATATATATAAAAAATATAAATTAAATCATTCTTTTGTTTAGTGTTTCCACAAGCTGTTGCAGTACTTCCTTCCTCAGTAATTGAAAACGGATCTTGTCCACTTCTAAAAGATTCACAATGTACCAGATTCCTCTGTACCTGAAAAATTGGCCTTGTCCAGTTCTAAGGTGCAACTGTCTACAGAGGTCTCATTTGAAAAATTTAACATCTGGATCTTGGTTCAAAGCAGACAATCTTTGCAATTGTGGTAGGGATAAAAGCCATGAGATTTCTTCATTGTACATGACTTTACATCAAAGAAAAAAGATGAGTCACAAAGCTTCAGGTCATATCGTGGTGAACAGTGAAATAAATTTTGCTATCAAGCTATTTTGTTTTGTGTTGATGATCTGTCATGAAAATTCTACAATATTAAAAGGTACGTTTTCACATGAACCTGGAGAAAATTAAGGGACGCGCTGTTGGAAATGAAGAAATGGAGGTTAATCACGACGGTTGCTAGAGTTCAACAAACTGATAGTACAAGGTGACAAGGTGATGTTTTCACATGGCTCCCAAAGGCAGCCATGCCATGACACTATGCAATACAACAGTACTTGAAGGATAGCACTCTTCCAATGCTCAGGAATGCACACAACAGAACAACGATGGTGCTGAATAATTGTACATATCATTGTAGGTATGCATAGGTTCCTGGGTAGCAACTGCACTGGACAAGGCTCAAACACTCTGCATTAGAGGTCTAGTACACTAACCAATTGGCCACACTATTACTTACGATGAGTTGTAAGTGCATCAAAGCTACTCTTGGTTCTTCAAAGAATTTATGATGTACATACGACTTAAAACAGAGTTCAAATGGACAGCAGATAATTTCATAGTTTCTGTAAACAATTCATCTGACCACGAAGAATTCAGAAACTTAAATACAATACAACTGAAATTTGATATCGTCCTTCTTCCAACATTTTTTGCTCAGAAGTGCACATGCCTCGACGACGCAACTGCAGTTAAAAATGCACAGCGATTGTGCGAGAAGGACCTGCCCAAGGTCCGTACACAGTAACTCCTTGGACAAGGGTCAAACTCGCACACTCAGCGCACACGTCGACCGCTCTAACCAATTGGCCACTGTGCCATGTTATATATCAATAGTCTTCTGTTAATTGGCAATGATCCAAAACCTTTTTAAAAAAAAACACAGTATTAATAAAAAGACTACAGAAAATTAAAGTAGATGAAAGAACCACATTTATTCAGCACAATTAACCATGATTGAAATTTAATTAACCGGTATCAATAATGCTAGAATTAAAGTTCACCAACCCTGCTTGCTTGTAAGCAATCTTGTGCTGTTCTACAATAGCTTTCAAACTATCAAGAAATTCCTCTGCGCTCATTCGACACGTGTTCGAGACATTGTGGGTCGCCTGCAAAAGACACCATCAACACAGTACTAGACAAATCCAGGTAACATAACTTGAAGCACGTTAACCTTACACATGACACAGGTGCAAACACTGGAAAACTTTCCACACATGGCACAAAACTGCAGGGGCGTCCAGGTAGGGGGTCCAGAACCAAATGCCTCTAATTTCTGGTAGGGGAGATTTGTTTTAGTTTTAGGGGAAAATTGTTTGCCTTCCCTTCCTGACACTTGGGACTGGGGGTTTGCCTCCATCACTCAGAGGAAATGACACCCCTGCAAAACTGCTAAATTAAAGGAGCACATACTGAAGCAGTTGAAGGTTATAAAGCTAGTAATTTCCTACATAAATCAGTTAACCAGTAATTAGGACAATAGATATGCCACAGTGCATCCACTGTTTGTCAATAAACTCATGGGATACTTGAGGAGATAATAGTCATGAAATTGATTAACTGACGTGCTTACCGATCGCGTTATACGATTGCAATGATGAATGAAGACCTGAGAAAGTGTTGAAAACGAAGTGTGTGTTGACATACCTTGACGGATCTTGGTTTGTCGGGTGAATATGGCTTTTTCTTCGGCGTCAACATGCACAACAGTTTGTCCATGCTCCGTTCTATGCTGCCAAAGACAGACTTCTTCGCTGATTTACTGCAGGGCGTGTCAACGTGAAGATGAAGTCGATTCATCTCTGTATCCATTGATCCACCAGCTCTGTTTATTACATCGAGAGTTGCAGGTGACAATCAGGTGTAAAGTAATAATTTCTTCACTATTCGTTAATGTTAAGAGTAGCCTCAATCCATAATGCTCAAATTTGTATTTATGGCACAGGCAATTGGGAACTGAATATTTTCTCATGAGCTAAAGTATTGGAACAAAAACAGTATTATATCATACTTTGAACTGATGTAGTGCCGTAAGGTAACACAGCCAATTGCAGATTCAAAATACAGTCAGACATATGCTATAACATAACAAAGTGAATGTATAGCACATGTAATTACACATATGGCTTCTTATTATTACACCTATTTCTTCTGGCTGGTCTTCCTTGTGCCTTAGTGGTGCGCTTAGATCGCATTCTTCACTATGTGGCCAGGTTTATCGGCTATATACCCAAATTTTCACCGGTTTCAGCTAGGGCATAACCGAGTAGACAATTTTCACCGGGTACAGAATCCGAGTACTTGGATGAACTATTTGCCGGATCCGGGTACGAACCAAATAGTAGCGGCAAATCTGGTCATTGAGTAGTGGTGGCACTGGCCTTGAAAATTTGGTATGCAATAGCAGCAATACGCATGTTCCGCACATGATGTTCATTTAAAACATATTGAAAGATGTACAAAAAATTGATCTTCTAATTGCGTATTTTGCTTTCATGCAGCGCTGCCACTACCAGCAAGTACCATCCGTAGGCAAAGCGTAGTTAACCTGTCATGTACACAGCAACGGAGAACTATCTATAGTCAACGCAGAGTCTATAGCAATATCCTTCATATAGCATATTATCGCACTCTAGGCTATAACAATATATTTATTGTTTAATAACTTTATTTATCAAAAAACTGTAAAACCTTGTTATAACATTTGAAATATGAAGATATCAACGTCATTACTCTCTACTGTTTACCGGAAAGTGGGTGGAGCCAATTCACGCGGGAAAATTACTGATTTGGTTGCCACCTGGGAATGCAACCAAAAGAAATTAAAATGTATACATTAACATCACTATTCTAAAGACAACTCAATTGAACATTAAGTTCTTGTTTAATTAATCAATAACTTATAAGTAGTCCGTTAGTACTAATTTATTTGATGAAAAAATATTATCTTATCAAAGAAATTATTTTTTCGGAAAAAGTTATTTTTAGCTATTTGCGGGTGTAATATTTGCCAAGGCAAATACTTCCGAATAGTCCAATATTCGGCCGAGGCGAATGTCCGAGGCGAGTTCCGGTTTCAGCTTATATGTGCGATGTCCTACAATGACTACCGGTTCAACAGCACAATACTTTCTGCATTGCGACACTAGTTTGGCAGTGTCTCTCTCGTTGTGCGCCATACTACTTGACTGGAGTCTGAACTCCTTTCGCGTAGAGCTCTGCGCTCTTCAGCTAAAGGCGAGCTTCTGGTGTCCAGGGCCTGCTCGTTGCTAATGCTGCGTCGAGCTTTCTCAGTGGTTGGTCCATTCACCTGGAATGGGCTCCTGGTTGCCCTCTATCTTCCCCCTTACAATGATCTACCTATCTTTTGTAAGCTGCTAAAGTCATTTCATCTTGGCTGTGGCTGGGAGCACCTCTGAGTAGTTTTCCTTACAGAGGCGCTATATAAATTATCGGAATGAATATTACTCATGCATGCATATCAAGAAAGCCATAATCAGTCAAATTTCTGCTTTGGTGGATTACATCCAACCGACAACAAACGGTCTAGCTCCAGAGTATCAAATAATTAAACCATCCACCAAACATAACCACACACTGATCCTGTTAACTTAAGATCCATGACAATCAAAGACAAAAGGATGAATAGTTTGAATACATAGATCAGATGAATGCTAGTGAATGGCTCCTCACACTGCTTGGTTGCTGACTGGTGTATTGACAGATATGCTGAGGTTGTTCAGCTGAGAATCCATCGATCTGGACGGTGATAATGTGTTGCTCGGCCGGAAATCACTGCCCATTAACTTGTTTGATTTTGGTGCTATAACAAGAACAATCAATCAATTAAACTGTATCAATAGCAAGCAGAGGCAGGTGGTAGAAAGTAGAAGCCTGTTACACCGACTTCAGTAAGGTTTATCTTCTTACAGTGCACCCTCTAGGTAGTTTCTGTGGTTTCTGAACTCGTACACGAACAAATCTGTATGAATGATTAACTGTATTGTTGACCAGTCCTTGGAGTGCGGCAGAAGCTGTGGCTCATTTCAGTCAAGTCTCAAACGCAATTTTTAATTAAAACATTCAAATGGGGATTAAATGCCAGACACAACTGGCCAAGACGTTGCTGCTTAAATCAAACCACAAAACTGCTTTATATTAGAAAAGAAACAGGCTCAGAAGGCATGAAACTACAGCTTACTTGAAAGTGTTGTACCCAGGAGTGATGACATAGGTGGTGTCTTCACTTTGAGAGTAGTCTTTTGGGGTGTTGGTGAAACAGCTCCAATCGTCACAGGTCGACGGCCACGCACTGCCTTTGGTGTACATGGCACGGCAAAATTCTCTTTCCTCTCCTCTTGTACAGAAAGTTCAAAGTTACGCAACTTCTCGATCTGCCTATCGTGTGATTTTGCCGGATGTCGTTCGTGCGACTTGCACCGATGTGTGGCAGCCGACCGCTCGTACGACTTGTCACGAGATGGAGTCACGCGACACGATTTGTTACGTCTGGCTTCATGCTCCTCTCGATTGATAAGATTTTCGTAATGATGGTCAAGCTGCTCACTCAGATCAAGCACTGGAGCAGTCTAAGATATCAACAACCATCCACTGATCCATCGTGTTTCAGGTTCAAACGCCAATTCCTTGGCCATATAATTCAATAAAATCTGATTCTGGTGTGATAGGAGGAAGAATTGCCCTAAGGAAGCAGGAGTATGAACTTAGGTAAAAGCTTCAGAATTATATCTCACATGTCATCCTTCATGTACAGTTCTAATACAACTAAATGTGCAACTAAATGTCAAGAAGACTCTTGAAAGTACCAAAGATGGCAGACAGCCTTCTCTGATAAGACTGTAAACAGCCTGCCCTCAGGTTAGTTTAATTCACAAAGTATACCAGTTTAAATATGCAGCAGGAGGTTCCCTGAAAGACTGACTAAATACAACTGATGGCAGAAATACCTCTTAGTTTAAGTTAAGTCAGTAGTCATAAGAGGTATTTAAGCCACTGGGTTTTGTTTGCCAATTACAGCCACTGCCTCATAGCTGATCATAAAATACAAGTAAAACAATTTATGCCACTCACTGCTGCCATCTCTTGCTCAATTTCGTTCTGCCTCTGCTGCAGGACCTTTGGACGGCCGAGTCGAACAGGTCGACCCTGAAGCTTCTTGTTTTGAAGAAGTAGGTAGGTGGCAGTCAGGTAGTCATACTTCCACTCAGAGAGACGATCGCGCACCTCCTGTCTGGCCATTCCATAATAAACAGCCATCTCTGTCACACAGAGCTCATCGAGGACTTCTCTCTGGAGACAAATGGTTCAAGCAATTTCATTAGGTAAACTTAGGCTTCCATATTCAATTATTCTTTGTATAACTTAATCAACAAAAGTGGCAGAATTGTAAGTGTAATTAAATAATCATAATCAAATGTGTGGCATGGTGGCAGATTGGTTAGAGCGGTGGGCCCGTAACACTCAGTGTGTGCTGAGTGAGCAGGTTCGACCCTCGACCGAGTCACTGTGTAGGGACCTTGAGCAAGGTCCTTCGCACACAATTGCTCTGCAGTACAACTGCAATTGCACCGTCGAGGCGTGTGTATACACTTCTGAGCAAAATATGTTGGAAGAAGGGCGATATTAAATTTCAGAATAAATAAAATAAAACAAATTTAAAAAAATAAAATAAATAAAAATAAATATTTATAAAATCCTCCCAACCCAAATCATTACAGACATCACTAACAAATAAGGAAGGAGAAAGGGTCAGGAGCTGAAGCCAGAATCCCTGTGAAAGATGACTCCAACTAGAGGGGCTAACATGGGCAAAACTTATAGATTGAGGAGTAACCAGTTTATGCAGGGAGTAACCAGAAAACCTCTGGCGACTGATATGCGAACAAACCTGAAACATCACCACAACAGGTGACTACCATAAATAATTATTACTACATCTTTGATTTTTGTCTACACTGAAGATGATTTCCATTGAATGCAGAGGTCATCACCGTTGCTGTGAGCTGGCAAGGTTAGAAATGGTGTAGACCAACATCTTATAGCACTCTAATCAATGTCTCAACTGCTACCAATGCACTGGGTCTTAACATTTCACACGAGATGAGCAGAGCAAGATGGTGAATATCTACATATATCAAGTTATTCAAATTTCTGCATTGCATTTCCTTTCATCTAAGGTTTTCCATTTCAGAGATTTTAAAAGGCTCCAGAATGTACACTAGGAAAGTAAGAAAATAAGGACATTCGTATAGGATTGGGATCAGAGGTCAGAAAAAGCAAGGACAGGTACTATTACCTGATATCTGCTCATCCAGGACACTGGATGACTATTCAGTCCCTTAGTGACCCACGGATGCCTGATGAGATCCCGGATTGTGAGTCGTCTCTTTGGGTCCACCTGTAGAAGTGCCCTAAGCATCTCAACGCTGTCCTTTGAAAGCCACTTTGGCAAATCATACTTTCCAGCCTTCAAATACATTTGAAAAATACATGCAGTAAAACTATCATTTTTTATGTTTATCTGACATGCAGAATTTGCTCAGATATTTCTACCCTTTTGGAGTTTACTGTTGCTAATTTTGAGTATTGGATCATTGTTTAGTTTATGCCACAGATTTTGTTTAGTTTGCACTACAAATTTTGCACATTTTGAAGTTATCTTCTTCGCAAGGCGCCTTGACCTGTGAAGAAAATGCCATTGCAGTGTGGTAAATGTTATGCCACCTATAAGCAATTAAACTTAAGCTGAAACAACAATCAGGAATCATTAAGGACATTCTACAGAGAAGGTTCTCATCAAACTAATCTCGGATATCTGCGATGTAACTAAATCAGGATGTATTATACTGCATCATGCACCTCCCAAATCCATTCAACACTGTTAACGATGATACACTGACTAAGTGTCTCATCAACTTACATGGAATTGGTAATGTCATATAGTCAATCAGGGTTGAGTGATAAACCGCAGTACATCTAATTATTATTGAGAATTAATAAAAGAACAGCAAAGCAAATTTACAGGAAAAATAAAATTTGCGACAAAGATATAATGCTAACTTGTTCAAACTGTACCAAGATTCCAATTCCAAACACAGCACATGAAACTGTTAAGCATTGCTGAAACCTTGTCATCATCTTCGATGTTATTAATTCCTCATATCATAAACACAGTTAGAAGAAATCACACTGAGAGAGAGAGAGAGAGAGAGAGAGAGAGAGAGACCTGTATTTTCTTGTAGAGGAAACTGATATTGTCATCATCAAATGGTAGGAAACCACACAATAGAGCATACAGCAGAATTCCCATACTCCAGATGTCCACCTGGAAAATGCAAAAGAGCAACATTTTAGGAGAACGCAAATAATTCAACAGCTTATAAATAGAGAAGAAACAACAAGAAATATACAACAATACACCAGCAATCATCTCAGAAACACCCTCTTCAAGAACTTTGGTTTCACAAGTCCATTCAGGCCTATCTCACCGAGGTGTCACCAAGAAAAACCAATTACCTCAAGTGACCCTATCGCCCTGCATTTTTGGACAAGACCCCCTCTGTCAGTAGATTGTACTTCCTGTGGTGCCATCCAATCTCCTGCATTGGTCATATTTAATTCCTTCCAAATGATCATTGCTCTTGACTGATTTTTTTATTAGTGCCCAGTTGAATGTAGCATATTAAACCAGTTTTTTCAGCATCAATATACCATGTTATCTCTCACTGCGTTGGATCAGCCAGCAAGCTCATAGTATCTTTGAGTAGAGTAACTCTGAATTGCCTTCCATTGCCGATTCAACCCTTAGCCAAAGATCTCAAGATTTTAAGCAGAATAAAAGATCCCAAGGTCAAAGAATTTGCATCATGTGACTGCCTTATTCAGAAGACAATTGGGATATTCTAAATCTGTGTCAATTATTTGCTGACCAATTATGGTAATGTAATGGCAAGCACTGGTGAATGAACGGATAATATGAATGTAGCACATATAAAGAATAATTTCTGAAGCAACTGGCAAACAGTAAATAACATGAATGAGTGTCATTACTTATATAATCATATCTAGTATAACATGAGTGCGCTGTGTATCATGCATCATCAACATACCTCCGAACCAAGGTAATTCCTTCCAGCGATAAGTTCAGGAGCAGCATAGGCCGGGCTTCCACAGCACGTCTTCAAGATGGTCTCAAGACCCCCCTAGAATTACAAAACAATAAAGGTATTAAGAAGATAGAACTTGAAGAATGCTACAGCAATGTAAAGATTTTCAGACTAAGTCAGCCATGTGTTTAGCCAAAGATACATTTGAATTCAACACATACAGGCATCCAATTACATAACTCTAGAGGTAATAAGAAAAATAGTTGCAAAATGCCTTAATTTGGCATAAAAACTCTAATAGATAAGAGAGTCTCATAGAAATATGAAGATCACATAAACAGTCCTCGTTCTCTCTCCCCTAATGTAGCACTCACCCCTACCAGTCTCCAATGTATGCGTCAATTAGCGGTTGGATGGAACACAGTATTGCAATCATTTTCAGCCTCCCGCTTGGGCATAGTGAGTAACTTGAATGCATGCGAATGCCCCTTGTCATTTACTAAAGTCCTGCTGCTACTCAGAAATGTTAGTGAAGTACATTGAACTACAAGCAGACTGAAATACGCACCCTGGGTTGGGAAGAGAGACCAAAGTCAATTAACTTCAAATTCTGTTCATCATCCAAAAGCAAGTTTTCCTAAAACAAAAATTAATCAAATTCAGTAAATAAATTTAAAAAAACTTATAACACGTGACAGTCAACAAACAACTTTTCACTGTTCTTAATTAATTGCACTATATGTCGTCATGTAAGTATACTGAATTTCACTGGCACCTATTCAGAACTTTATAACACTGTAAACTAATACAGGCTAAAGTAGAAATACTATCTTTCTTCTGAAATATACAAATGTCATAAAACAAAATTGCTGAATACAAAACAAATCATTAAAATATTAAAAAGACAGCACAATGAAGTAGATAAAAAGTAGATAAAAATGTTAAACTATTGTTCAAAAAAGAATATTTTGAATTGAGATCAAAACAACAAGTCCACATGGTCAATTGGCATAACGCACAAGTCAACAGTTACGTGAAGTTGGCTTGATTAACATGTCGCATATGAATCATCAATGCAAATTATGTACTTCAATTTGTTATGCAAACAAGTCAGCTAATGTGTAGGACAAATCTACATACAATCGAACAGTTGCTATCAAGTCAGAAGTGCTTTTCAAACCGGTTTGAGATCTCTGTGTACGTATCCAATGTCGTGTATATACGCCACAGCAGCAACTATTTGTCGAAAGCAAGCTCTTGCTTCATCTTCTGGCAAGCGATCTTTGGCAACGATATAATCAAACAACTCGCCACCCGGACAATACTAAAAGAGAAACAAATGAATGTCATCTAGCATGGCCATAAAAACAACCTAAATTGCTGATATCCTTTGTCTTCTGGCAAGAGGTAATTGACAACCTTGGGCAACAAAAGCTACACTATCCAAACTTAAATACACAGAAAAAGGGGTAGACAGAAACAGCAGTTCCTCTACAATGTACTCTGAAAACAGCACATTGAAATGAATTAGAGAACTCAAGAATAGAACAAAACAGACGAAGTTATTCATATTGCATTTATTATAAGCCAAAGTGTGAAGGCAGAATGGAGCAAATAAACAATGGAAAGATAACTAACTTCCAATACGAGGAAGAACTTCTCGTCTGTCTCGATCACTTGGTAGAGTTTGCAGATGTTCTGGTGACAGAGTTCCTTCAGTGCTTGGATCTCTGTTCGAACGCGTGGCAGATCATCACCCAAAGACTTCTTGTCCATGATCTTAATGGCGACTTTATCACCAGTGGTTATGTGAAAACCAAGTTTTACTTTTGCAAAGCCACCTAACAAAAAACCACACTTGTAAAATGCTCTGCAATTTAACCTACAAGAGTCGTTAGTAGCAACCCATCAACTCATTTGCTTGTTCAAAGTGTGCATGCATTTTATATCTCAATATTTTAATATTATATATCAAGAACCTGGCAAAGGCACTGAATCTGACAGACCAAAAAAAGGTGCATCTTAAGATTAACTGAAACTGCTTCTTGTGCATCTGTCAAAAGTCTTCAGACTCTGAGAAGAATATTTTACTGGGTATATTGAGTGAAGGACAAAGAGCTTGCAAGTCCAAGTGATTGTAAAGGACCATGGGATTAAGAGAACACAACACAGCGTAAGATAATAGAGTTCTGGCATCCACATTCACAATTGTTGCTAATCAGATTTCATTTTATGTTGTAAATTGTGTTTGAACTAATTAATACCTGCAGCCTAAATTCTGATAAATTTATTAAATTCCAAATAGACAAGTATTCAATACACAAATCAATCAATTTAATTTATATAGCGCCTCTTCAAGATAACTATTCAGAGGCACTCCCAACCCAGGCCCGGTCAAAAAGGAAAGTCTTGAGAAGTTTATAGAAAGAACCAGACAGGTCGCACGGGAGAGAGTGCAGGTCAGATGGGAGGTTGTTCCACACACAGGGACCCACAATTGCAAAAGCTCTATTTTGCCTGGTTGCGGAATGAGCATGTGGACCCACAAAGTCGCCTCTAGAGGCCGAGCGAAGAGATTTATTTATACAAATGTTAACAATAAGAAAATCTGTATGCATGCATGTACCCACATGCTCTAGCACCTATGAAGTACCTCAGAGGAGCACTGAGTGTGCCAGACACAATGATTCTAAGCTGATTAAAGAAGAAAACATAATAATTAATAAACAAACAGTGCTTCAATAGCTTCAAAGGTCACCAATGGCATAATACAATATAAAGCATTAATATTCAGAGCTGATAGTAGACACCATGTTAATGAGTTCTGGGAATATGTAGTGTTGAAGAAGAGCAGCAACAATTAATATAGCTTGTAACAGAAAACCAGCAAAGTCCCTGTAATATGGGCCTGATGTGGCAGAATATGCTCCGTCTGAGCATCCTTCTGTCATGGGGTCTGAGGAGCCAACATTGAGTTCAGCCAACAATTGGTCATAGAGCATCAACATAGTAGAGTAATAAGCAACAAATTGAAGGGATGTCCTGGTCTTTTCAAATGGACCCAGCTAGTAAACTGAAATCCTAAAGAATTTGTCACAAAAGACCTCTATAACAAATATCCCAGGACCAACCATCAGAGACAACAGAAGAAGATGAGCACCTCACAAAAGCCTATTAGGTAATATCAAGTCTATACAAACATAAATATTCAATCAAATTCTGCATGTAGCCAATTAATTTATATAAATTATACACAAAGCCATCTTGGACATTTGCCTTTCGATATTCTATCAATAACTGCATTAAGGCACACGAGTCAAATACTACATACAACGACTGTAAAGAGAATTCCAAAATCAGATCCATACAATGTTATAATATGCACATGGAATCGTTTTGTAATGTGAAATGTCCTTAGTTATCAAAACAGGATGAATCTCCTGAGACAGAATATTTCACCACACTGGAAAGGAAAGTTTGACTTACATGGAGGACAACCTTCATGCCTTTGCAACGCCTCCACTGCGCATGCGCATTGTTCAAAAGATGCTTAAAATGGCTGAATTGTTCTTAGAGCAAACCTTTGATAGCACTTGGCAATGTAAGGGTCATTTGGGGTCATGGTAGGCACCGTGAAGGTTGAGTAAGTTCGCCATTAGAATATTATTTGCGCTTGGGCAAGACGCCCTTTTGCCAGTATAATTATGGACTGCATACTTTACGTATAGATGGATAGCAAGGCTGAATCTACATACCACAGCACCAGTAACAAATTTAAATCTTGTTGAATGGTGGAATATTCCGTCACAGAAGCTCCAAGCATAAAAACGAGCAGATGATCTGATTATACCTGATCCAATTGTCTCCCGGAGGTAATACATTCCATTAAGCACTTCAAACGACATTTTTGACCATTCATGTACCTTCAAATCTTAAATTTTCAAAGAAGTCAACATAAATTAAGCATGTAATAAAAAAACTTATAAACAAAAACAACAGATTTGCAAATTATTTAAATCAAGCAGCACAGTCTGCAGGCACAAAATCAACAATAAATAAAAGAAAAGTAATATTTGCCTTGACCAAATAAATAGAAACAAATATAAAACTTTGACCAAACAAAAGAAAACATTTCACTTTCAAGAATACAGTATGTTCTTCAGTAACTATTAACTTACAGCAACGAATTGTAAACCGCAAAGATTGTACAATTAACTGAAATATAGTTGTA
The DNA here is from genome assembly GCA_959347315.1 of Bimastos eiseni. Taxonomy (NCBI): domain Eukaryota; kingdom Metazoa; phylum Annelida; class Clitellata; order Crassiclitellata; family Lumbricidae; genus Bimastos; species Bimastos eiseni. Next base: position 19,862,528 of record OY365818.1, on the reverse strand, counting down.
GAGTCATATCAAGCATTGGTCAATTGAAATAATTAAAGCGTATATTCGCCTTTCCATGGGCATTGAGAGTATAAAAGTGCTAATATTTATTCATATCAAAACTGAAAGTGGTTGAAAGTGTTCAACGTGTGTGCTGTAAAGCTAAGCAACTGGCAAGGTGGAAATATATTATACATTCTGTACCGCTGAGGATAGCTTAAGTTAATGATAAGCCAGTTCAGAGGTTCCCACCCTCTTCTATGCCCTGCACCTCTGGGAAATGTTTGCACATCACAGGCAGATGGTGAAATGACAACATGGCTTTCCACTCAAAACTGAAGTGTCATATCTTCAACAGATCAACTCGAATCATCGAAGCCTGATTCCCCGAAAACGCGGAAAAGGCCAAAAAGCTCGATTTCCCGAAAACAGCAATGTACTATTGAAAAAACGCTTAACTGACTCAAAACAGCACAATTCATTCATCAATCCAGCTTCTGCATGAATTGTTTTAATCGATCCAGCTTCCATTTAAGCAGAATCCTTTTCATCAATCCAGCTTCATTTTCGGGGATACGACGGAAATCAGTTTCAGGGATTCGGGTTTCGGCGATTCGCTACACACCCCTCTTCAAGAACTCATACTCCTACTTCCCCAATCCTTTACGTTCCCATTCTATCCCTAAACGACGCTCGCCTTAACAGCTACTTAGTCCATCTGACAACCAGACATGTACCTCCCCTTGACTACCCTCTGATTCGACGCAGCTCCCGTGAATAAGCTGGTGCCCTGCGCTTGGCTTTAGAAGTGCGGAGATCATAATATTATCACAATTTTAAAAAAAGCTCCGTGCGTTATTAAATGTCTCCTTATCGCCAATGAGAACACTAATTTTTCTAGCCTCAATCTTACCACGCGGACAGTCGATTGCATGTTACATTAATTAGTTAATCATACCTACTTGTAATTGACAACGTCAAGACCTGTTATTTCAATGTACAATTCGCATCTAAAATAAATGGTGTGGACAAAGTAAAGCCTTCAACGCTCCGACTACACAGATCATACCAATGCTATATGCGAAAATCGTGAAAGTGAGAAATGTGTATAATTTTTTAATTACCAGGCTACATGAAAGTTCTTCCAATTTAAATCGGCGCAAACTTTTGAAAATGGCCGCCATCAAGTAAGCAAAACAGAATAAGCCAATCAAATTACGTGTCACATTTTAAGCTTGACCAATAGGCGCATAGCTACTATTGAAAAAAAAACTCAGATTTGAGGACACCTTTGTATGAAAATCAACTATCATAATTATTAATTTGATAAGCAAGATAAGAAAAGAATTGTCTAAGCAGAAATGAGTTGGCTGCGGAAGATTGCAGGAACTCAAGGACAATATAAATTGATAAACTTCCACAACGTAAGAAATGATGGAATAATATAATCAGACAACAGAAACTAATAATAAAAACTCTCCATTTATGTTAATTCCTAGCTCACTTGTAACAACTCTCTGTTCATCTCTCCAACCAAGACGAGAAATACGATCATCATCTCAAGCTGACTTTGCTGTAAGTATAAAGTAAGAACATTGTTTATTGCACTACCAGCAAACGCATTATTTTACCCGAGGTAGGCCTATTGTTGTTTTTTATTGATGTATTATTGTTGTTGTCCTTCTTCTTCTTCTTCTTCTTCTTCTTCTTCTTCTTCTTCTTCTTCTTCTTCTTCTTCTTCTTCTTCTTCTTCTTCTTCTTCTTCTTCTTCTTCTTCTTCTTCTTCTTCTTCTTCTTCTTCTTCTTCTTCTTCTTCTTCTTCTTCTTCTTCTTCTTCTTCTTCTTCTTCTTCTTCTTCTTCTTCTTCTTCTTCTTCTTCTTCTTCTTCTTCTTCTTCTTCTTCTTCTTCTTCTTCTTCTTCTTCTTCTTCTTCTTCTTCTTCTTCTTCTTCTTCTTCTTCTTCTTCTTCTTCTTCTTCTTCTTCTTCTTCTTCTTCTTCTTCTTCTTCTTCTTCTTCTTCTTCTTCTTCTTCTTCTTCTTCTTCTTCTTCTTCTTCTTCTTCTTCTTCTTCTTCTTCTTCTTCTTCTTCTTCTTCTTCTTCTTCTTCTTCTTCTTCTTCTTCTTCTTCTTCTTCTTCTTCTTCTTCTTCTTCTTCTTCTTCTTCTTCTTCTTCTTCTAATAATATTATTATTATCATCATCATTATTATCAGCGCACTTGCACGTAAAACAGTCCTTCTGCGCTTTTCCATAATACTGACATGTTGACTGACTGACAGTTCTTAAATTGTCGATCCCGGTGTGATGTTTAAACGGGCCTCATCAGAGCGCTACGGCGTTGAATCTTTGTGTGCAAATTTATGGATAAACGTTGAAACAAGTGTACGGTCTCCATGAGATCTCCTCATACGGCGGACATGCGTCGACCCAAGAACTCGCGTCCAGCGCGATTGATGGGGCCTATAGCGATTCGATTGCTAGTGGAACACCATGTGTGCTGGCACTGGTGGAAAGAGGTGAATATTTGGAACACTTCCGGTCCGCGGCATGTTCAGCTGCACCCCTAGGCACTGCCGAAGACAGGTGGGTGTAGGAGGGGGCGCACGTGTGGATAGTTGCTGCATCCCAAGCGATGTATACTTGTCTCTCGCCTACGGGATCAGTGTTCTCCATCCGGTCTCTTTCCGTCGCTCGGGATCAGACCCTGTGGCTCCTTCGAGGATGGAACGTCTGCTTTTAAAAGGGCTCTCCACACAATATCATTCAAGGCGAAGTGTCGGGCCGCTCTTCCCGTCGAATGTCTGCAAACACGACCGTGATGTCCACGCGGGTCAGCGATTTCTCCACACTGGTATTGATACGGCGCACAGAGTCCCAGGCGAAAGCCAACCGCTACCCGCACGGCCTCATTGCTCAGACCCAACCCGCAATAAAGTATCGCGATACTTTAATTGGTATCGGCGATCTTTACCGGTATCGCAGCGTGTATCGCGATAGTTTCATTTGGTCGGTATCGCGTGTGTATTGCGATACTTTATTTAGCCAGTCATCGATACGTGATACCAATATATAGGCTATATTTTCTTCTCACCGTAGCCTAATGAAAAATTATAATATTTCTCTTCCACTGGAAATATTTGTGATTAAAAAAGGGTGACTTTTGGTGAACAATAAATCATGACGCTTAGAAAATTGTCTCTTCTTGCAATCTACGATCCATGGTGTGAATGGAAGGAATCTATAAATAGGGAGACGAACGGATATAATTAGGCCCTATAGTGTTTTCCCCTCTACGCACATCCTTGAGTCAGCCTATATTCCATGCAGAACGTTGGAGAGGTGCTCATCTCTTTTTCCTAGGTCCTTGAGCCGGCAATGGACGAATCCCAAGGTCCTGGCAAGACACGGGGCCGTTTACTTCTCAGCTTACTGCTTGGTGATAGAGGCAAGTGTGCGCAAACAACTTGCCCAGCGTCGTTACACGGAGTCAACCGCATGCTACTTACGCGAGCAAGCGCATTACCGATAGGCCATCGTGTAGCACGCTTGGGTATACTACACATTTTGAAAATAATAAATTTGATAAAAGTTGTAGTTATTCCTATTTTTTATTTAAAATTTGTTATTGTAATTGTACTGATCTTTGATATGTGAAAATAATAATTGTAATTAAACTGCTTTATTGTATGCAAAATTAACATTGCAATTATAAGCCTAGGCCTACTCCTTTTTCTTTAGCACATGTTTTGTGTGAATAGACAGGAAATTTGCTCGTCGAAAAGTATTGGTGAAAGTATTAGTATTGGTATTGCAATACTTTTAAGAAAAAGTATTGTTATAGGTATTGCAATACTTTTTTCCAGTATTGTTAACAGCCCTACTGGAAGACCACACTGCAGTCCTGTCGATGTTAATCAAGGGTCTGTTCCAGACCTTCTGGCTGATCAAGGCCGATACCTCACCATCCGGGAGTGCTGGTGTGCGGCCCTCAAGGATTTCTTCCTTATGAGCGTCGATCCATTCCTCAGAGTCGAGAACGGCGCCAACGAGTGACCTGGTCGATGCCGCTGAAGCTACATAAGCCGAAGATGCCAACATTGACACCCGTCTAACTCCTAATCCGCCGTCTCTTATCGGCAGAGTGGCATGTTAACATTGTATATCGCTGAGCTTGTTCTTAAGGATGTTTTCCAATCCAACTAGCATTTGGTCGTACATATTGTATGTATGTGTTTGTGCGTGTGTGTGTTTATGTATGTGTGTATGTATGTGTGTGTATGTATGTATGTATGTATGTATGTATGTATGTATGTATGTATGTATGTGTGTATGTATGTATGTATGTATGCATGTATGTATGTATGTATGTATGTATGTATATATGTATGTATGTATGCATGTATATATGTATGTATGTATGTATGAATGTATGTATGTATGTGTGTATGTATGTATGTATGCATGTATGTATGTATGTATGTATGTATGTATGTATGCATGTATGTATGTATGCATGTATGTATGTATGTATGTATGTATGCATGTATGCATGTATGCATGTATGCATGTATGTAGGCCTATGTATGTTAGGGTGGTCACGTATCTAATGTAAAATTTTCAACTTAATTTTTTTACTTTCTCGAACTCTCCATTTGGTTCCTATTGGCTTCAAACTAATGTATCCAAGAACTTGTCCAGAATCTCTGAGATTAATGACCAGTGACTATTGGTTATAAATTACTCAAGCATGCACGAGAATTGTGGAGGATCGTAAGCTCCTTTCATCACAGGGGAGGTGTGGATCGAGTGTTCAGTCTTCCAACAGCAGCGTATGTATCATCAGTAGGCAAGAAACTCCAGCCAGAAGGACAGAGTCCGATTGGAACAGTCTGCCGCTACAGCAGTGGTTATGCTGGATAACGACTCTGATGAGTCTGTCAATGGCAGCAACACCTTTGTGGTCTCCGATTCAAAGTCTGAACAGTCATAGCCAGCTGGCCCATCACCCAAGATTCTCTACAGTGTTGTGTGAAGTTGCCGCTGCACTAGGTTGGACGGCCATCAGTGATCATATTGCTGCACATTATATTGTCTGCCATACATGTAGCCTCAACAAATCAGCTTGGACAAAATGTGGACCAGTTAATCGTCGGTCATGGTGCGCGATTCAGCTAAGACATCGATCGTGAAGTCCTCGATAAAGAAATAGACGACATTTCACCCCACAGCGCCGCTTATTCTTCATTGAAATGGAAAGATGATGGATGACTTCACAGGTCCTTTTAGAGGTTGTGTCGATAGACTTCCAATTGTGGTCGCTGAACAAAATGTTAGTTCCAAGGCTTCACGATGCAACTGCACTTACCATGACTCAGGCTACGGTTCATGCTGTCGATAAATGAGGATTGCGTGATCAAATAGAGGGACTATGTTTTGACACGACTGCCTCTATTACACTCTAACACTGAGATGTGTCAAGCAGAATACGTATTCTAAGTCAACTGTTGAACCTTGCTAGTCGCCATCACAATAATTTCTGAAATAATGTTGGAAAAAATGTTCAGTCTGAATGATGTTTCAAAATCTCCAAAAACAGAACTTTTCATTCATTTTCGTGATTACCGGCCTCGTATTAATGAAACTGCCTTCAAAACGACCACAGATGATGAGAATATGACGATGATAGTCGCTCCATTGAAGGAGGATGCCTTAATATTTGCAACAGCACAATTGACAGAGTTCCAGGCCAGAGATGATTACCTTGAACTACTCGAACTGACCAGCATCTTCTTGGAAGTCAATCCACCACTCGGAATCCATTATAAACTGATCACTGTGATCACTTGCCAATCATAGGCCTACAATAATGCTGTAGTCCAGACCATTATACACCATTTCTATATGCCAATCTCTCATCCTCTTTTACTTTTCTCAAAATCTGCATCTTATCGGGGCAGTGTTCAGTGGCAGCACTTCTTAGCGATTCACCCTACTGGAGGCGCTCTATAAATACTTAAATACAACAAAATACACCATCTACAAGGAACAGAATTGATTCCTGGTTAATAACCAGTGGTTATAAAGATTAAATGTTGATTATAATTATTAAACCCATTGTTTGAGTGTTGACTCACTGCAATATTCAAACGAATGTTTCAGTCAATGGCCAAAGAATTCATTGCTACACTAAAAACCATGGTTATAGAAATCGCCGAGACATCAATGAGGACCGTCAAGCAAGAACAAGATGCAAGACACAAGAAAGCCGAGAAGGAAATTGTTCTTCTAAAGACTAAAGTCGATGAACTTGAAAACGGTCGAGATTAAACAACCTAATACTCTTTGGAATCAACGAGAGCTCAACCATCAAGGACCAACGTTCAACCCATCAAGACGACAGAAACGAGCAATAACATCTTTCACTCAATAGTCAAGCTGTCAAACGGACGACTTGGCTTGTCTATTGAAGAATCCGATACACAGCACATACGTCTTTTCTCTCTGATGTACATTAGATTGTCTCTGCGCGTCACACTTTCACTCTCTCGCTTCCGGCTCTTCTGATGGATTGGACGTTGACCAGACGTCATTTTCTTTGTGAAAAATTCACTACTTAACGTAGATAAGTTTTAATTAATTGGTGGTCCAAGACTGGAAATCACTACGATGAGATAATTCGGTCAATTGATTTAAATAGTTTTTTACATGTATGAATTAAGGCATTATCCTGTTTTTGAAATGTCTTAGTTGATGTTGCTCGCACGAGAGATGTGCTGATTTTGATTTTATTTGACTCTGTCTCGCGGTGGACAGTGACTATTCTTTTTCGCTATTGTTAGTGACTGTTTATCTGTCTCTATTTTGTCTTTTTGTGTTGCTTGGGCAGGCATATCGGAACTCGTTGGTTCTGATCCCTGGCTGGCCTAAGCCTGATATTCCTAGTTAAAGAATTAGATAAGTGTTTGCAATGTGAACTTTTGATGGATAGTGATGATCTAGGTATTGTGTGTGAGAATTGTCTTAAGAGGAATCATCTGAACCATTTTGATGCCACTGTGGTAACCGATAACTCCTGGCTTTGTCCAGTTTGACTTTCTACGATCTTTCCCCTTAATCAACTTACGGACCATTGTGAGTTTGTTCACTGTGCAAAGGGAGATTTACCCTCAGAAAAGCTGATCAAGCAATAGAAGGAGGGGCCTAGATAAGACATACTCTCGGACTAGACCGCCCCCTCCTTATCAATGAGGATTTAGATCCGGACGAAAATTACTTCACAACAAGGCCTGCCAATTGCACTTATATAACTTCTCCCATTGCTGCACCGTCTGCTGAACTCAGGCTTGCCAAATTTTCTATTATGCATCTTAATGTTCGAAGTTTAGTTGGCAAAGTTTCATTATTAGAAGACCTAATATTAAGCTTTTCACCGGATATAATTGCACTATCGGAAACCTGGCTGACCTCTGATCTGACTTGTGATATACAAATATTGGGCTACAATTTTGAATCTCAACCAAGACTAACTGGAAAGGGCAGTGGAGTAGGCTTTTACATAAAAGAAAACATTAAATACACGATATATAAACTTTCTGGCTGTTCGCAACATATAGCGTATGAATCCTTGTTTATATCTATGCCCATCTTGAATGGGCCTTGTACCACTGTTGGAGTATTATATAGACCGCCTGGTTTAAATCTTGATGTCTTTGTAACAGAATGGGACCTACTTTAACTGCATTAGCAGCAAACACTAAAGATCTTCACATTACGGGTGACTTTAACATTGATCTCCTTAAAGCACAGGACCATCCCAATACTAGCAAATTCTTAGATGTAACAATTTCTTATCACCTCCCTCCGGTCATAACTCAGCCTACTGGCATAACCGATAATACTGCTACGTTGATTAATATTTTATTACAAATTGCATCACTAAAATTTCAAACCCATCCATAATTATAACTGATATTTCGGATCACCTACAAATATTAATATATTTAGATAATCTGTCTAATGCTGCTCCTGTTAAAACTCCCGTTGACCAATACACCAGACATAGGCCTACTGGCAATGCTGCTAAAGACCGTTTTAAAGCTGAAATGTCAAAACTGAACTGCTCAAATGTCGATCAACAATGCGAAATGGGTGATCCTTCTCGGGCGTACGAGTTGCTTTGTACAATACTTAAACTAATCTATAATGCTGCTTTCCCCATTTCAATGAAAAGGCTTAAACCATCTGACATGCCAAAACAACCTCGGATGACCTCTGTCCTTTTACAATCGTGTACAACTAAGGCCAAACTCCATGCTAACTGCATTAAAGACCCGACATTAGAAAACAGAGCTAAATTTGTAAAATATAGGAACAAATTTAAGACACTGCGAAAAAAAACTGAACGTGACTTCTACACTGCTGAATTTAGCAAATATGCCAACGATCTTAAGCATACCTGGAAAATAATAAAATCCATTTTAAAAGTGAAATTACTGGAGACAACTATTCCCTCTCTGAGCTCTAATGGCTCTCTAATTTCTGACCCCCGAAAAATTGCAGAGAAACTAAATCTCTATTTTACGAACATTGCTCAGGACCTGCATGATAAACTCCCCCCCCCCACTCAGGCCTCTTTTAAAACATATTTGGATGTCCCTAACCTGAAATTGCCATATATCCAACTACTCCGGAGGAACTTATTGCAATCAGCCGATCATTAAAAATTACACATTCTAGTGGCCATGATGACCATGACCCTGTAATAATAAACCCTATAATTCCGCTTCTTGCCAAACCACTAGCAAAAATTATTAATTCCCCATTGACCACTGGTATTGTTCCTGACCTAATGAAATTGGCTAAAATCATACCCATTTATAAAAATGGGCCAAAAGATCAGATTAGCAATTATCGGCCTATCTCAATTCTCCCATTGTTTTCGAAGTTTCTTGAAAGGTCATGCACAAACGCCTCTTTGACTTCATTGATAAGCATAAATCCCTATACCCACACCAGCACGAATTTCAACCAGGCCATTCAACTGCCCTATCTCTAATTGATCTCCAGGTTTATGTTTCGGCTGCTATTGATCGAAATGAATATACTGTGGGAATATTCATTAACATAGCTAAGGCTTTTGATGCAGTAAATCATCGAATTTTATTGGCTAAACTAGCAAATTTTGGCATTCGGGGTTTAGCTCTAGATTCGTTCAAAAGTTATCTAAACAACAGATCCTAATATGTTTCTTGCAATGGAGTATTCTCGTCAGTAATGTTAATAAACTATGGTGTCCCACAAGGATCTATCCTGGGACCACTACTCTTCTTACTCTTCATTAATGACCTGCCCAATATCTCACCCCTCTTAGATTTCTTTTGTTTGCCGACGATACTAGCATTCTTGCATCCAGCCCCTCCTATGAGCAAGTGATCTCGTCTTTAAATCGAGAGCTTGTTTTAGTTTATGACTGGTTTCTTGCAAATGGACTTACTTTCAACGCCACGAAAATTAATTACGTCTGCTTTGCCTCACATCGGAGAAAAAATACCCTCTATCGAAGAGCAATTGAAACTTGATGATACACCCATGCCTGTAGTAAAATCTACGAAATTTCTAGGGGTCTATGTTGACCAATTCCTTACTTGGAACACACATATTGAAAAAATCTCCTCAAAAATATCTAAAAATATTGGAATTATATCACGCATTGCGTACCTAATACCTAAAACAATTTGCATGAACCTTTACTTTTCCTTAATTCATCCCTACTTAACCTACTGCAATGTAATTTGGGCGGCAAACTATCACTCGACGGTTGAATAGATTAGTTGTACTTCAAAATCGAGCATTTAAAATCATTAGGAAAACCTCCTTGCCAGATATCTCTTCCCTTCCCGTATTGCAAGTATCGCAAATAACGCTCTGCTAGGCAAATGAATTTGTATATAAGTTTATGAATAAATTACTACCTTCTGCTTATCAGATCTACCTCAAACCACTTCAGCTAGCTAATCCATATTGTCTTAGAAATGTTAATGATTATCGGCCTATTTTTCCTCGTACAAACACGCGTAAATTCTCGATTGCCTACACTGATCCCATAGCATGGAATTGCCTACCACACGAAATCCGGAATATAAACCACTATGAAACTTTTAAATACTAACTCCGTAAGCACCTATTGACTCACTCTACATGAAGTGCCTATTTCTTCACAATCTGTTAAGTTTGTATACTTCTATTAATTAACTAGTTTAGTATAGTAACTTTACCACCTTACTGAATACTCAATACATCATCCACCACTACTTAATTTCATCTCCGTAATTGGGTGACACTGTCAGCGGGATTTCGGTCCGCTAAGGGTTTTTCCATAATTGTTTTATTTATTACTCTGTGTAACATCAGATGATTTTATAAAAAATGCTAATTCTTAATCTGATGCTATTAGTTCATAACTAAATGAATAATGATGTATAGATTTTATGCATTAATTTGTTCACCGAGAATTTGTTATCTACATTTGTAAAATGATGATGAAACAATAAAATACTGTGATTATGGTTTTGGTTATGGTTATGTATGTATGTATGTATGTATGTATGTATGTATGTATGTATGTATGTATGTATGTATGTATGTATGTATGTATGTATGTATGTATGTATGTATGTATGTATGTATGTATGTATGTATGTATGTATGTATGTATGTATGTATGCATGTATGTATGCATGTGCGCGTGTAGGCATGCATACATTTATATAGGGCCTGTGCATGTATAGCCACAATGGATAGCCACACATTCATTGCCTGCCATTAATTATATATATATACACTGATTTTCCACTAATATTTTACAGGTTGGGCCATTATAAAATAAACCCTTCAGTCTTTTTGCCAATATATAGGCCAAAAGTAGGAAATAATAGATGAAATTTTACAGACATAAGACTAATTTATATTTACATATGAGTGCCAAAATTTACATAAAAATTTGAAACAGAACAAAAGTTATATCACTTTTAATGAGTGCAACCATGGTTTTCTGATGGTCAAAAAACATTCAACGCAACAAAAGGTTAAAAAAACGATTTTGTGAGGAAAACAAACATCATATTGTTTAAGATCCTGTGTACAATGTGTCTACCACCAATAACCACACATATTCTGAGTATATTTAGCAAGTTTTGATGAACCGGTTGGGGCCATTGCATCGGTGATAATTTGCCCAGGGACACGACGAAAAGCGGTGAGGTTCAGTTCTTCTTTGGCAAATCTTCTAAGACGCGCGTCTGATTTTCAACTCTGCTGAAATTCGCCGAGTACTGAGATGATTTTTGATGTTGCTATTATGTGCGCAAATAAGTTCGCCAACACGCTCGATATTGGTTCGGGTATGGATAGGTTTCTGCCTTCCGTTGCCCTTACAACGTTCCACAGCCCACCCTGTCATAAGCGCGTCCGCATATTCAGTGATGTATGGTCTCGAGACTGTGTCTCAGTCTCGAGACGTATCGAGACAGTTTTTCAGTGTCTCGGTCTCGGTCTCGGAAGCCTGGTGCTCTACGTCTCGAGGTTAGTGTCTCGAATTTTTAGAAACTGTCTTGAAGTGAAAGTCTTATTCTGTCTGGAACAAGCAGTCTCGATGAGTTTCGCGTCAACTGTCTTAAAATTTTGCGCTAGAAACTGAAACCGCAATCTACAAGAAACGGTAATTCTGGTTAACGCGCGAGTCACATGATACTGAAATTTATTCAATTATCTTAAAGTGGAAAAATGTCTGAGAGAGAACCAGAAATTGTGAAGTTTCCTTTTACGCAATTTGAAGTAATTAACAAACAATAGCTATGCCGTGCCGTTGGTTATTGATATAAAACCACCATAACCGAAACGATCGGAACAACTTCGAGTTTCTCAGGGTGAGTATAACGATATGCGCAACTTGTTAATTTCGTTTGGTATTTGGTATCGAATTTGCTTGTTTATAATCGTCTATAAGATTTTAGACGTGTCTAAAAAGGTTTTCTTTATGTTATTCTGAAAGTATGCCGTCTTGGTCTTGAAGTTTGAAGTCATGCATACACCCCTACGCATATTATTATAAGTGCTCAGTTCAAGTGATTTCAGAGTGAGCATTGACTATGGCTTTGGCTCCAAGATCATGCTCATGCATGATTCATGACGTGTCTATATACGCATTTTATCTGTCATGGACACCTTGCCCATGATTATCTCGTTACAAATTATATCATAAGTGCTCAGCTCCAGTGATTTAAGAGTAATCGTAATCTCAGCATTTCTACAGCGCCCACAAAAGCGAAGTCGCGAGAACCAGCTTATTCACAGGCGCTTAATCAAAACAGAATCGATAGGCAGGGGGTCAAATCCAGAGAGTCAGGCAGGCAGACAGGTAGACGGCCAAGGTGGATGGTGCTTGGAGTTGAAACGGCGAGGGAGATATGAGGAAGAGGAGGAATCAGGATGAGATTTGCGAAAGAGCAGTGCTTTGAGTTGTGAGTGAGAAACCTGTGGGGAGATAGCAAGAAGTGAGGTATTTGTGAATTCGTAGGACGGATCGGATATTTGTCTTAATGCTGGAAGGAGTTTATTCCAAAGAGGCGGGACAGCAATGGCCATGGAGCGATTTGCAAATTTGAGTGATGATGTGACGGGAGGGCGAAGTAGTGTGAGGGTGGAAGAGGAACGGGTTGAACGATGTGGCTGAATCGTGAACAACTGACGGAGATAATTATGTGGGCTGTGACTGTAATGCAGATCTGCTGAAACAATCACGAATAAATCGACCCCAGAATGTCTATCTACTTCCAATCATAACACGCACCAACAAATCCACCTCAACACGCGTAAGCTCTTTGGATCATCAATTACAAGTGCGTATCCAATGTGCATGGTCATCTTACCATACTAGCTGACTTCGATCGAAACTTTGAAACGCCTAAGAAACCAATCGTTGAAATGCACAGAAAAGTTATACCTGTTGCTTCCTCTTCCTTCCTGAACGTCCTAGCTAACTCGGATTGGTCTTCAACACTTCGAGGGTTGTAAAATTTAGAAGTAAAAAAAATTTATGACCTACTTAGTTTTACTTATAGGCAATAATTTAATACTGCTTTTCCAATCTAACCCTAGCCTACATAGGATAGTTAAAAAACTATGAATGTCAACAGGCTTCCCGATATCATTTGCTAGGAAATCAAAAATCCAGTTGGAGTTTCCAACTCCGTACGTCTCCTTCCACCCCTCCTCTCCCTTTCCTACCTCTTCCCTCAACCGAAATTAAATGAGTCTATTTCATAGCCTGTCAGCGTAATTCAATTATAATAATTTATTATTATTATTATTATTATTATTATTATTATTATTATTATTATTATCATAATCATCATCCCTGTCCTCCTCATCATCATTATAATCATTATCATCAACGTCATCATCAACATCGTCGTCATCATCACCACCATCATCAGTTTATGACACTAGGCATGGGTTTTGGTCGGCAATGGGTACGAGCAAACGATCTCCTTTGTGCTCGGTCACGTCTCACCACCAGTGCTCCCTTCAACGTTAGTCTTAGTTTCGTTATGCTCAAAATGTTGTTCATCTGGCGAAGTCTTCATCTTCCTTAATACACTTGCCTTTGTAGGTCACATAAATAAATTGTAAAGATTGCTCTTACACTGGAGCGAAAATTAATAGTCACTGTCTACTTCTACTTCAAAAACATTCAAGTTAAACCTTTAGACACCGAACAAATGAATTTCTACTGTATATGTGTAAATGTTCATATAACGCATAAAACAGTATAGTTGTAACGCAATATGTATTTAAATGCATGCATGCATGTCGCAGCAATGTTTTATATATCGAGTGAAAAAGAATTGTCAGCAATTATATACGAGTATTAGCTACTACTAAACTATTTATTAAAATGAGCAATATTTCACAATTCCAAAAACTGATTGAAACAAATACAAGAAACTTTTCCAGTCTCAGAAATATTTTCCAGTCTTATAGTATGTTCGTTCCTGGGTGTTCTGAAGCGACAGGTTGGAGCGTGAACACACCTTCAAATGCCCATACTCCCGCCACCTGTCCTGAACTTGAGGAAGCCCCAGCCAGATGTTGCCAAGCCAGTCTTAGCTGAATAACTCTGATAGGGATAGTCCCGGATAGAAGTATCAAAAGTAATCAGAACATCATCATCAATATCAGTATCTAGTGTTGCCTATGACACTTAAGAGCAGAGGAACAAAGTGTAAGTCCATGGATATCAACATGTAGGCCTACGACGTTCATGTCTCATAAATTTGACAAAAACCTTCACGAAATCAAGTACATTCTTTCGCATCGTTAAACGTTTCTCCTAACTAATTGGTAAGCCAAATTAACCAAGTGCATCCTATCGATGTCTCAAGACCAGTGACTGGGGTGCATTGCGAGAGTCGCTATATACATTTATTAGTGCAGTACAACATATGACGCTTAAGTTTAAACGGATATTCGATTTACAACGAATTAAAAGCAGTATTCCAAAGGAGTCGATTTTGTTCGTTTTGAGCAGTTGATGGTAATTGTGGCTGTCAGTTCGTGGCAACGCTGGACATGCGTAGACATTGAATCAACAAAATGTTGTAGCGCTGTTATAAGTTAGTTACCAGTAGTCTATTGGAGGTTCGTATGCAACGTTCTTGTAAGTGTATGGCAGGCGATAGACTTGACTGTACAGCGGTTCATCTGCTGCATCTGCTTTTGCTGCCACTTGTGACCTTGCGTGAACCTGGGCTGCAGTGACCTTTGGCCTTGGAATGACGAACGGTTGCGTCATGGCGTCCATTGACTGCCACGTGGAACTGTAGGACGGTGGTGGAATTGATACATGTTCTTGGTGTGGAGCTGGAGCAACTGGGGGATGGTCTCTTCTGTTGCCATGACCTGCCATTTCCACCATAGCTATTGTTGTACCAGCTATAGCCACACCAGCAACTGGCATATGGTCAGCCGACGAAAATTCTGTTGTCACGTGGTCTGTAGAGACTGCGCTGATTGGCTGCTGAGGGATCGAGGAAACTGGATGCACCGGAACAGACGGCGAGATGTGTTCCTGTGGTAGCGTTTTTAGAGGAGATCCCTGCTCGCTTAAGATGGCGTACGCGGCGGCTTCCTGGGCCTTAGACGAGGGCGACAAGATTGTGTCCGACATGATTGGCATCTTGTCGTCGCGGGCCTTGGTTGTTTTCGGCCTCGGTCCCGACGAAAGGTACACCTTGACCACTGTTGGTGACACGATTACGCCGATAAGCAGAAAGAAGATGCAAGACCCGAGACAGAACCACAGCCCGTTGACGGAATACAAGAAGTAGACGCAGGCAGAGTCCGCTGTCTGTTCCACTGCTGTGTAGAGATGGAGACATCGAGCGACGTCGTTCTCAACAGCGTATGCCGAGTCCGTGATGAACTTAACGAGCATGACCTCAGTGTTGTCTGCAGTTTTGTTGACGAAGTCTGACACCAGCGTCGTCCCGTTCTCGTTTATCACAGCTTCGGACGAATTGAAAGTCTGCGCTATACCAAGAAAGGAAACAACGGTCACAATACTCTCTACGATCTTCAAATGGCCTATGAGCGTTTGTTTTTCACTTTCCATCACAAGCACAGT
This sequence comes from Bimastos eiseni, assembly GCA_959347315.1. Taxonomy (NCBI): domain Eukaryota; kingdom Metazoa; phylum Annelida; class Clitellata; order Crassiclitellata; family Lumbricidae; genus Bimastos; species Bimastos eiseni. The sequence continues at coordinate 19,846,868 of OY365818.1, read as the reverse complement.
GTTCTCCAGAATATCTTTCAGACAATCTGCGTATGAAGACATGTTGGCTGCATGCAAGTCTTCGATAATCTTCGTAAGGTTTGGTTCAACGATATTGCGTTCTAAGTAGACAATGATCTCCGTGAAATTCATTCCATTGGGCCCGAAGACAGAGTCAAGTCCTCGTAAAATCTGGTCAATGTTGGGATTGGTCAGATCGATTGGTGGTAGCGTCATCTCCATGTTTTTAATTTCGTTGAAGGCGTCATTGATTTTTTTCTCTGCATCGAAGGCCATCTGCGTTAGATTCCATTCCTCCTCCAGATGCAATGCCTTGTAGATGGCAGTGTTGTTATTGCATAGTCTATAAGTGTCGAATGGCAGAATGGGAATGTTGTAACCAGTTTCTGCGTACAATGACTGGTTGATCCAGCTGTCGAAGATCGTCAGCACTGCAAACGATTCCGCATTCTCTACCTTTGTGACGTGGCGACAAGCTTCAGTATGAAGCAATCCCCCGACGACAAACAGTATGACAAGCAGCAACATGTAGAGCCAGTAGAAGCTAAAAATCAGACCAGAACCGCTTTGAAGCCATCTGCCTCCAGATGGTTTCTTGCAACACGAGCTTTTGCCTTTGCTGTACGGCAAGATAGTCCCAAACAACAAACCCATGACAAGCAGAAAAGTAATCACTGCCAACAGAACGAGCAGTCCAAACGTAACCCAGTATGTTATGGTGATTGCCATGACGTAAACATCGTCATTCTGAATATTTGTGATCGTCTCCTTTGCCTCTTCAACTTCCAATGACGTCACTGTCTCGTTTAAGTTCGTTACTGCTTCCGTTATCTCATTCTTAACTGATTGGGACTGATTGGCGGCTGAGTCTATCGCGGGAATGATCGTTGCGTTCAATTCGTCCGCAATTCTCAAAACTTCCATACTAATGTTGCGTATAAGATCCGTGAATGCGCTGTTTACCACGTAGTCCACCATCTCTACAGCCGCCGTCAGATTAATCTGGCAGAAATCTACCACTATGGTTACTTTCTCTACATCATCACATACAGCAGGACTGGGCAGTGTTAGACAACTGCTACTGTTTGTGATGTTATCGATCAGTTCACATAAATCACTATGCAATCCGTTTTGCTGATTCTGAAGAGTCTGTGTTAAGTTATCGGCGACTGTGAGGTTTGACTGGAGGTTCGGCAGTTGCTTCGTGAAGGCGATGGTCCCTCGGACTGCAGCTCCCAGTCCAGTGCTGTTCTCGAGGACCTGGAGGGAGTCGACAGGAAGGGCGTATAGCACGTCAAAGACCTTCGTCTCAGTCTCTACATATCCACCGTATAAGACGTCGTCGATATCTTCCACTGCAGTCACAAGAAACGAGTAAACTGAGTCGATGCTTTGATTCATTTTCGTCCAGACTCCTTCAGACAGTTCGGCATTGAGTCTATTATTCATCGTAAACATAGGAACTATCGATAGAACCATACCTGTCACTACTACGAGCATGAGCAGAGAGCAAGAAACGCAAGAGCATCTTGAAAAGTCTGACTTATCGGGATGCTTCTCCTTTTTCCTATTCTGCTTGCTCTTACTGTTGCAGCAGCAGCAGCAGCAACGACAGAAACAGATGACAAACATGGCGATGAATAGAACGATGCCAATGCTTACGCAGACGCAGAATCCTATAAGGTAGAGCAGCCACTCATCCCATCCATCTTCCCATGAGTTGAGAAACGCATCAGGTGTTGCCAGGAACTTCGTCATCTCTGTCAAGGAGTTGGTTTGAATGACCTGCTCCAGAAAGCATATCACCATCTGGTAAACCGGGTAGGAAGGTGAGTTCAACTCAGCTGAAGCGGCGGAATACATGGAAGGCTTCTCGTTAGAATCCATCTCGATCTGTGTTTCAGCAAACAGCAACAATCAAGTAAATAAACATCGTTAGAAATCAACGAAATCTTCAGCGTTGCTGTTAAGTCAAAGCGCCAGGCGATTCCGTTGAACTTGGAATGCAATAAGTAACTTATTAAAGACAAATTAGTGCTCCTAAGTCCGGGTATTACACATGCATTGACAGAAAAACTAGGCTGCGGTCTATCGACGCCGCTCATTGGCCACCAACTATAATCAGTGCAGTGTTCGCACGATGACTGCGAAGTTTCGAGTCGACTTACACCACATTTCTGAAAAATGATCGGTTTGCAGATTATATTTTGTATATTTCGATATGAGGTATACATACACAGCGCACATTGGCCACCACAGTCACCACTTTTTATATCTACACTAAACGAAACCTATATATATATATATATATTCGAGGTACGTTCCAAGTAGGCTTACTACTATTGTCTGAACATCTTGACCTCTTGCACGGTTGGACTTTGCTGTAAGATTGATAAGATGCAGGTCTTTTGGTCGCCTCCAGACTTCGTTATTTTATCATTTACCTGTGTAAATGAGTTAGATAGCCATATATTATGTTTTTGAGGTGCTGCGTTATATTAAATGTCCTGGCTCGATGCCCCACTCCACACACACGTCTCGCACACACACACGCACCCAATCCTACACCTGCACACACACGCCACACACACATACACAGCACTAACCATAGGCCTTCCTTGTGAAGCAACGCAAATATACCGTGCAAGGGTAATGCAATGGGGCTTATGTAGTCGTCAAAACTTGAGTCGACAGTTTCGCTTGTTGGTTTCTTACTCAGCCCAAACCGACCAAGTGGTGACTGTAAAAGTTCATCTGATGTTTTACCCTGTTTTATTACGTAGGGCTGCTGTATCATTCGAAGCCTCCTGAATAATTAAACCTCAAGTCTCAATTTTGCACGAGATGTGTAGGCAATTCTTTTGTAGGCTGCACGGTTACTTATCTAATCAAATAACGACGATGGAAAGCTAACGATGCGGTCTATCGACAATGCTTGCCTTACTTCTGAAGTAATGGAGACTTTGCTTGCAACTCAAACCGTCAAAGTATATTCAAAAGTAATAGGTGCATTGAAAAGTTTAGGATTTCAAAATGATTGGATAACGTAGAATCAGGCCACAACATTAACAACAGCGCCATATCGTGGATATGGTGCTGTATGCGTTAGTCCATCCTCCCTCCCTCTCTTCCTCCCTCCCTTTGACCGTTCCTGGCTTTCCTGAGAAGAAACTCATGAATTCCTCCCTACGAAGGATCAAGTTTTCACATAGTCCATGTGATACGAAACATGTCACGCAGCTGCAAACTATCCCGGAAAAATTAATTTGCAAGTAACGATCTGGTAAAAAAAATTTGGTGTATAATGCCTTTGCTACCTTGACGAATATCCGGACGCGCGTAATCATCCACCAGCGAGTGAGTATACGTCAACAACGTCCCGTGTCTGCGATCAGGGTTGAGAGTTGTGGCTCTACTCATCGACGCAACTTGGCCCAGAGACTCTGAACATCCATGCCATCTGTCATCTGGGAATCCGTTGGTGTTTCCACACTTGTGCGTGGGCCCACCACTTTTGACTCTTCTCAGCTTACTCTGCATAATTTTGCCGACATTGTATGTTACTCGTTCACAATGACATTTAACATCATTTAGGTCTGCGCAAAGTAGATGTCTTGAAGGGCGCTATGTAAAAGCTCGATTACATTACAAGTATAACGCCCCTTCCTTCGGCGTCGGCTGCGCTGCAGCGTTAAACAGATATCATTATCATCATCATTATTATTATTTTTCCCTCTGAGGTACTTCATTCCCACATGGACTTAGAGATCATTATATAATGCGAAATTGTCTGGAGGGTCAGGCCTCGTCATCAGTGCTTGAAGAGAAGGTACCCTTGAATGCGACAAGATTGTACCGCTAAATGGTGACCGTGATAGACAGTCGTTGAACAAGTGAAAATAAAAACATGGGTTATTCGGGACCCTCTTTTATTGACTTTGGTAATCTGGTAGATGGCGCTACTAAAGACTGACCATTTACTTAAGAGATCAAGTATGATGTAAATTTGCCGAAGTGGAGCTCGTCAATGAGGACTCGTTCAAGTGGTTAAACGATATTTACTTTTGTGCATTTTTGTCATTTTTTTCTCAATTTTTGAGTGAGGCCCTATGTCCGTAAGAATTTGATACACTGCTTAGTAATGCAAGCGTGATATGTGTGAACAATTTCAGCTATGTATAGGTCGACTGGAACATACCGAAAAAAGAGTTGAAAGAACTCCGACGAACCGACGAACTTTACGCAAGCCAAGGTAAAGAAAAGAGGGTAAAACAGAAGATTGACTCGCGTTTGTCACTACTAATAGAAGAGATACGGCAGCCAATTTCATTGATGAAATCCGAAGCTGAAGGGTTCAGAGGGCCAGGGGCCTCGATGGCCCCTTGTTACTATCATCATCATCATCGACATCGGCATCACTATCATTATAATAATCACAATGATCGTCACAATCATTATTACAATAATAATGACGATGAAAATAATAATTAATATATTACTATGATTATGATTGTCATTATATTTGTTGCCATAATAATAATAAACATAATAAAAAAGATAATAATAAAATAATAATAATAATCATCATCATCATTATAGTTATTATATTTCTTAAACGTGCATTATTCAGATGTTCTTACGTCATCGTTTAAAGGCCATCAAGATAACGACTGCTATCTTGCCCTACACGGACAGTTGACAACGAGAGTGTAATCAATTATGATCTGTCATTAGAAGTCTAGAATGCGTGATTTATAATCACCTGACGATCCTATCTGCTATGTATTTCAAGTGCTGTCATAATTGAGTTGAAACCAGGAAGACGTTTTGCAGGTAGATTTCTTTAAATGACGCGTTCGTTCAGCTGATCATTACTCACCACTCTACAACAGATCAGTGGCGTAGCGTGGCAAACTGCCGCCTGGGGCGAAGGCACAAAATGCCGCCTCTGGCTACTATCTCCATCACTTTATTCTTTTGTATATCCCGGGATATGCACAACGGGTGATAGGCATAAGACGCTTGTTTTGAGTGTTTTTATTATATACATTATGATTATTCTATTTAGTAGGCCTATTCAATTCATTATACAGTACTGTTAGTAACAGCATCAGCCTGCACCGTCAAAATTAAAACTGTTTTACTGATTAAAATGCGTTATCATTTGAGATAAGAATAAGAAAAGATAATAAGATAGTATTATTAAGAAACAAAACATCTCTAAAGCAAACAAAAAAGCAAGCCTCACAATAAAGATACCAACCGTCTTGCAAGCTATAAAGTTCACATAAAATTGAAATGAAGTAGTAAAATGTTATTCTTTCTTTCTACACATTGAAAATAAAGTCCTAAATAATATCATTTAATCATGATAGGTCTATAGTAAAGTATAGTCATTAGAATAGACTAGTTACTGGTAAATTATCATACAGATTACGGATGCGGTATAGTACCATACTTTCATTCCCAATAAACTATCAAACAACATGGTTATAATGTCTAAATTCTTTTTGAGCCATGTTTATCAGGGTCGGTTCCTGGCATAGGCGACATAAGAAGTAGCCCAGGGCGCCAAACTTTAGGAGCGCCAAATTTTAGGGGCGCCGAATTTTAAAGATAATAATGTAAAGCTTCAGGAACAAATTGTATGATGATACAAACAGAAACTTATAATATTTCTTATTAAAAACTAGTCTTTGACTGATTCGAATTCCAACAACGATATTCAATCTCTTAACACCTCAGTGAATATCCCGCTCTTTCCCTACTAATTTTCGTTTGCCAGAATAGTCTATATATTATGACAAAAAATTTGTATGTGCCCTGTGCAGTGTGTGCCTGACCCAATGTTTTCTCACACCTTACTGCCTATGCAACATGGATGGGGCGCTCTTATATAGATGACTGCCTAGGGCACCAAATTACCTGAGGACTGCTCTGATGTCTATAAACATTAGGTGCCATTCGATCATTTTGATGGTACATGTATTTCGGTATATCGTAGGCCTATATGTTAGTTCTAAGTCGAGAAAAACCTAAAAAAAGTATTGTGCCAGGTTTAGACAAGGGCAAAAAGAATCTTGTAGAATCCAACTTTACAAATAAAATTTTTTATTTTGTCTTTTTCCCCGAAAATGCCGCCCCTGGGACAAGTGCCGCCTGGGGCGGTTCGCCCCCTCGCCCCCCCCCTCCCCCCGCCGCTACGCCACTGCAACAGATGTCTGATGATTGTCTCTGTGCAGTTACTCAATGCATTAATAATCACAGACTTCATAGTGCTCAGATACACATAATTATTGCTTAGAGAGAGAGAGATAGACAGACACAGGTGAAAGGAAACCAGTTTATGATCTGGTAGTTCTCTCTATAAATAGTGATCTCGACTTAATAAAATATGCCTAACTACCATGCCTGGTAGTTCTCTCTATAAATAGTGATCTCGACTTAATAAAATATGCCTAAAGTTTATTTTGACCCTTGTGACGTAGCAAAATTTGCTAAGTTTTGTATGTGGTCTACGTGTGCACAAAAAGATGCATTAATTGTCATTTAAAGGCATAACACCGGGATCGAAAACCAGACCGCCCATCTAATCAATATGCATTTGCTTACTTCCAATAGCTTTTCAAGGCCTGAGGAACCTCAGTCTCATGTATGGTAATAGCAGCCGACTAATTGAAATGGCAACAATTGGTTCGGTCTTTATGTCGTGCACCAAGATATAAGTATATTTAGAGCTCATTAGCATTTGGCATCAAACAGGGTATACATTCATTCGTGCAGGGTAAAGACAGCTAGCTGTAAATGAAATGGACAGTCTAGGGCAGACTCTAGGTAACACTGACAATAATAGCTTCGATTGCCTGGCGATAACTTCTTGATAGACTGCGCCTCGGCTTGTGATCCATGTTATCTGCCACTGATGCCAGTAGGCTTTTGGGTCTCTGGTTCCAACACAACTAAGTCATATTCTATCACGTGCCAGATACTAGCGTACCTTGAAAGTGCTCAGATGGTTTATTCTAGCTTTCATCTTGATTGCGTTAGAAACTGTCTCTGTTGTGCAATAGTGATTGTGCAAATTTGTAAATTGAAGATTAGTATATGGATTTATTTGTAGGATATAATAATGTTATGTTCATATAGATCATTGTCATAAGTAGACCGGTATGTTAATAAATACTTGCAAGGACATGACAGCTAATATGATAGACAGTATTCGAACATCACCTGTTGGTACCAATAACGGATATGAAGAAGAGGGGAACGGAGAATTCCTCCCAGGACAATTACCCCCAGACTAGGACAAACGGTGTATATGCATGCGTACATATATGCATACATTATGTGAATGCATGCATGCATGCATTCACATAATGTATACAGCATACATACATGATGTATACATGCACACATGCATACATACATGCATCATACATACATACATTCATGCATACATACATGCATACATACATACATACACTCATACATACATACATACATACATTCATGCATGCATACATGCATACATATATACATACATACATATATATATGCATACAGACCTACATGCATACATGCAAGGTGGTATATATTATATATATATATATATATATATATATGTCTCTGTCTTGGAATTCAAGATTATGTGCCCTGTTCTCTACACCTTTCTGTTGTGATGTTCAATCTAATGCCATGTGCATCATACTCTGCCGTCTCCCGGCCTCTTTCACCCTATTCAGATGGACTGACCTACGTGCTATGTGACCCGTATGTTATGTGCGTGCGTCTGTGTCTGTCTCTGTATCTGTTCTTTGCGACCCATATTGTAATTGAAATGCAAATGAACTACGTCTCTACCTCGGATAGTGCGTCCATTGAAAGAGAGGCACAAAGCTAATAATTCATTGTTCCATAACTGACCACTCAATCGACGGCCACAGTCCCAGCTGTTAGACCTCTATAGAGTTCTGAGGGTTCGATATGATTGGCATGCGTACTCATTAAATGGGCTGTCCTGGTTTAACGTTAAACTACGAGGTGAAGTTGCCCCTTTAATATAAATTAGGCTTAGGCAGGCTTAGATTTGAACTCGCAAGTGTCGTTGGTATGACTAGGTTTTAATGAAAACTCGGCTTCATCTTGGTCGAAATGCTGTATTCCAGGGCCGTATTTAATACATTGACGGAAATGGGGGCAGTGGGCAAAATTATTTTATATTTTATATTGGCAATTTTTATTGCAGTATTTGTTCAAATGACAATTTGAAAATAGTTTCGGATTTTAATTTATTTTTAAGTAATTTATTTAAAATTAATTTTTCGTACTTTTATGTTGACAAGAACATTCTAATATGACCATGGCAATGAGGCAGTTTCTTGCTCAATCGATAAAATTTTACTGGGTCCTATACGAACGCATGGCATAGGCTATAGCCTATATGTTGGACGTTCTGCATGCATTGGAATTCAAACTTCTTATCGATCAAGTAAAGTGAAGTTTTTCCGATAGGAGCGATCAGCCTTGTCTTGAATTGGAGGAAGTAAATAACTTCGGTTCGTGGAAGTGTGTAGTCAAGTAGAGACAATGGACAAAGTTAGGCCTATATCGAACAAGAACACTGTGATGGCTGTATAAATGCAGCGAGGACTCGGCGGCGATTGCGATAGTTGAAAGACTAGTGTTGTTTTGAGACCACTATAAAAGGTGATCTTAGAGACTTTTGAGAGATTTATAAAACGTTGACCGATAAAGAGTTGTTTGAACAGAAGTTTATTTCATTGCTGTGTTTGTGAGTGGACTACGAGATCGACCGAGCGATGAATGCGAAAACAGATACGAATCTTCGCCAGATGAGGGCTCTTGAGAACTGCTTAGAGGTGTTGGGGCATCAAGTACGGATTATTATTAATCGTCAACATAGAATTATCAATCCAAAAGGGAATTAGAGTAATACCTTAGCTCTAATAATTTTAGTAATGAAGATACTGACCAAAGTAGTTACATCTGGAGAATGCCTACCAAGATTAACTCATGCCTCATAAGTGACGAGAATGACTATTCATGCATGCGTTTGATGTGTGAGGTCAGGGTCATCTTATCCAATGGCACAGTATGCACAATGCCTATGGCCTACAAAGTTATCAGGGCCCACGAAATTTTATAGACATTTTTTTAAATACAAAAATTAAAAAGGGATATTGAGTAATTGAAAAAAGTTCTATCATTAAACTGTAACGAAGAAGAAATTGCAAACTTATTAAATCCAAAGTTGAAAGTGAATAACTTTTGAAACACTTTGAGTTGTTAACGTTAAAGTTAGGCAGTGCTACTTGCCAGTTGGCCCATATGTTTACATTATAAATGTTAATTTTGCGGCTCTGTGCTTTCTGCATTTTCTGGTATCGAGAGTTTCGTTGTGTCAGACGAAATGAATAAAGTCATTGCTGAAGTGTTGCAATTAGTATCGATGTTCAAAAATTTAAGCAAAGAGCCTTTCATCTTTTTAAGTGCTTCTTTCTTTTCTTCCCTTTTCTTTCGTTTCTCAAATCCAGATTCGTGTTTTCTCTTGTATCCATCAGATATGATTTCTTTTAAAAATTAAAGCTATTGATATTTAATTGTTAATTTTACAACTTTAAAAAGCCGTGACTAAAAGTATAAAACACCAAATATAATCGAATATTATTATATTTGCGGATATCGAACATTGCAACAAAAAGTGAATTGAAATTGGAAATCAAAACTGGGTGCGTTCCTGAATCACGGTTCATAGTAGACTATATTAATATTAGTGGGAGTAATATTCCTTTATTATTTATTGTCTTTTGTAAAACAATTTGGCCTTCGGAATTTATATAAATTCACACGGAGAAAGAAAGACACATGCGTTCACGTACAAATGGGAGAAAAGCTGTACGTATGTAATTCCTGCGATAAACATTATTTTTGTTTTCGAACAGTCGATCGCGACAACACTCAATAATTCACACTGGAGAAAAACACTATATATGTAGTCAATGTAAAAAAACGTTCTTCTCACAAAGTTCTACACTAATCAATCACAAGAAAATTCATTCAAAAAACCATTCATGACTTGAAAAAATAATGTGAATTTATGTGCTTAGGTTTACACGTTTAATGTTTTTTTTATAAAGCAGCAGCTGAGGTATATGAAATTGCCTATAATTAAGACTACCTTAAAACTGTGTGGAGTTCACTGCAAGATCCTGCTCAAAGCCGAAGGAACGCAGTTACGCTACGTACGCTGTATCTGGGTGCATCAACCCATGGATTTCCATTGGTTGGGTTGATGAATTACCAATGAAGAATATTTAGAACGAAAAGAATTGATTATCAGCTCCACACTCACTTGATAGAGACGCCAACTTGTTGATATTCATTATCATCTGACTAGGGCCATTAGCATAAACAATGTAGCTGTGACGTAATGGGTTATGCTCAGAATGAAGCGAGATTAGATCGAGTCAACGGATTATTATTGTAAATTGCTACTGGCTAAAGGAACACGGTGAGGTCGATGTTAAGACCGATTTAAATACAGATAGCGCTGCGTGAATTTGAGCTTAAACTTCAGAATCAAATAGCGTAGATTGAGAGGAAGAAATATTACTTCTTTAGAGCAAATCAAGGAACAGAAGAGACTGGAGAAGGAAAAACGTTTAGAACAAGGGGAACTTAAGCGTTAGGAGCAGGAGAATAAAAACATGTTGAGCTAACACACGATTATGACACGATGCACAACAGGAGAGCGAAAAAATCGACTGGAGATTGGAGAATGAAGGAGAGAGAGATAACAATGTCAAGATGTCGATATTCGACAAGAGAAAGTAAAAACATGGGTTTTTCGGCAGTGTTGGGCAGGAGACCAAAAACTGAATACCAAGACCGAGACCGAGAGGTCCAGGTTCAAGACCAAGACCGAGACCGAGTGGTCCGAGACCTAGTGGTCCGAGACCGAGACCGAGACCAAGACCGATACTCTTTTTTATGAGCAATTCAATTTATTAAGACGCTAAAACGGAATAGCACGCTTAAAACATTAATTTTATTGCTGAAGAATAATAATCTTAATAATGGTCCAGACAACAGTTTTACCGGCCACTCTGAACTTTTATGGGTTCCGCCCTTGGCATCGGCCTGAGAAAATCACACAATAAATTACTTAGGCCTACAGTATAGTGAATATACGATAGGTAAATATTCTAAGATAGCTGAGCAAGTAGATTAATGTTCCGTTTGAATGGTGTAGGTCTACTTGTGCCACGGACCTCGGAATTGTAGGTTAACAGTGTTTACACATGGCCGACAACGAAGATATTAGATTATTCCAAAACCTTGAAATTTGTGAAAGCAAATTTTGAAATGGTTCCCTCCGTTGCAAATGCACTTTTTTCTGCCCACAGTTACATGCCTAGGCTATATAAAGATCTATTAGTTTGGTAAGCACGCCATAAATCGATGACAATCGCGTAAAGCCTAAACATACAAGGAAGAGTACTGCTATATATGGTGCGTATCTTATGAGATTTGAAAGAACATGCAGGACTTACTAAGTAGGTATCATCGGAATCAAGGACCTTAACTTTAAGAAACCCTCTAGTTGGTCGAACGCCTTAGATGTTACCAGAAATTAAAGGGCAATTATCGAGGAGATTTACATGCAAACTCGCGGTATACGTAGATAAGATCCGTCCACTTATTACGTACCCAGCGAGGGGAGGGGGCTTCGAATTTCGGCGATTCTGCGTACGAGTGCGCATGGTGGCGGCAGAGGGTAAAAATGTGTACGTACACAAATATAAATGTCTAATCATGACGTCCACAATACAGAATATGAAAATAAAAACTGTAAACCCAATCACAAACTAATCCTGCTTAATCAATTTTATGTAGCATTAAAACGGTATGCGGACGTTTCATCCAGGTACAATACATCTCGGACGATTCATCCAGCGGATTGTTCATCTAGTGGACTGTTAATTCACAGTTAATTCAGGCACTGAATTTCTTTCGTGCAAGTTGTGAGGAAATTGGTCCAAACAAGGAAGATCAAAGATGAAAATCAGATAGATCATTATATAGAATGAGATTAGAAGAACAAAGAGAAATAAGGTGGATATCAGGATTTCACACTCTATTACGCCAAACGTTGCAATACTGTAGTCTTAATCCGCCTATAGAGAAACAAATCTTAGCGAAATATGCTAATGTAGTCTACTGACGTTGAAAGACGTGTGGGATATAATATGACAAATGAAAATGGCCGATCACTGGCATTAGAACCAAGAGGAGGAATAATGGCCGGTTGTGAAACACGGGCACAGTTGAAAGAGGGGAGAATCGTATTGAAAATTTTTGGCGAATCACTGGCAAGTCTGATTTTAGTTTAATGCCCGAAGAAATAAAAAGGTAACAGATGAATCAGCAACCAGATTCTGGGAGAAAGCCAAGAGCTGTGAATAATAATAATAATAATAATAATAATAATAATAATAATAATAATAATAATAATTAATAATAACAATAATCATCTTCATCATCATCATCATCATCATCAGTTCCCTACGCCAACCATTTGGCGGGGGTACAACGAAATAACCTGCATTATTTGTTGGTCAAGTTCAGAACTGTTAATTACTTCCCCTAGTGCCAGTTCAAGTCCTGTTATGTCCTCTTTAATACCATCGATCCATCATAATCTTACGCTGAATCACCACGTGATGAATCCATAATTTTCCATTCCATTCGTAGCCCTGTATGCAGTCTTTCAGAACGGGGTTCGGTTTGGTGAAAATGGACATTTGATAGTGGAGAATGTGACGCTTAGCGTGTGTTTTAGGTGTGTAGGTGTTATTAGACAATGTAAACCCGAGTCAAGTTCATAACTGTTTAGTACTCTCCTTCATAGGTAAATACAATGAGCGGACTGTCCTTCCAAGTTGGGCGGGTGCGTTCGCAACTTTCGCAACCCCCCTTGCCTACGGGACCGATACTATTCTTGGAGAGCAAAACCAGCCGCACAGTCGACGTCGGCATTTCGTGGTTGCCACAACCGCCGATCTGTCTGCGCGCCAGGCTGACGTGTTTAGTTGTTGTTGCTGCTTTTTCGTGTTTTACATGATTTCCCGAAGAATAGTTGCGTCAGATCGACATAGAAAATTAACATCTTGTACTTACTTACGTTCTTTTATATTTCAGGGTGTCTTTGCAAAACGCGCATGACAACTGTTATGATAAGAAATCGTTTCTGGCAACACTGATTTCTTATGCGTCAATGCTATGAACGCATGACGTCATCAATTCGTGTTGACTTTTGCAACAATATGCCTAGTTAGCGTTTGCTGTTAAAGAATCTGAAGTATCTAAAGTATATGGTTTATATCCAGGGGTAAATCTTCTGCGGCCGAATCTTCAGGCCCATAAATAAGCGAAATCCTACTTCTACGGCCGAACCCACACAAAATTTAGCGCGTCGTGAGGGTCGTTTAGGGTCAGGGCTGTATATTGGTCTTTGGGTTAGGGTCAGGGTTATGCATAGAATAAATAGTTATAATTAGTTATAAACAGAACTTTCGGTACGTTTTTATGCTAAATTCTCGGCCGCAGAAGCTCCACTCTTATATAAATGATATGAATTCGTAACTTTTATAATTTGATTTTGAAGCAATCGTGATCGTGCTTTCCAAACTTCTAAAGCGGCACTCGAAAGCCAAGCGCAGGGCAACAACGTACTCATGAACGCTGCGTCAAGTCATAGGGGCTGTCCAAAGCTTGTTCGGAAGAGGATCAGATTTCCAGAGGGTCTGAGTAGGCCTAACTGTTAAGGCGCGGTGCTTTTGATGCAGAGAATTGGAAGATGGACAGAAGTGCGTGAGAAGTGTGGCAACAAAC